>JASFXZ010000038.1:1200000-1746633 GCA_032209605.1 Mactromeris polynyma
ATACAACAAGTGAATATGTCATTGCTATAGATGTATTAGTCCGTAATTTATTAAAATATGTTATTATTAGTGTTTATCCGATTTGTTATAATTCTTCCACGCACAGGATGTTCTTTTTTGCCTACTTATTTCAATAGACTCCCGTAGGCATTATTTTGTATTAAGTAGTTTGATCCTTTTGTGCCTACTTATTTCAATAGACTCCTGTACGCATTATTTTGTATTAAGTATTTTGATCGTTCTTAAGCACTTACTCCGCGATGACGGACAGCAAACGAGAGTGCTCATGGTGAGCTAAAATGTGTGCATTTCAATAAACAATTTATTACATTTAAAACGCGGAAAGGAATATAAGGGGAAATACATATTCGATTTAATTTCCTTGTTTTAAAGCATCTTAGATTCTATCCTTATGAAAGGATGCTTAAAATACTTTTTACTAGCAGGACACTAATACAGTCGGGCCACGTTAAAATGCGACACCTTTCTATCCGAAACGGAATCCGATCATTTGAAATAAATATTATGTCCCGATGTATCTTCTAATGCACGTCGATACGAAATGGACTATTCGAAACAAGGCATTATTCGAAATAATATTTCGGACTCGATGAATTCGAATGAACGAAATCCGACTATATCAATATATTTCGTGTAATTCTGACAGCACGGAAATTTAAGTCGGTTTGTATCAAATTGAAAAATACTAACCAACTTGTGTATAGATCTATGTATGTACGTCTGTATTTATTTAATAATTAAGTATGGTGTCATATTTCTGCCACCAGTTAACTTCTTAATTTACTAGATAATTATGTGGTTATCAACTTAAAGAAATTAGATAACTACTTTATTAACTTGATAATTATATGGTTAACTATATAAGTATCGTGATAAATTTGCTTTACCAGATAAATATCTTAACACGAAACTTTGTCTGATAGTGGCCACAACTGCCACCATTTACCCACTATAACCCAGTACGGGCAATCTATTTTAGATAAGTGTTAAGTAGTTATTTATATCTAATATAGGAAGTTATACGCATATTTATCGTGTATTTCGATGCGCCGCGTCGTGTGTGAATTACGCATAGTACAGTGATTGAAAGGGCTCCTCCCATGAACAAAATAAAAGTGGAATAAAAATAGAGTCGCCGGTTTCCAGCCGACTAGTAAATGTATACGTTTAAGATGGAATATGCTTCCTCTTTCATAGTTTTTGGAATAAACTTCAGAACTAACTTTTTAAATGTAGTTTTTGTCACTAAGTTTAAATTTTGGTTGTACAAATTGTTATAAGACATTTTATTTTCTGAAAGAGATATTTGAATTTGAAACATAACTACATAGTTGTTATTCAGATTGGTGATATAAATATATTCACTTCAGTAAAAAATACATCATGCAATTGTGTGCGCGACAAATTTTCCATGTGCTGGAGATTAACATTATTGCCTTTTGTAGTGTTACACCACTGGAAGCATAGACATGCAAGTCAATATAATAATTATTTATAATGGTTTTCGTATCAAACAAAAAGCAAATGTTATAGACAGTGGTAAATATATGTTACCACCACCCTACAGTCGAAACACTGTTTTGAAATAGAAAACGAAATGGCTGTGTAGAAATGAAACACAGGCATTCGTTTTGCCGAAAGATACTACACTATGATGTCATTGTATATAGTATACTGAAACGAAAAAGAAAGTGCGCACTTGGTTAGAGGGAATGTTTTTATACTTATAGAAGCAAAATATTGGCAAATTTGGTATCAAAATGTGCAAAAATGTATTGGCAACACGATGTTTTACTTTTAAGTGAAATTTGATAATTATCAGAACATTGTTTTACGTGTGAATAACGTAGGGGTGAAAAGTAAAAGTTGCAGATTTGTAATGTTTTGTAACTGCTTTTTTGCCTTCGGATATTTGTCAAGTTACGTGACAATTAATCAGTATCTGTTGTGGCCTCCTCGTCTAAGGATCAACGCAAGTATTCTAGATCGCATGGACCTGACGTAACGTCTTATGACGTCGGCGGGAATGTCATGAACTAAGGCTGCACACAAGTCATTGATATTGTTGATAACATGATTTTTCCTTGCTCTCCGACCAAGCAAATCCCATAAATGTTCAATGGGATTCATGTCCGGAGAGCAAGCCGGCCAAGGTAAGACGTTAACGTTATTTCTAGCGAGATAATTCCTGGTAAGTATAGCAGTATGTGGCCTTGCGTTATCATGCATTAAACAACCAAGGTTCTGTTGTAGGAAAGGAATAACAACTGGGCGTAAAACTTGGTCAACATAACCTTGGGCATTTAAATTACCATGAATAACAACAAGGTATGTTTTCCTACCGCCCATAATACCTCCCCAGACCATTACACTACCCCCTCCAAAACGATCTCGCTCTAATAAACAGTTCTGGTCAAAACGTTCCCCTTTACGTCTAAATACCCGAACTCTACCGTCAGCAGTGCTAAGGTTAAATCGCGACTCATCACTAAAGAGCACCCTAGACCACATGGCACGATTCCAACGGAGATGACGGCGGGCCCAGACCAGTCTGAGAGCACGATGTCTGTTATTAAGAATCTGGCCTACATAAGGCCTCCTAGCCCTTAACGGGCTTGCATTGGCCCGCAGTCGGTTTAGAACCGTATCCCTACATACGCCAAGCTCTCGCGCAGTGCTTGTAGCGGTTTTGAACCGATGACGTAAGTGCGTCAACGTCATATGTCTATCCTGACGTGCCGTTGTCACCTTCGGTCTACCGGATCGTGGACGATCTCTAACGCTTCCATTCTGATGGTAACGTCGTCGGAGTTTTATTATGGTATTTCTATGGCAGTTAAACTGCCTAGCGACGTCAGCAACGCTGACGCCGGCTGCGAGTTGCAGAAGTGCCTGAATTCGTTCGTTTTCTTGAAGCCGTGGCATCTTGTTTACGAGTGAAATTCAAAAGTGAACTGTGATTTATTATTGCATAACAAGTAAAGATATCGGTCAGGGTCAACCTGTACCTGTACACACGTTGCACGGGTAGCACGAGCGAAAAGTTGCATAATAGCCTGCTGTCAATTTGAAAGCCGTCTATGCGCTTAAATATAGGGTAAATGGGTGCAATGTGTAAAGGGTTATTTTCTTCACTCATGATGATAAATCCGTATATCTAAACTTTGTAACAAAATAGTTATGCCCAATATAAAAGTGCACACTTTCTTTTTCGTGTTAGTATATAAAGAATAAAGTGAAATGGTGTCAAAAGCTGGGCAGTGTAAAACTGCCACAAAAGATATACATATGCATTTGTCATGTTTGTGGTACCTTCTGTTTTGTGTAAATAACCAAAGGTATGTACATGCCGAAGTATTAATAAGTTTGAATATTTTATTTAAATACTCAAATAGTGTATGCCACTGATGCAGTTTTGCTAATCTTATCGGCAAATTTGTTGATCGTATACATCGATTTTTTAAACTCGGTATTCATGTTCATATTTTATCAAGATAACATACAAAATGAACAAAACAGAATGTTGTAAGTTACAATAATAATAAGCAGCACGTGTTGGCTATCAGTTAAACGTTTCGTTTTTCAAGAAACGGTAGAACTGAATGAATTAATGCAGTGTAGTGTATGTATCTGTGTATATTTTCAATAATTAACTTTCAGTTATACAGATCTATGAATGTGTCAGGCATTTGGAAATTATAAAAGGCATTCGCAGATAACATTATCTAATGTATTATTATATACTCCCACATTAAATGTCAATATATCTTTTAATAAAATCAAGTTCAGTCACGTATATTGACGGAGCAAGGTACATGATTGTTTCAAAAATTATTATGACAATAGTCGAAAGTAAACAACGAAAAACTATATAATTATACATACATACTAAAAATTCACAAGTACGTACTGCCCGTGGCAGCGGGGTGACTAATTTAACCGCTAACGATTATGATCTGGAGACGTTAAAGTAGCGTATGTATAATCGGTTATGGCATGGAGACAGTATCGATCTTATCTGGGGTATTTAGCGAGGAGCCAGACAGTTGGACATGTCATATTATTATTTCCTATAAATGTTAGTCCTATATGACTAGCTGGACGCAATATGATCCGTTTATTTTGAGATCCAATTCATACACAATTTTATCTTATTTCACTCATGTCTAAAAAATTAGTATTTTAAAGTTGTAAAGCGCCATTATACTTTTTTATAATTTATATGTTTTTATTCCTTTTTCATTTTGTTCATGGGGCTCGGATTAGAATTAAATCCTTTCGATTTTTCTAAATGGGACTGGGATTTGAAAACATCCTTTCGATATTTTGGTTTATGCCATTCCATTAACATTTGCCCGTTTTGCGCGTGCGGAATCGCTATTTAAAGAGCCAAGGAAATACCTCGTACGTGGACGCGCTCGGCAGGCGAGTCGTAAGAAAATTTGGAATGGATTCTGACCATTAATTTACCACACTAATACTTTAGCATATTTTACACACCCATGTCAAATAACATGTGTAGTTACTGTTAATCTCTATGGTATGTTTTATTAAACAATTTCGTTAGGAATTAGGTGGAGAAATCGGATCGCATCGGCTATATATAGCGTATTTCCGAGAAGTAGAGTTAAAGGTCGCGCCAGAAGTAAACATTCCTGTTGAGCACGCATGAGATGTAATGCAATTCGCACTATCATTATCAAAGGCATACATAACCTGACAACCATACCGGATTTCATATGAACATGGAAAACGTGCATCAAAAATGATATTGTTAGCTCGTGTCGATACATATGGCGGTATGTGACACGGAAGGAAAAGGTCGCGAAAACACGATAGCCAGAGACTTCAAACTAAGATAAGATTAAATGCTAGGTTAATTACGTAA
This sequence comes from Mactromeris polynyma, assembly GCA_032209605.1. Lineage (NCBI taxonomy): Eukaryota > Metazoa > Mollusca > Bivalvia > Venerida > Mactridae > Mactromeris > Mactromeris polynyma. The sequence goes on from JASFXZ010000038.1 coordinate 1,204,910, forward strand.
TGTTTGATTGTTGTCTAGTGTATAAGTTAGGTCAACGACAAACGTAATGTGCTGACGGCTAGCAATAGCTTCGATATTGGAGGGAGGGGTTCAGATTGGGAGTAGGAATCAACCAGTTAAAATCGCCTGCCATGTGAGTCAGTTTGTTGGAAGCTGTTTTTAATGCAGTAGTCTTGTAACCACCGATGTGGGCAGGAACAATAACTCTCTCTCTCTCCCTCTCCCTCTCCCTCTCCCTCTCCCTCCCCCTCTCCCTCTCTCTCTCTCTCTCTCTCTCTCCCTCCCCCTCTCTCCCCCTTTCGCGCTCTTTGTCCACACCGAGTCCAGGAACAATATGATCCATAGAATACAGTTCAAAAACAGCCGGACGTCCCGCTTGTCTAAGTCCTTCACCGAGTGGTTTACGATGTCTCAAACTTGTAAATCCACCTCTGATTCCTACGGAGAAGTGGTCAGTTTCTTGCGGTAAATACTGGTTGGTGACCCACGAAAGCTGTCTCTCTCAACTGATCGCCGTACATAGCTGAGATACTGATGCCGTTATACTCAACATATAACCAAAACATGAAGGGAATTAAACGATCGTATTGAGGTTTTCAATAACAATAGAAGGTATTACCCCGTTATATGTAAGAAGTTATAATGTAAGAGTTATATTAAGTCGCCTTTGAGATCCTCTCATGGAATGACATATCGAATGAGGATTTGCTGCTAGCATGAATTCATTTGCAATACATATTATTATTCTGAAGGGCCGCTTTTTTATGTTGTAACTAAAAGAAGAAGAATGTTTTACTCTACACGACAAGTTCGAACCCAGGCAAATATGGCAAATGCTGACCACCGTTTGCAGAATCATATATTTAATCATGTGAAATCTGATTTTTAAGTACTAAACACTTACAGACTAAGCAACAATTTGTCTCATCATCCTAGCGATGTCAGCGTTAGATCAGCTGAGAAAATAACGTACAATTATTATACTGTGTTTGTAGTGTTTAAGCATTCATTGGTGCTAACAAATTTTATGAATATATTGCGCTATGTTAATAGTTTTGATAAAATTAATTGACCTATTTCTTGTTAATTCGACGCCTTGAACTATTCAGCCCTTGTCCGAATTAGTACAAACACACACACCTTGAATACGTCGCACACAACAATGCAAATATGATGAGTCAGCAGAATAAAAGGGTCAAAACTTTTATATGGCATATTCACTTAAGGTAATAGAGATTAGATATGTTCATATGCACTGTTAAGTATGACTTATAGTCAACTACGTCTAATAGTATTATACTACAATAGGCAACACAGTGATAAGTGGATTTTTATTTCAATAATTTCAAACTACAGTAATACACAAAGCGGCGTAAAGTTTCAAAAACAGTTTTAATCAGACAAGTAAATAGCACACAAAATGATAATAATTTTGATATATAATTCTGATAAGACTGGCGGTTGATGCAGGTCGTTCCCACAAAAAAGGCATAAATCGGATAAAAACATAAAAAATAGATCTGAAATAGATCTAACAATTTATAATAATGACTGTCATATTTTCCAAAAACAAGATACAATTTGTTCAGATATATTCTATATGGATACTCAGGAAAAATGTCGGGTGCAAGTCGTGGAGTGAGGTAAGGAAACGCGGATACTTCTGTATCTATATGGAACGCTTCTTCACAGTTCCTCAGTCAGCACCAAAACTTACGGATATTCCGAAGATAAACCACGTAGAAGTATTCAGTATAAAATATAGACATATACATCACTCGCGAAACTAGTCAGATAACAGGACAGGAAACAAATAATAATTTCAATATAAAAATAACTACTTGTATACACACACACACACGACAAGTAGGTCAAGTGAGAATGTCTGATTATTGTTGGCGATGAATGATGACGAGGAAGTTTTAAACGCATTGGAGATCTTTTTAAACAGATATATAATTATATGAAAGTTCGTAAAAACTACGTCTACAGTTTTTAAAAAGCAGTATCTTTAATGTAGTCTTAGTCAATACAAAATTGTATATATACTCGTACATTGGTTAAGTCTATTTATTATGGGCGTTTATTCAAAGCCACACTGCAATTGTAAAATATATTGTTTGAGATTATAGTACTGGAAAATATACAATATGTTGTCACGTCAAATATAAGTTACAAAGGTTCTCAAGAATATATATATTCATATACAACTCCTGCAAGTTAGTGCCTTTCATAATCCACTAAGAGTTGTTACATTTCGTTTCTAACAGTTGTATCCAGATTATGCCAGAACAAAAGTTCTCCTTGCTCGTCTGTTGTATACTCTAAGTATGTGTTGCTGTGTAGACACTGCAACATTTCATTAGGCATTTTCCTAGTCAGAACATCTTCAAACAACACGATGAAAAAGCAAGGTGATCCGTCGCGATCATAAATACTTTCCATCCGAGCCATATTGAATTCGTACATGCACCATTCACTGGCTAAATAATCACACGAGAGAAACACTAAAGTCTTTCGACTGTTGCTAATGGCGTCCACAATATTATCAGCTATATTATTCCCTGGTAAAAAGTCCTTGTCATGCAGACACACTCGAAAACCTTTCTGTTCAAGGTTTGGGTAAAGTTTGTTTCGAATAAAATCGCTGTTTTCATTGGCATATGATACAAATATGTCATACTGATATTGGCAATCTGTGTTTCCATGGAATGCTTGATAGCCAAAATGTCTAATTTTGGCATTCCGCAATATATAGCGCAGATTCCATCGATTTCTATAGACCACTCCACCTAAAACAAGGGATAGAAAAACAGAAATACCCACAGCAGACAGAACGATAATTAATGTGTAGGAACGACATTTTTTGTCTATATTTGACACTTCTTGTTTAAATTTTTCTGACGTGATACGATTCCCAGTGCTGTTCACGAAAATATACTCATCAAATCCCACCATGTTATTTTCATGATTCACAAGCCATTGTAAGAAATCTTTTGCACCGCAGTTAACGTTTAATGTGTTATTTCTCAAGTCAATTGTAAACTGTTTCCCTTGTTGTTTCGAGTTTTCTTCAAGACGACTGCGTAACTCTTCAGGAATAGTCTGAAGAAAATTGCTGTGGAGAACAAGGTATAGGAGACTGTCCAACCTGCTTACATCTAAAGTCCATTTTTCAATATTGTTAACACTCAAATCTAGAGTTTCGATTTTGTGAGATTCGAGAAGCAGATTCTGTGGAATGTCTGAAATAATGTTGTATGACAGATTCAACGTATTCAACTCTGACAAATTATTGAAAATGAATGGTCCGTTCTGTTCGTCTTTGAAAACTGTTCCAAGAAAATTGTTTTGAACTTGAAGATTCTCTAGAGACTTCTGAGCAAACTGGAAAAAATGTTTATTTACATAAGAACAGTAGTTCTTTGACATGTCTAAATGCTTCAGGTTTTTGAAGGAACGGAAGGGTCCTGTCCATGAATATAACACATTGCCAGAAAAATCCATATACTCAAGTTTGTCACTAGGCTTAACCAGTATCATATTTCCTATAGCGTAATTCAAGCTACTTTGCGAAAATTCTATTCTTTGCAACTTTTGAGGTAGTTTTGACAAGTACTTGGTTATTTCAATTTTTTCTCCTGGCTTGAAAAATGGGCACATCAGATCGTTTCTAACGACCGCTTCATTTATGAAAGGGCAGGAGTTATCTGCTTTGTCGTATTCTCTGTCATCCAATCCTTGAAATTCATGGTCAAACAAAAGAGGGTCATTAGCAAAATTCTGGAAACTTGCGTAAGCTTCTGTCACATTTGTCAAACATCCCAACTGGAGCAAATACGGACGGAATGTAAATTTGTTATATTCCGCTCGAATAATATGCAAAGACTTAGGCACAATCGTGAGAACATTGTTTTCAAAAAATTCAATCCGGTTTCTGCTAACGTCAAGTTCTCTTAATGAAGTATTTACGAGGTAACACCAATCCCCAAGCCGTATCCGAGTGCCAGAGCCAAATGTTGTATGGATTTTAGAAACGTCTAAAACTCTTATATTTGTATATTGGAGTCCGTACGTTATATTCTTGAAAGCACGAAATCCTAAACGCATGTTCCAAGACAAATCAAGGTTCTCCAAATAAGTCAGAGCTCCGAAACCAAACGCATCTATGTCAGTGATATTACAAGCTGATATGTCCAGATAACGAACTCTTGGTAAGTGCATAAATGTTTTATTCGTTACAGACGACATATTACAAATACCTAATAAGCCAGACATTGTAACATTACTCAAATTACTAAGTAATCTGTACGATGTGCTGAAATCGGTGAATGGTAGTCCGTCTATAGACAAGGTTTGTAGCTCCAATACTTCTGACAAATCTGGGTAAGACAGATTGTCATGCATGCTCATAATATAATTTCCCATTAAATTCAGCACTTTAAGACTTGCCGGAAAAGTTATCCTTTCATTTAGCGATTTATTATACAGTTTTAGGTTGTTATTACTCATGTCTAACATTTCTAATCGTTTAAAGTTGTAAAGAGCATCATTGTCTATTTTATACATGTCATTTTTACTCAGATATAATTCAACCAATTCTTGACACCCTTGTAGGTCATATTGCCTCAGCACCTTTACTCCTGCTTTTAAAGAATCCATGTGTAAAACTGATATATTGAATTGATTAGTATTATTGATGTAAGCACAAACCCTCTTAAGATGAACATCACTGTTTGAGCAATCCATTTCTATATTCCCTTTACAATCACAGCGTTTTCCGGGACCGCACGTGATTCCCGATTCATCAGTCGAATACACGCTTGAAACGTAGATTAAAAATATAACTACGTATACAACAAGTGAATGTGTCATTGCTGAAGATGTATTAGTCCGTAATTTATTAAAATATGTTAGAGTTATTATTCGTGTTTATCCGATATGATTCTTCCACGCACATGATGTTCTTTTTTGCCTACTTATTTCAATAGACTCCCGTAGGCATTATTTTGTATTAAGTAGTTTGATCCTTTTGTGCCTACTTATTTCAATAGACTCCTGTACGCATTATTTTGTATTAAGTATTTTGATCGTTCTTAAGCACTTACTCCGCGATGACGGACAGCAAACGAGAGTGCTCATGGTGAGCTAAAATGTGTGCATTTCAATAAACAATTTATTACATTTAAAACGCGGAAAGGAATATAAGGGGAAATACATATTCGATTTAATTTCCTTGTTTTAAAGCATCTTAGATTCTATCCTTATGAAAGGATGCTTAAAATACTTTTTACTAGCAGGACACTAATACAGTCGGACCACGTTAAAATGCGACACCTTTCTATCCGAAACGGAATCCGATCATTTGAAATAAATATTATGTCCCGATGTATCTTCTAATGCACGTCGATACGAAATGGACTATTCGAAACAAGGCATTATTCGAAATAATATTTCGGACTCGATGAATTCGAATGAACGAAATCCGACTATATCAATATATTTCGTGTAATTCTGACAGCACGGAAATTTAAGTCGGTTTGTATCAAATTGAAAAATACTAACCAACTTGTGTATAGATCTATGTATGTACGCCTGTATTTATTTAATAATTTTGTTCTCTACTGACGTAACTAGCCGGGCTTATATACATGATACAGGAGAACGTTGATGCAAAGCATCAAAGTCGCCGGTAAAATGATAAGTATGGTGTCATATTTCTGCCACCAGTTAACTTCTTAATTTACTAGATAATTATGTGGTTATCAACTTAAAGAAATTTTATAACTACTTTATTAACTTGATAATTATATGGTTAACTATATAAGTATCGTGATAAATTTGCTTTACCAGATAAATATCTTAACACGAAACTTTGTCTGATAGTGGCCACAACTGCCACCATTTACCCACTATAACCCAGTACGGGCAATCTATTTTAGATAAGTGTTAAGTAGTTATTTATATCTAATATAAGAAGTTATACGCATATTTATCGTGTATTTCGATGCGCCGCTAAGTTTCGTGTGTGAATTACGCACAGTACAGTGATTGAAAGGGCTTGAAAATTAATGTTTCGGATTTGGCTTGTCCCTTCTTTTTTTGAATACTCGCAAAAAGTGGCTGAAATTAGAACTGCATTGTTTAAGACAACGCGCATTAACGAATTACGTAGTAATACATTTGATCCGAGTTACTGAACATAACTACAAACGAGAAGTTTAGTAGATTTCTTAAGGATTTGCTATTTTTAGAACAGGTTTTTTATCGAGAGAGAAAATACAAAATGAACATTGTCATAGAACATGTATGCATAATAGGTTTGTTCATACCAACTTCGCATTTCAAATGCTTTAATCAGTAACCGCTCCTCCCATGAACAAAATAAAAGTGGAATAAAAATAGAGTCGCCGGTTTCCAGCCGACTAGTAAATGTATACGTTTAAGTTGGAATATGCTTCCTCTTTCGTAGTTTTTGGTATAAACTTCAGAACTAACTTTTTAAATGTAGTTTTTGTCACTAAGTTTAAATTTTGGTTGTACATATTGTTATAAGACATTTTATTTTCTGAAAGAGATATTTGAAACATAACTACATAGTTGTTATTCAGATTGGTGATATAAATATATTCACTTCAGTAAAAAATATATCATGCAATTGTGTGCGCGACAAATTTTCCATGTGCTGGAGATTAACATTATTGCCTTTTGTAGTGTTACACCACTGGAAGCATAGACATGCAAGTCAATATAATAATTATTTATAATGTTTTTCGTATCAAACAAAAAGCAAATGTTATAGACAGTGGTAAATATATGTTACCACCACCCTACAGTCGAAACACTGTTTTGAAATAGAAAACGAAATGGCTGTGTAGAAATGAAACACAGACATTCGTTTTACCGACAAAGATACTACACTATGATGTCATTGTATATAATAAAAAGAATGAAGTGAAAATGTGTCAAAAGCTGGGCAGTGTAAAACTGCCACAAAAGATATACATATGCATTTGTCATGTTTGTGGTACCTTCTGTTTTGTGTAAATAACCAAATGTATGTACATGCCAAAGTATTAATAAGTTTGAATATTTTATTTAAATACTCAAATAGTGTATGCCACTGATGCAGTTTTGCTAATCTTATCGGCAAATTTGTTGATCGTATACATCGATTTTTTAAACTCGGTATTCATGTTCATATTTTATCAAGATAACATACAAAATGAACAAAACAGAATGTTGTAAGTTACAATAATAATAAGCAGCACGTGTTGGCTATCAGTTAAACGTTTCGTTTTTTCAAGAAACGGTAGAACTGAATGAATTAATGCAGTGTAGTGTATGTATCTGTGTATATTTTCAATAATTAACTTACAGTTATACAGATCTATGAATGTGTCAGGCATTTGGAAATTATAAAAGGCATTCGCAGATAACATGATCTAATGTATTATTATATACTCCCACATTAAATGTCAATATATCTTTTAATAAAATCAAGTTCAGTCACGTATATTGACGGAGCCAGGTACATGATTATTTCAAAAATTATTATGACAATAGTCGAAAGTAAACAACGAAAAACTATATAATTATACATACATACTAAAAATTCACAAGTAAGTACTGCCCGTGGCAGCGGGGTGACTAATTTAACCGCTAACGATTATGATCTGGAGACGTTAAAGTAGCGTATGTATAATCGGTTATGGCATGGAGACAGTATCGATCTTATCTGGGGTATTTAGCGAGGAGCCAGAAAGTTGGACATGTCATATTATTATTTCCTATAAATGTTAGTCCTATATGACTAGCTGGACGCAATATGATCCTTTTATTTTGAGATCCAATTCATACACAATTTTATCTTATTTCACTCATGTCTAAAAAAATAGTATTTTAAAGTTGTAAAGCGCCATTATACTTTTTTATAATTTATATGTTTTTATTCCTTTTTCATTTTGTTCATGGGGCTCGGATTAGAATAAAATCCTTTCGATTTTTCTAAATAGGACTGGGATTTGAAAACATCCTTTCGATATTTTCGTTTATGCCATTCCATTAACATTTGCCCGTTTTGCGCATGCGGAATCGCTATTTAAAGAGCTAAGGAAATACCTCGTACGTGGACGCGCTCGGCAGGCGAGTTGTATGAAAATTTGGAATGGATTCTGACCATTAATTTACCACACGAATACTTTAGCATATTTTACACACCCATGTCAAATAACATGTGTAGTTACTGTTAATCTCTATGGTATGTTTTATTAAACAATTTCGTTAGGAATTAGGTGGAGAAATCGGATCGCATCGGCTATATATAGCGTATTTCCGAGAAGTAGAGTTAAAGGTCGCGCCAGAAGTAAACATTCCTGTTGAGCACGCATGAGATGTAATGCAATTCGCACTATCATTATCAAAGGCATACATAACCTGACAACCATACCGGATTTCATATGAACATGGAAAACGTGCATCAAAAATGATATTGTTAGCTCGTGTCGATACATATGGCGGTACGTGACACGGAAGGAAAAGGTCGCGAATACACGATACTCAGAGACTTCAAACTAAGATAAGATTATAAGTCAGGTCAACGACAAACGTAATGTGCTGACGGCTAGCAATAGCTTCGATATTGGAGGGAGGGGTTCAGATTGGGAGTAGGAATCAACCAGTTAAAATCGCCTGCCATGTGAGTCAGTTTGTTGGAAGCTGTTTTTAATGCAGTAGTCTTGTAACCACCGTTGTGGGCAAACCTTGAATAACATGTTCATTACCTACCGATAATATTTTTGTAAAAATGTATTTTATGCTTATGACATTTTATTATGTTATTATGTGTTATTACGTCACTTTTGTTTTATTTTTCTACATATTCCCTTCAACTAGTTCACAATAATTATTTTGCTAACATTTTCCAGGCGACTTTGATGTATTGCTTTCTCTAGTTCTCAATTTTAAACATATTTATGTTACTTATATATAATTCCACTATTTATTGACACCATTATAGATTAAAATGTCTCGGTACATCATCAAATACCAAAAAACACAGAATATGCACATGGCACCATCATATATTAGTCAACTTACAATAAGCACACAACACTACTATGTTCCAGTGAACATACAATAAGCGCATGACAGCATCAATAATCAGTGATTATACAATAAGTATATGACAGAATGATATACCAGTGAACATACAATAGGCGCATGACAGCATCATATACCAGTGAACATACCTTAGGCGCATGGCACCGTCAATTATCAATGAACAGACAATAGGCGCATACAATAATCACATGGCACCGTCAATTACCAGTGAACATACAAAAGGCGCATGACAGAATAATATAACAATGAACATACAATAGGCGGATGACAGCATAATGTAACATACAAAAGCCTTGTGCCAGCATAGCATTATATACAAGTGAACATACCGTTATCACATGGCACCGTTATATATTAGTGAACATACAATAAGCACATGGCACCGTCATATACCAGTGATATAAAGCCCTCGGGCCAATATCTCTCCTAGTATGCCAATATCGCCGTAATGCACACCAGTCCCGTATGATAACCTCTAAATAGCACGGACGGATACCCGATTACCATATATCCCCGCGTACCTAACCAAAGAATAAAATGCGCAGATACAGCATTATTGAACAAATACTTTACAAAGCGCATGCTTTCTTTCTTAACTAAATATGTCATCATAACGTTTGCTATTGAAAGAACTGGTTGGTTGTAATTGTCTTATAGTACCACTGAAATTGGTGTTTTAAAAATACTTTACATAATTTAGACATACAATGGTACACTTCATGAAATATGTCAAATTATAATCGCTTGCCTGCTTAACATATTGTAAAGCTTAAAAAAGCGGCATATCACATATTATCTAATAATGTATGTAAGAAACTGTGGTACATATTTATAAAAAAAGACATTCATGTCAACGAAAATATATTTATTTCGCAGAATTTGACAAGATGTACAGTAGCCTAAACAAGACATTTGGCACTATTATTAAGCGCAATTTCTGACATGAAACACATATCAGAAACTGTGTTCGATATCAGAAAATGTGTTCGATGTTATGAAAGATGATAACTGTCATTGTCTCTTCGTTACCATTCACGAAAATTTGGAAATCATTAGTTCGGTTTCATGACTAAACTTAGCTATTATCAGTTTAGAAACACGTCAATGTCAAACTAACAGAAAGTCTTTTTGTAAAATGCAATTCATTTTATAGGATTTGTAACTTCCATACGTCTTTATATCTGCCGGGGGAAATGTTGGCGTTTTTTGAATGGCTTTGATATGTGTTTAGAATTCGCGCACTCGTAATCTTCCGCCAAATTTTAACCATGAACCATATCTTGTCCGCAAAAGTACTATTCACGACATATTTCTGTTTATAACTTCCGCCGGATAAAACTTTCACGAATCATACTAGTATTATCGGTATCGTCACAGTCTGTTAGGTAGCGGCAATAACGGCTATGTCGACGTGATTTCTGGCCAAAACAGTGTTTTCGTACCTTAATGTACTTGACTGTGTCGACATCAGCGCGACGTGTTTGAAACTGAAAACGGACAGTGAAGAGATTAACGAATTTTATCTCGACCTTTTGTTTGTGCCGCAATTAATTCGTTCACAGATTGTAAAACTGATTTATAAATGTAACATCGTAGTTTGCAATGTAATTCATAAGTGTCGCAGCGAATATTCACCAATTTCAGTACATCTGATAAATTCAGCCACTCGTGACTTAGTGTCTCATATGACAAACAATTATTGGTAGATTAATAACGACACGTATAGCAGATAACAATTTAGCCCTTACCTATTGATATACTGAGTGCTCTCCCTTAATGTCAGCACTTAAATGGCGATGCTTATATTTAGCGACGTTTATATTTGGCGGCGTTTAGTATTGGTTTATTTAATGTTGACCGCCAATATAGCCAAAATTAAACCATCGCCAATAAATCAGTATAAATATTGAAAGGGTCATTGTTAATATCAGTAACAGACTAGATCAATACAAAAATCAATTATTAGCTTTCATTCAAAAAAAGAGAAACTAACGAAACGTCATACATAAATTATGATAACGATAACCTCGATTTAGAATTTTACCTGTAAGTAAAAGGTTACTCTAATTAAAGTCCTTTAGATTATTACTTGCTCTCCGGTATTGTAAAAATGAAATACATATAACCAGTTTATAATCTCATAAGTCATAATAATCTCGCTAATCATAAATGTTTGTAGTAATAATAACATTTTCAATAGAAATACAAGCATTCATAAAATATCTTTTGCAATAATGATCGAGCCATACTTTAATTTTATGTCACTGCGCCATTTCTATGACAGGAAAAGCTGTCTGTGCAATGCACACTTGCATTAGATTTATTTACACATGTTTACTGTCCTACTTTTGAGTTATTAGCTAGTCGTAAAAAGCGGCTCGCTGAGTGACTGTAGACGCATTGCCTGTCTAAATATAGAAAATATCAGTAATGCGGGAGTTATACAGCAGAGGGTGAATATGAAGGTATCGGAATAAGCGCCCGAGGCTAAAGGAAAGTAAATGAAGAATTGCTGAGATAACATATATCCTCAAGCCGAATCCGAGTGCAAGGGCCAAATGATATGTATGTATATTAGAAATGTTTAAAACTCGTATATAAGTATATTGGAGACCGTATGCTATATTCGTGGCAGCACGAAATCCTAAACGCATGTTCCCAGACAAGTCAAGGTTCTCCAAATACGTCAGAGCTCCGAAACCAAACGCATCTATGACAGTGATATTACACGCTGATATGTCTAGATAACGAATGTATATATTTTATCGATTCATCGCTGTGAGTCACTAGTGAATAATCGAAAACCATACATGGGTGTTAGAAATGCCTGCAACATAATTTATGATATAAACTCTCTCTCTCTCTCTCTCTCTCTCTCTCTCCCTCCCTCCCTCCCTCCCTCCCTCCCTCTCTCTCTCTCTCTATCTCTTGCTCTCTCTTTGTCCACACGGAGTCCAGGAACAATATGATCCATAGAATACAGTTCAAAAACAGCCGGAAGTCCCGCTTGTCTAAGTCCTTCACCGAGTGGTTTACGATGTCTCAAACTTGTAAATCCACCTCTGATTCCTACGGAGAAGTGGTCAGTTTCTTGCGGTAAATACTGGTTGGTGACCCACGAAAGCTGTCTCTCTCAACTGATCGCCGTACATAGCTGAGATACTGATGCCGTTATACTCAACATATAACCAAAACATGAAGGGAATTAAACGATCGTATTGAGGTTTTCAATAACAATAGAAGGTATTACCCCGTTATATGTAAGAAGTTATAATGTAAGAGTTATATTAAGTCGCCTTTGAGAACCTCTCATGGAATGACATATCGCATGAGGATTTGCTGCTAGCATGAATTCTTTTGCAATACATATTATTATTCTGAAGGGCCGTTTGTTATGTTGTAACTAAAAGAATAAGAATGTTTTACTCTACACGACAAATTCGAACCCAGGCAAATATGGCAAATGCTGACCACCGTTTGCAGAATCATATATTTAATCGTCTGAAATGTGATTTTTAAGTACTAAACACTTACAGACTAAGCAACAACTTGTCTCATCACCCTAGCGGTGTCAGCGTTAGATCAGCTGAGAAAATAACGTACAATTATTATACTGTGTTTGTAGTGTTTAAGCATTCATTGGTGCTAACAAATTTTATGAATATATTGCGCTATGCTAATAGTTTTGATAAAATTAATTGACCTATTTCTTGTTAATTCGACGCCTTGAACTATTCAGCCTTGTCCGAATTAGTACAAACACACACACCTTGAATACGTCGCACACAACAATGCAAATATGATGAGTCAGCAAAATAAAAGGGTCAAAACTTTTATATGTCATATTCACTTATGGTAATAGAGATTAGATATGTTCATATGCACTGTTAAGTATGACTTATAGTCAACTACGTCTAATAGTATTATACTACAATAGGCAACACAGTGATAAGTGGATTTTTATTTCAATAATTTCAAACTACAGTAATACACAAAGCGCGTAAAGTTTCAAAAACAGTTTTAATCAGACAAGTAAATAGCACACAAAATGATAATAATTTTGATATATAATTCTGATAAGCCTGGCGGTTGATGCAGGTCGTTCCCACAAAAAAGGCATAAACCGGATAAAAACATAAAAAATAGATCTGAAATAGATCTAACAATTTATAATAATGACTGTCATATTTTCCAAAAACAAGATACAATTTGTTCAGATATATTCTATATGGATACTCAGAAAAAATGTCGGGTGCAAGTCGTGGAGTGAGGTAAGGAAACGCGGATACCTCTGTATTAATATGGAACGTTTCTTCACAGTTCCTCAGTGAGCACCAAAACTTACGGATATGCCGAAGATAAACCACGTAGAAGTATTCAGTATAAAATATAGACAGATACATCACTCGCGAAACTAGTCAGATAACAGAACAGGAAACAAATAATAATTTCAATATAAAAATAACTACTTGTATACACACACACACACGAAAAGTAGGTCAAGTGAGAATGTCTGATTATTGTTGGCGATGAATGATGACGAGGAAGTTTTCAACGCTTTGGAGATCTTTTTAAGCAGATATATAATTATATGAAAGTTCGTAAAAACTACGTCTACAGTTTTTAAAAAGCAGTATCTTTAATGTAGTCTTAGTCAATACAAAATTGTATATATACTCGTACATTGGTTAAGTCTATTTATTATTTGGGCGTTTATTCAAAGCCACACTGCAATTGTAAAATATATTGTTTGAGATTATAGTACTGGAAAATATACAATATGTTGTCACGTCAAAATATAAGTTACAAAGGTTCTCAAGAATATATATATTCATATACAACTCCTGCAAGTTAGTGCCTTTCATAATCCACTAAGAGTTGTTACATTTCGTTTCTAACAGTTGTATCCAGATTATGCCAGAACAAAAGTTCTCCTTGCTCGTCTGTTGTATACTCTAAGTATGTGTTGCTGTGTAGACACTGCAACATTTCATTAGGCATTTTCCTGGTCAGAACATCTTCAAACAACACGATGAAAAAGCAAGGTGATCCGTCGCGATCATAAATACTTTCCATCCGAGCCATATTGAATTCGTACACGCACCATTCACTGGCTAAATAATCACAAGAGAGAAACACTAAAGTCTTTCGACTGTTGCTAATGGCGTCCACAATATTATCAGCTATATTATTACCTGGTAAAAAGTCTTTCTCGTGCAGACACACTCGAAAACCTTTCTGTTCAAGGTTTGGGTAAAGTTTGTTTCGAATAAAATCGCTGTTTTCATTGGCATATGATACAAATATGTCATACTGATATTGGCAATCTGTGTTTCCATGGATTGCTTGATAGCCAAAATGTCTAATTTTGGCATTCCGCAATATATAGCGCAGATTCCATCGATTTCTATAGACCACTCCACCTAAAACAAGGGATAGAAAAACAGAAATACCCACAGCAGACAGAACGATAATTAATGTGTAGGAACGACATTTTTTGTCTATATTTGACACTTCTTGTTTAAATTTTTCTGACGTCATACGATTCCCAGTGCTGTTCACGAAAATATACTCATCAAATCCCACCAAGTTATTTTCATGATTCACAAGCCATTGTAAGAAATCTTTTGCACCGCAGTTAACGTTTAATGTGTTATTTCTCAAGTCAATTGTAAACTGTTTTCCTTTTTGTTTCGAGTTTTCTTCAAGACGACTGCGTAACTCTTCAGGAAGAGTCTGAAGAAAATTGCTGTGGAGAACAAGGTATAGGAGACTGTCCAACCTGCTTACATCTAAAGTCCATTTTTCAATATTGTTAACACTCAAATCTAGAGTTTCGATTTTGTGAGATTCGAGAAGCAGATTCTGTGGAATGTCTGAAATAATGTTGTATGACAGATTCAACGTATTCAACACTGACAAATTATTGAAAATGAATGGTCCGTTCTGTTCGTCTTTGAAAACTGTTCCAAGAAAATTGTTTTGAACTTGAAGATTCTCTAGAGACTTCTGAGCAAACTGGAAAAAATGTTTATTTACATACGAACAGTAGTTCTTTGACAGGTCTAAATGCTTCAGGTTTTTGAAGGAACGGAAGGGTCCTGTCCATGAATATAACACATTGCCAGAAAGATCGATATACTCTAGTTTGTCACTAGGCTTAACCAGTATCATATTTCCTATAGCGTAATTCAAGCTACTTTGCGAAAATTCTATTCTTTGCAACTTTTGAGGTAGTTTTGACAAGTACTTGGTTATTTCAATTTTTTCTCCTGGCTTGAAAAATGGGCACATCAGATCGTTTCTAACGACCGCTTCATTTATGAAAGGGCAGGAGTTATCTGCTTTGTCGTATTCTCTGTCATCCAATCCTTGAAACTCATGGTCAAACAGAAGAGGGTCGTTAGCAAAATTCTGGAAACTTGCGTAAGCTTCTGTCACATTTGTCAAACATCCCAACTGGAGCAAATACGGACGGAATGTAAATTTGTTATATTCCGCTCGAATAATATGCAAAGACTTAGGCACAATCGTGAGAACATTGTTTTCAAAAAATTCAATCCGGTTTCTGCTAACGTCAAGTTCTCTTAATGAAGTATTTACGAGGTAACACCAATTCCCAAGCCGTATCCGAGTGCCAGAGCCAAATGTTGTATGGATTTTAGAAACGTCTAAAACTCTAATATTTGTATATTGTAGTCCGTACGTTATATTCTTGAAAGCACGAAATCCTAAACGCATGTTCCAAGACAAATCAAGGTTCTCCAAATAAGTCAGAGCTCCGAAACCAAACGCATCTATGTCAGTGATATTACAAGCTGATATGTCCAGATAACGAACTCTTGGTAAGTGCATAAATGTTTTATTCGTTACAGACGAAATATTACAAATACCCAATAAGCCAGACATTGTAACATTATTCAAATTACGAAGTGATCTGTACGATGTGCTGAAATCAGTGAATGGTAGTCCGTCTATATACAAAGTTTGTAGCTCCATTACTTCTGACAAATCTGGGTAAGACAGATTGTCGTGCATGCTCATGTTATAATTTCCCATCAAATTCAGTACTTTAAGACTTGCCGGAAAAGTTATCCTTCCACTTAGCGATTTGTTATACAGTTGTATGTAGTTATTACTCATGTCTAACATTTCTAATCGTTTAAAGTTGTAAAAAGCATCATTGTCTATTTTATACATGTTATTTTTACTCAGATATAATTCCACCAATTCTTGACACCCTTGTAGGTCATATTGTCTCAGTACCTCTATTCCTGTTTTTAAAGAGTCCATGTGTAAAACTGATATATTGAATTGAACAGTATTATTGATGTAAACACAAACACTCTTAAGATAAACATCACTGTTTGTGCAATCCATTTCTGTATTCCCTTTACAATCACAACGTCTTCCGGGACCGCACGTGATTCCCGATTCATCAGTAGAATACACGCTTGAAACGTAGATTAAAAATATAACTACGTATACAGCAAGTGAATGTATCATTGCTATAGATGTATTAGTCCGTAATTTATTATAATATTTTAGTGCTATTATTGGTGTTTATCCGATTTGTTAGAATTCTTCCACGCTTTTGCCTGCTATTTCAATAGACACCCGTACACGGTAATTTGTATTATGTAGTATGATCGTTCCTAAACAGATATCTGCACAGAGATAACCTCTTTCGGTGGATCAAGTGTGTTTATGTCTACAGCCCATGATTCATGAAGACCTTAACCCCCCCCCCCCTCCCCTAAAACGATTTGTGATCAATTTGACAGCATAGAGTAATCTTATCTATTCCTGTGTGCTGTACTTTGCAACATGAATGTAAGGTCACTGATATATTGTCTGTGTTTGTATGTATGCTTATTGTCTTTTATTGCATGATTTAGAAATGTATCTGACCCGTCTGAACGTAATTTATTTGAACGGACTCATCCACATTGACTACGACATCTTTAATACCAACAACTATAATGTATTACTAATGTAACATCGTGTTTGCTTAGTTCATGAATGAACAAAAAATCGTTTACAAAATCCCGCTTGTTTATTTATGTTTTCGAAATAATATAAGTACAAATGAATATGCTACCAGTATTTGTTTTGGTAAAACATTAGTTGTTGGATTAAAGGTAAGTCATCCGTCATTAAGGTATTCCATCCACAACGTTGGGTTATTTCCGTTCAATATACATGTATATGGTAACTAAACACCATTAAAATATATTTCTAAATTGAATCTGTAAAATTCAACTTACAGCAGTTGCAAGTTATCTAATAGTCTATGCAGTCATTCACTATATTTTTCTAAAAGGTGTTTTTATTACAAAAATAAAAAGTATGTTATTATTTAAAAATGTTAGTTAAAGTCTTGGAAGTGACTTAATTTGGCGACAATGTAAATTTTCCTGTGTTTTACAACTGCAGTGAACTTCAGAAGGCACTGTCTTATGTATGTGGCGTTCCCTGCAGCTACTAATTCTCGCTCTTTCATTTGCCATATAAATCATACTTTTAAAAGAAATCGGCAAAATTGAAAATTCCGGTTTCACCATGCTTTGTTTAAATGTAGGCAGCATTCTGTTCAAAACAAAAGTTAAATATTTAAAATAATAAAAACTAGACTATACATGTCTCTGAAATTTAGATATAGTTTTATCGGTTTATTTTTAAAAGCTATTTTTTCAGAGAAGATAAAGGACCATGACTTTTTGGAAATGGTAATATTATTATTTTTCAAATTGTATCCGCATTATTATATAGATTGAATCAACAGATTCAAGGCTTGCCTTCAAATAAAACATCTGTTATCTAGGTTTCAGTGTGTTATCGTTAAACAAACTTTAACATGATTTTATGGTTTTAAATGATCTGATGAAATGAAGATTGGAGGATTCCACTCCACGACCACTTATCTTTATATTTTGTGTGGACTAATCTAGGACATGAAATGAGTTCACATTAGTGTGTATAACTTAACAACAATTTACGATCATTATCTAAAGTAAATAAGGACTGTAGCTGTATTGATGTCAATCGCAGACAAATGTCACATGTTGGGTCAATAAGTGTGTGAAAGAACTTAAGACGCTATAGGTAGACTAACCCCTCGTTATCTGACAAAAGAGTACGAACAATATCTTGGATTAAAGATGGTCGGCGCAATCTGAAGCAAGTGTTTCAATATGTTGTGCAACATAAAAAATGCCGAGATGACACGATTGCTGGTCACTCGATTATGCTACACTATAGTAAATCCGATACCTGTAAGGAGTTAATTGCTTTCAATGATTAGCTACTGTCTTCTTCGTCAATTTATGTGTATGTGTTGGAAATCAATGACCATATAGCGATTAAGTGGGAGGTTAGCTAGCTGTTAAATCGAATTAATCCCCAAGTATTTTACTGACAGTTCCAAGGCTGTAAATCGCTATATGGTTATTATTTCTAGTCGTGTTTTATATGTGTGTTAAATATCTCTTTCCCCATGTGCAATTCTTTCACTTGATATAGTGTTCGTGTTATTCCCCCTTTCGGCCTATTGTTGCCAGCTGTCTGGAATTGTCCTGCGATGTATTCTATCCATTAACCCCCCCCCCCCTTTATGGTCAGCCAATCCATTCCTTGCGCCCCTGTTCCCTTACGCATTTGCAATTGAACCTCCTGAAGTACCTGATGGTTCATGGACTGTTGTTTTCCCGGAGGTCAGTGTGGAGGCATTGTCTTATGTATGTGGCGTTCCGTGTAACTTATTTTCTCTGTCCAAAATCTTCTAAACTGTCTTCGAGAATCAATTCAATAATGAATGAAACTTATTTATTGTTCCATTTATTAATTAAACTATCGCAGTTTGACTCGTGAAAATCTAAAATATTCTTATGGTTTACACAATATTCATGATGACACTTTGTCCCAATGTTGGTCAATTTCGAAGCTCATTTATCCCGTCAATTGTAGAAATTGCATATTGAAATTCCATCATTTTTACTTATTTTTAATAATGACTGTCTCGGATTGAAATATACATTGGTGAATAAATTTACATTAGATCTATTTTAATAATTCTATTCTGTCACGATATTATGTTAGAATATACAAGGGGGACAATTATGACACCAGCAAACAAGAGGTCATAATGGCCATATATCGCTAACCTGAGCACACTGCCATTCTGAGTGAATAGACTAAGGTGCCAATAAATCGGTATAGGTTTACAATCTATGTTCAGTTGATGTTACATACTTATGCAACGGACCGGAACCATATATAAAACCCCCAATAATCATTTCCACGGAAGTAGTGAATAGGGATGAAATACCGTTTATAATGTCCACTATATACACATAGGTAACAAAGCCCCGTCCTGACGGCCATGTTCTTGTTTCATTACATAATTCATTTGCACTGGGTGTTTACAATTTATGTAAGTATAAAAATGAGTAATTTATCGTATTCAAAACATAAGTGTCATCTAATTATGATATAGAAATTCGAATCTTAGCATAAAACATATTTTCTAATGTCTGATCATTATTTTTAAAAATGTAGAAGACACTTCAATTTTACTGTATATAAGTGTCAGATGGTGACAACAAATCTTGAATTGATGTACATTGGAGTCCCACTGGGCCAGACATTGTGAAATGCTGATTAGGGGTCTGAACTAGATTGATATCAAGATAGTGCACAAGGGGAAATATTGTGAAATGTGTATGATTTGTCCAATCGAATATGGGCCTTGTGTAGACCTGCCTCTGTTTCTGATTTTATCATCTTATATTTGAAGTATATATTTGTTTATTAACGTCTCCTCTTTGCATAAATAACACTCATATTCACATAATGTAATCAATTAACAATGTACAAAGCCACTCTAAATTAGAGTTGTAAGAGACATAAAACATATATTACACAAAACATACTCTTATACACATGATAAGAAACTAGAAACAAATGTTAATCCTGGTATAAAAAAAACTAATTATGGTAATATTTGGATAAGAAACTGAAAGTATCGCGCACAAGCGTGTATAAGTACAAAATGTGTGTAAAAACGAATATCATCTCTGTCAGACAGTAGATGAACTGATTAGCACTCGCCTCTAGTTTATAGATAAAACAACAACAATATAAAACATGGCATACATTACTTACATAAATAAAACATTCTGGTATTAAGAATAGTGTTACAAGTTTTGGCGCTTATTCGACACAGAGTTATATCAGATAAAATAAAGGATAACTTGTCTACATCAGATATGATATTGAATATATGATTAATAGCATTAGCTTTTTCTATCAATGTTTGTCGTCGTATACTATCATATAAGTTACAATCTAATAATACATGCATTTCTGTTTCAACCATGTTACATGGACAAAAATACAGAGACGTTCATTTTCCACCAGGTTTTCATAACGTCCTGCTCCAATTCTAAAAGGAGCTACTCCACATCTAAATGTACTTAAAGCAGATATATGTAGATCGGTGCCTTAAGAGTTATAAGTAATTTTCTGGTTTGTAATCTAATTTAAATTTACAATAATTTCTAAGCTTATATTTCCCCCTACCAGATATACCATCGGTTTTATTAATACTTTCAAGCCAGTCAAATGAATGCACACATAACATTTTATAATACACTTGCTTAACTAAAATATTTTTAGAAACACTCTTATTCAAATCAGTATATGCATCCAAATCACATTTTAACAATTTTTCTTTGACAATATAAAACCAAGATTTGCATGACCTATTTGCCTTGCTGTCTGCCCAGAGTCCTAACCGCTTATTGACTCTAGATGTAGGTGTGTTGCAAAGCCTTGACCAGTAACTGACCACGGACTTCCACTGTCGAATAATAAGGTGTTCGTGCCATTTCTTCCGACACTGCATCATTGGCTGTATATTTACCTACCACAAAAAAAGAAGCGCATGGCGCGATTATGGATAGCATTGACACACGAAAATGATTTAACCCCCCAGACCGCTGCACCATAACCAATTACTGGTCAAACAACAGAGTCATATAACTTTGTGAATGTTTCATTAGGTTATCCGCCAATGAGCTTACATTTGGTAATAAGAAGACCAAGAGCACGACTAGCACTCTGAGCAACAGCTTTAGTGGTAATATTGTAATCAAGGTGTTCATTGATGACAATACCAAGATATGTATACTTATCCACTATATTTAATGTATCAATCCTGCATATAAACCATACGTTGTACAGACTGTGGGCGAAAATGCACTACGTTACTTTTTAGAACAATTTAGGGCGAATTTGTTTTGCAAAACCTGGTTAAGGTTTGAGGTTTCAGTTTTGTTGTAGTTTGGTTGAAAAACTTAAACCACTTAAGATTAAGATTGGTCTGCAAACAAACAGATGGTTTAGTTGATGAAAAATGGCCCGCATGATTTTGATTGTGCAAGATTGCAGACAGATTGGTGCGTGATAAGAAAATCAGAGTTGAGAACTATAAAACTTCTGTTTTGTAACGTAACAGAGTGGACAATTTTAAAGCCAGGTTCCTATATAGCAGAGAAACATATGTTTTAAAAACATTGCCCCACATATGAGTGACACGGTCACCCGCCATAAAATCAGTCCACCATTTTGTTTAACTAGTATACGACTATTCGGATAAATCAAACCAGACAAACCACATTTGGAGGTAGTTCGGTCAGTTTGATTAACCAGTTTAAGATTTGTTATTAACAAATACAGAAACTTGTTCTAGTTTGAAACCAGTTAGTTAAAACAAATGAAAGGTTTGACAAACCAGTTTTGGATTCAAACCGGTTTGGTACAAACAAATTCGCCCTTACAATCATGTCATTGATATTACACCAATTAGACACAGTCTTTAAACGTAACTGCAAGTCACGTTCGTTTGATGCCATCAGTACGATGTCATCGGCATACAATAAAATACATATCTTCTCATCTCCTATAGTAATGCCAACATCTTAAGTGTGTACTCTTTTATAATCAAGACGAGCCTTACAATACAAATAAATATACAATCTCCTTTAACGTATTGTACATTTCGAGGGTTCAGTGCAAGACTATACTAATTCCTATATAAATACATATGAGTAAGGATAGTCTTGCGCTGAACCCTCGATTTGCTTATTTCTGAGATGACATCTGACTCGTGATATGGAATTATATAATTTGTCACACTTATCTTATCGGTTAGCATTTTTTATCAATTTATCCGGAGCTTTATTGGAATTAGCTGCAGTTTTAACACATGTACCCCATCATCAGACATATCTAACTCACTTGTGGTGAAATTATCGAGAAACTAGTCTTAAATCATTTTTCCGGAAGCTTTTCTAATGTTAGAAAGTAAAATATCAGTTAAACACGACGATGTTATGGGTCTTACAATGCTACCGAAATTGATAGGTTTTTATTCTTATTTAATTCTTATCGTTTCACCGATATCAGCCTGATTCGAATGCATGGTTTATATGTCCGTGCTAGTACTAAATTTGATACGCGTTACTTAACATAACTTCGAACGCGAAGGGAGGTAACTTATGCAAAAGCAGTTTAGTCACGACCGCCACGGTTTTTAGTAGATCTGTTTTGAGATTTATTTTTACATCATGTAATTGTGTGCGCGACAAATTATTCATGTGCTGGAGATTTTGCCTTTTGTGTTACACCACTTGAAACATGGACATGCATGTCAATATAGTTATTATGTTTTGCATATCAAACAAAAGCGAATGTTATTGACAGTAGTAAATATATGTTACCACCACCCTACAGTCTAAACTCTGTTTTTACATAGAAAACGCAACAGTTGTGTAGAAATGAAACACGGGCATTCGTTTTACCAACAAAGATACTACACTATGAAGTTATTGTTTATAAGATAAAGAATAAAGTGAAAATGTGTCAAAAGCTGGGCAGTGCAAAACTGCCACAAAATATATACATATGCATTTGTCATGTTTGCGCTACTTTCCGTTTTGTGTAAATAACCAAAGGTATGTATATGCCGAAGTATTTTAATAAGTTTGAATGTTTTATTTAAATACTCAGATAGTGGATGTCCACTGATACAGTTTTGCCAATCTTATCGGCAAAGTTGATCCATTCCTTAAACTCAGTAGTTCCGGTATTCATGTTCATATTTTTAATATCAAGATAACATACAAAATGAACAAAACAGAATGGTGTAAGTTACAATTATAATAAGCAAGCACGTGTTGGCTATCAGTTAAACGTTTAGTTTTTTCAAAAAACGGTAGAACTGAATGGATTATTGCAGTGTAGTGTATGTATCTGTGTATTTTTACAATGCTTACTTTCAGTTATTCAGATCTATAAATGTGTCAGGCATTTGGAAATTATAAAAGGTATTTGCAGATAACATGATCTAATGTATTATTGTATACTCCCACATTAAATGTCAATATATCTTTTAATAAAATCAAGTTCAATCACGTATATTGACGAAGCCAGGTACATGTTTGTTTAAAACATTATGATGACAATAGTCGAAAGTAAATAACGCAAACTATACAACATACATACATACTAACAAAAAGTACTGCTCGTGGCAATTTCAACCCGCTGGCTAAATACAGCAGCGTGGCTAATTTAGCCGCTAGTTAACAATTATCATCTGGAGACGTTAAAGTAGCATAGATATGATCGGTTATGACATGGAGACATTATAGATCTGAGTATCTTGCGAGGAGCCAGAAAGTTGGACATGTCATATTATAATTTCCCATTAATTTTAGTCCTATAAGACTAGCTGGACAAAATATTATCCTTTTATTGCGAGATTCGTAGACATTTATGTTATTTTACTCATGTCTAAAGATTAGGTATTTTAAAGTTGTAAAGCTTCCGTTGTCGCCAGCAACTCTATTTTTATTCCTTTTCATTTTGTTCATGAGGCTCGGGTTTGAATAAAATCCTTTCGATTTTTGTAAATGAAAGTCAGATTGGAAAAAAATCCTTTCGACGATTTGGTTTATCCCATTCCTTTTAAATTTGCCCGTTTTGCGCATGCAAAATCGCTATTTATAGACCTAAGGAAATACCTTGTACATGGAAGCGCTCGGCAGACGAGTCGTAACAAACTTTGGGAATAGGAATTAACCAGTTAAAATCATCTGTCAAGTGAGTCAGTTTGTTAGAAGCTGTTAATAATGTAGTAGTTTACAACCGATGTGGGCAAATCCTAAATAACATGTTCATTACATGCGGGTAATATTTTTGCATGTTCACTGGTATATTATGATGTCGTGCGCATATTGCATGACAGCAGCATATACCAGTGAACATACAATAAGCAAATGGCACCTTCAATTATCAGTTAACATGCAATAGGAGCATGACAGCGTCATATACCAGTGAACATACAATAATCACATGGCATCTTCAATTATCAGTTAACATGCAATAGGAGCATGACAGCGTCATATACTAGTGAACATACAATAGGCGCATGACAGCATCATATACCAGTGAACATACAGTCATTATGTAGACGTCGGGTGGAGGTTGTGTTATGGCTGGCAACTATTCTAGCTGAGGAGGAAGAACAGGAAGAGGCTCTGGCTGAGCTTCAACGCAGAGGAATAAGACGTAAGCGTGTACAACGTCACAAGGCTATCTGGGGTAGGTACTGGCTGGCACGTATGCCACTGTATTGACAGTATGAACAACTCCTGCAATAACTCAACAGTGAAGATCCTTATGGTTATACGAATTTCCTCAGAATGGATGCTGATTTGTATGGGGAGATTGGTGACCGTATATCACCAAGAACTAAATAGCAAGACACCAACTTCAGGTTATTACACAAGTATTTTCTTCCTTTTTTGACTTCTTCTCCCGAAACGATGGGCAGATTATCCGAACATTCGCGTGTGTGATCTAGGCAACTAGTAGATTCAAGTCTGTTCAAATCGAGCCGATTCGATATCCAAGATGGATATCCACGGCGGCCATTTTGAAAATATATTTTCTTTTCGTCACTTGAAATGGTTGTAATATAAAAGTAAAATTACATTATTTATAATATGTTAAACTGTTTCTATTGTGTACAAAGTTAAACTATGTAGAAAACAAGACATATATTTACCTAATTGTAGAACTGTTATTTATAATTTGTACAACTTGTTCTATTTTTAGGCAAGCCCTGGAACCTGGACTTAAGTTGGCAGTCACCCATCGCCAACTTGCAACTGGTGCATCCTATGTAGACCTGATGTACGCATTTCGTGTAGCTAAAAACACCACGGACGTCTTCATACCAGAAGTGTTAGAAGCCATCATACAGGATTATGCAGAGGAGGTACTGCCACCTGTCATTACCCCTGAGCAGTGGAAGCAGATTGTCGATGACATCCAAACCGAGTGGAACTTTTCTCATGCATGTGGTGCAATTAATGACAAGCATGTACGTAAATAGAATTTCAAGGACTCTGTTTAACTGTGCTGTAATTACACGGACTTTTTCCATAATAATACTCGCAGTCGTCGATGCAAACTACGTTCGTCTGAATCATAGTCGGAGTTAATTGCAGTGCCTCTGATGCTCAAGAATCTGCTAGAGTAAGATAACCTTGGTCTACCACCCTTATCTCACTGCCTGGCGACGAGAAGAATACATCATACTTCTTAATAGGAGATAATGCTTTTCACTCAAAACTTGCAATAGCTAATCAGAAGCAAGAACGGTCACTGCAATTATGTTCACCACGATTTGTTTGGATATAATAAAAGTTGTTCTTTCTTGCATACCAGACAGGGATTTCACATGTTTACACCGTCGCTGGAAAATCGTCCTCCCACCAAGTCAGTGATATATGTTTTATCTTGCTACCATTTTAAGAAATAAAGGACGCGATTGAAAAGGACGACTATCGTATTATGGACGTCCTATGCGGATGGAAATATCCGTCTGTCGATCAACGCGTTAGGTTAAACATAGAGCTGAATTATAAGAAGTTTCACTGGATTCCGATACAATAGAATCTAACCGGGTCGATGGTTACTGCTTTCAGGCGCGTACGCCAAATACACCGTTGCGTATGCATAAAAACTAGAAAAATGTGCAATAACCAGCAGTTGAGCATTTGTATGCAGTTTGAGATATAAATTTACTGCACTGCTTGTTACCAGATTGTACCACGAAAGTTCTAGAAAACTGTTTTGTCCTGTGTATTATTTCCTTAGACCACCCTAGATTGTTTGCGTGTACATTCTAACAGCTCTGGCTACGATCCTGACTTTGGCGGGAACGAGGCTTTGCCGAGTTCCACAAAAACAGTTTTCCGAGAGCTGGATATTTCCATCCGCACACTAAGGCAGTGATATATGTTTTCTTGCAAACCTTTTTACCAGAAACAATCTCACGTACATGAAAACTGTCTAGAGACATAGGTACACTTTTCTGATATCCCACATTGTATTTAACAGCAAGTTATAATAAGGTATTTGATACAATTATTATTTAGCGATTTTAGACTGACAACACGTGTACTTTACGCTATTTGAGTTACAGTAAAACTTCGAAACCTCGAACTGCCGTCGGACCTAGCAATTAGTTCGAGCCATCTACTGTTCGAGGCATCTACGGTATACGCGTATATTTCCTAATTGACAGTCGCCGGTTTTCATACTGAATGCACGTCGATCAATAGTCGCAGCATTATTCATAATAATACAATTAAAAAAGAAATGAAAGCAAAGCAAAAATGATACCCTGTGGCACCTTATTCTCTCTCGTTTATTCTTATACGCATGAATTGTCTGTCACATAGTACATGTACAGTGGAAATTCCCTAATCCGGAAACTCTCCGATCCGGAAACCTCCTGCAACCGGACAATTTTCTCGGTTTAGTTCCTCCAGTACAACATATAAAAATCCCCCACAGTCCGGATCCTCCCTACTCCGGAATCCGAACGAATTTTTCTGTCCGGATTGTTATTTTACAGGTAAAATAAATCTCCCAAAACCGGACGATAATTTTCCGCAAAAATACGTCAGATCGTATAATGACTGACAATTGAGAGAAGGCATAATAATTTAATTGTCTCTATGAATACATACCATTAGACGTTATCATCGTATGCATTAAGTTTTGATGGAAACAAGGTAAGACCGGGTACGAGATGTACTAATTTTGTAAACAATTGGAAAACATTGGATGTGAGCGCAGAAAAGGGTCCACAAAAGGTACACAAATCACAATTCAAATTTTTTACCCTAGATTTTTTTTTTCCTCTACGAAAAATCTTTTGAAATGAAGCTATGGTGCATAGTTTATATATAAAACATCGTACTAAGTGCATAGCTTGGCAGGTTTTATGGACGGTAAAATGTCGTACTTAATTTCAGCTATGTTTAAAATCATTTGACTGTAAAATTATTCATTGAAATACTTGCTTGAGATTCATATATCCACCTTGTGCAGTGAAATTATATTCAATGCTTTCATACATTTTTAAATAAACGAGAGGCGTCTACAGCGGTTCATATTCTGAAGAATCGAATTTCCTACATTTCTATAACAAATAAACACATTATTACATAATTTATGGAAGAATTCAAATATCAACCAATATTTCACACATCATGTATTTTGCATATCGCATTGCAAATCTTCCTCTTATGAAAGTTGCATAAATATGTTCGTCTCTTATAACTTATGATTTTGGGCTATAAATTGAATTTTCAAGTTTATATACATTTTGTAGCTTAAATTAGTCTGCAAAGTCAAATAAAAGAATGCATTCAGACATTATATATTACATCGCGATAACGCAAACAACCTCTAGCCAAATGGTATTTAGGTCTTTGCTCTAGCGAACATATTCAAATTACTGAAAGAATGTCTTGCCTACGGACATTCAATAGAGAAATTCTCTCCAGTCCGGACTCTCCTCTAATCCGACCTTTAAAGTTTGTCCGAGGGGTGTTCGGATTAGGGAGTTTCCACATGTACAACTGGCAAGTAATTATCACGAAGTGCGAATAACATGAGCATACTAGTATATTAAGCGGTCATTGAAAGGTGTGAATTATTATATTGTTCGACCTATCTATAGTGAACAATGAATGAAATGATAGCTAGGGACCCCAAATCCTGTTCGAGTGTTCGACCTATCTCTGTTCGAGTGATCTACTGTTAGATAATATGAAATAAGAAGGGGTTTCGCCGGGACTTAAGAACCTGTTCGAGGTATCAACTGTGTTCGAGCCAAAACTGTTCGAGGTTTCGAAGTTTTACTGTATTAAGACTTATTTATTATAAGTTTTAATAACTCAAATTCGCGAACCATAACTAGATAAGTGGTAACACGAATCTTAGGTGAAATTCGCGATTGTTGTTCAGCAAGGAAATGGTGAAATTGTTTATGTACAGTGAAATATTCATGATTGTCTATATGCGATGACAAATGAAGCATGTTTATGAACTATGTAAGAATGAAAAATAATTAATTTTATTTAAAAGAGAACGAAGATGAATTTCTGGTTATTGTTGGCGATGAATGATGATGAGGAAGTTTTAAAACTCTTGATAATCTATCTAAACAAATATAGATGAAAGTTCATAAAAACTACGTCTACAATTTTTCAAAAATCAATATTAATAATTGAGTCTAAGTCAATAAAATATGCATTTGTTAAGTCCATTTATTAGTTGGGCGCTTATTCAAAGCCACACTGCAATTGAAAAATCAATTGTTTGAGTTATAATATTGGAATATATCCAATATTTTGTCAAGTCAACATATAATTTATGCAATATAGAATATAGATTCAGATACAACTTCTACAAGTCAGTGCCTTTCAAAATCCGCTAAGAGTTGTTACATTTCGTTTCTAACAGTTGTATCCAGATTTTGCCAGAATAGAAGTTCTCCTTGCTCGTCTGTTGTATACTCTAAGTATGTGTTTCTGCGTAGCCACTGCAACATTTCATTAGGCATTTTCCTGGTCGGAACATCTTCAAACAACACGATGAAAAAGCCAGGTGATCCGTCGCGATCATAAATACTTTCCATCCGAGCCATTTTGAATTCGTACATGCACCATTCACTGGCTAAATAATCACTAGAGAGAATCACTAAAGTCTTTCGGCTGTTGCTAATGGCGTCCACAATATTATCAGCTATATTATTACCTGGTAAAAAGTCTTTGTCATGCAGACACACTCAAAAACCTTTCTGTTCAAGGTTTGGGTAAAGTTTGTTTCGAATAAAATCGCTGTTTTCATTGGCATAAGACACAAAAACGTCATATCTATATTCTGTATCTATGTTGTCACGGATTGCTTGGTAACCAAAATGTCTAATTTTGGCATTCCGCAATAGAAAGCGCAGATTCCAACGATTTGTATAGACCACTCCACCTAAAACAAGGGATAGGAAAACAGAAATACCCATGACAGACAAAACGATAATCAATGTGTAGGAACGACATGTTTTGTCTAAATTTGAAACTTCTTGTTTAAATTCGTCTGACGTCATACGATGCCCACTGCTGTCCACATAGATATACTCATCAAATCCTACCATGTTATGTTGATGATTCACAAGCCATTGTAAGAAATCTTTTGCACCGCAGTTAACTTCAAATGTGTTGTTTTTTCAAATCAATTGTAAACTGTTTCCCTTTCTGTTTCGAGTTTTCTTCAAGACGACTGCGTAACTCTTCAGGAAGAGTCTGGAGGAAATTGCTGTGGAGAACAATGTATAGGAGACTGTCCAACCTGCTTACATCTAAAGTCCATTTTTCAATATTGTTAAAACTAAAATCTAGGGTTTCGAGTTTGTTGGATTCGAGAAGCAGATTCTGTGGAATGTCTGAAATAATGTTGTATGACAGATTCAACGTTCTTAACTCGGACAAATTATTGAAAATGAATGGTCCGTTCTGTTCGTCTTTGAAAACTGTTCCAAGAAAATTGTTTTGAACTTGAAGATTCTCTAGAGACTTCTGAGCAAACTGGAAGAAAACCCTATTTACATACGAACAATAGTTCTTTGACAGGTCTACATGCTTCAGGTTTTTGAAGGGACAGAAGGGCCCTTTCCATGAATAAAATACGTTGCCCGATAAATCTATATACTCTAGTTTATTACTAGGTGTAATCGGTATCATAATTCCTATAGCGTAAATCAAACTGCTTTGCGAAAATTCTAATCTTTGCAACTTTTGAGGGAGTTTTGGCAAGTACTTGGTTATTTCAATTTTTTCTCCTGGCTTGAAAAACGGGCACATCAAATCGTTTCTAACGACCGCTTCATTTAAGAAAGGACAGGAGTTATCTGCTTTGTCGTATGCTCTGTCATCCAATCCTTGAAACTCATGGTCATACAGAAGAGGGTCGTAAGCAAAATTCTGGAAACTTCCGTAACTTTCTGTCACATTTGTCAAACATCCCAACTGAAGCAAATACGGACTGAATGTGAATTTGTTATATTCCACTCGAATAATTTGCAGAGTCTTAGGAAAAATCGCGAGTACATTGTTTCCAATAAGCTCAATCCGGTTTCTGCTGACATCGAATTCTCTTAATGAAGTATTTTTGAGATAACATATATCTCCAAGCAGAATCCGAGAGATAGGGCCAAATGTTGTATGCATTTTAGAAATGTTTAAAACTCTAATATTTGTATATTGTAGTCCGTACGTTATATTCTTGACAGCACGAAATCCTAAACGCATGTTCCAAGACAAATCAAGGTTCTCCAAATTAGTCAAAGATCCGAAACCAAACGCATCTATGTCAGTGATATTACACGCCGAAATGTTCAGGTAACGAACCTTTGGTAAGTGAATAAATGTTTTATTTGTTACAGACGAAACATTACAATTACACAATACGCCAGACATTGATACATGACTCAAATTATGAAGTGATCTGTATGATGTGTTGAAATCAGTGAATGGTAGACCGTCTATAAACAAGGTTTGTAGCTCCAATAATTCTGACAAATCTGGGTAAGACAGATTGTCATGCATGCTCATGTTATAATTTCCGATCAAATTCAGTCCTTTAAGACTTGCTGGAAAAGTTATCCTTTCACTTGCAGATGTATAATACACATTTAGGTTATTTTTACTAATGTCTAAAATTTCTAGGTGTTTAAAGTTGTAAAACGCGGCATCATCTATTGTAGTCATGAAGTTTTTACTCAAATATAATTCCAGCAATTCTTGACACCCATTTAGGTCATATTGCCTCAGCACCGCTATTCCTGTTTTTAGAGAATCCATGTGTAAAACTGATATATTGCCATGAGTACTGTTTATGTAAAAACAAACATTCTTTAGTTGAGCATCACTGTTTGAGCAATCCATTTCTGTTTTTCCTTTACAACTACAGCGTTCTTCGGGGCCGCACCTGACAGTGTTTCCCGAATCATCATTAGAATACACGATTGAAACGTAAATTAAAATTAATGTTACACGTAAAATAAGTGAATGCATCTTTGATATAGGTGTATCAATCCGTTACTTACTAAAATAATTATAATTAGTATTCGTGTTTATCCGATTAATAAGTCATCAATAAACTTATTGTATTGTATTGTGCACACTTCCTCCTGTAGTAAGGTATAGACACATAATGGTAGATGTGCAGATATGTAGAGATACTATTACCACTGGTATGCAACCATGTCAATGCGTGATGCAGTTCTAAACGACGACACGTCAACGATTCGCAACGAAAAATGTCATCGCTTCTCTCCTCTTATGAGGACACATCTCGGTAAGTATGTATCATATGTTGTTTTTAAAACAGAGCAAATGTTTCTTCTACGTTTTTCAGCCAGGGTATGAACCACGGTGCATGTCTATGTCCTTCAGTATTTATATCGGCTACACTAGTACGAGTGAAATTGGTATTTTGTCATATTATCGTTTAGAATCGTTTACTTTGGAGTGTATTTTATCATTGCAGTTCAATGGCTTAAAAACATACATTTTAATCACAACTTTGATTTTCTCAGTATAAAATGACATGAATACTCCTTTTACCACTATTATCCAAATTGTTCCAGCCCAGTCCAGTGTGCACAATGACCACCATGGATGCATTTGTATACGTTGCACTTGCATACATCATTTCGGCATCAAACGCCATGAAATTGTTTACTGGCGGACTACTAACGTTTGCTTGCACACTTACTGAACAAATCGTGCGAGATGGTTTTGATAATTTAAATGTCATATACAGACATTGTCAGTCTATATAGGATATACCTGGGATCAAATACAATTCTATTCTACAAATACTATGCTCGCCCATACGGGATATCCCGGTGGCGAGGGTAAGTAAACTCAACTCCACAATTCTATTGCTCACAACCAGTGCATTTCTCGGCTCCGCTGCAAGCGACTGCTGACCCCGATTTCAATTCTGGTAGTCAAGCGTTTAAAAAAACTTCGCTAACCGGCCTGTTCAGGATTTCTATACAAATAATGATTCAAACACGTAAAAGAATTTAAGTGGAAATTGATTGACCGGAAAACATATTGATTATAATACATTTATAAGTATAGCTTATTTCGCATAAGAGGACTACACACAAAATAATGTAATTTCTATACACATATAAAATATATGAATTTTTATAAAAAGGTACTTCTATTAAGTTTTAATTGGGAATTCTTTATTAATACACAAATACAATTTGTTTTGTTTTGTTTAAATCATTTAAGTTAAATGAGTTGCGCATCATATTATCAATCTTAAGACCACTTTGTTGTATACACTTGCATCGACCTTTTCTTTTACTTCTGTTTCAGGATCACCGATTTAAATGCAGCTTTTGCGACATATGGAATGACAGCGCAGAGAGGGCAGTAAGGCATTGTATACGTTATCATAAACATGAAAAAGTGTCATTTCTGCAGTTTTTAATATGTGATGGCAAAGTGAAGTTTAAATCACGTTCTTTTACTGTGTTTGGTAGGGATATAGAATGTGATCCTAACAATGTGTTTCACAATAAATAGACTGGTAAGCTAATTATTCCAATAGGTAAGGTGTGTTGCTCAGGTCTGGCTTGCATCTCTGTCGATTCCACGACCACAATATTACTTAGTTCCAGCGTATTAACGAAAACAGATTCTCCATCATCATAGGAAACTCCCATGGTCGTCGTTTAGTATCTGTAACACCTTTGTTTAGAAACGATTACATAATACTTGATTTCGTTTAGTAATGGTGACATTTGTTGAGGCATCGATAACATCATTTAACACCAAATCAAAGCTTTATTTTACATCGAAAATAGATCAAGTGCACATGATTTTATATAACATGAGTATAAAATTCATTAAAACTCTTGTTGTGCATTATTCCATTGCCGTTTACAGTATATTTACCGAAATAAATGATATTTAATAATATTTCTTAAACCTCAGTTGTACAATTGTGCCAATAATTTTGTTTATCCGCATAATTTCCGAAAACATAACATTGAATACATAAGCTGGGATTACATACTGTCAAAAGATAAATTACGCAGCCAAGAAAAATCACGATCGTCTCTGGAACTTAATTATTTTAGACTTCCATACAGCGAAATGGTCTGCATGTCCTCATTAGCGGAGAGAAGCGATTACATTTTTCGTTGCGAATCGATGACGTGTCGTCGTTAAGAAATGCATCACGCATTGACATGGTTGCATACCAGTGATTACACTAGATCACGTTTGTTCAGGTCTACTGCCCATGGTACATAAAATCCAACAAATCCACCCAAAACGATTTCGATTTAATAATAATGGACAGCAGTTATTAATGTTACAAACTTCTTTTTTATACACATAAAACACAGAGGGACGCACTAGTATCGTATTGTTTATTGATGCTTAAACTGTATGAACTAAATTAATAATAGCATCATTTTGCAAGATTTGGATCTAAAGCAAAACATCCGGTGTCTAACGTGTATGAGTGTTGCTTTAACAGATGAACATATAATAAGCACATGATATCATCATAATTATACCAATGAACATGTAGTAAGCACATGTCATCGTCGTGAACCAAATAGCATGCAATATACACATGCCATCGTCATGTACCAGTGGACATTTACTAAGCACATAACACCATCATGTACTTGTAAACATACAATAAGCACATGACACATTCATATTCTTGTAAACACGCAATAATCACATGACACTTTCATATTCTTGTAAACATTTAATGAGCACATGCCACTTTCATATTCTTGTAAACATACACTAAGTACATGACACTTTCATATTCTTGTAAACATACAATAAGCACATGACCCATGCATACATTTGTAACAAACAATAAGAAAATGACACCATCATATGCTTAAAAACATACAATAAACTGATGGCACCTTCATATACTTATAAACATACAATAAGCATATGTCACCTTCATATACTTATAAACATACAATACGCACCTGTCACCTTCATATACTTATAACATACAATAAGCATTTGTAACCTTCATATACTTATAAACATACAATAAGCACATGTCACCTTCATATTCTTATAAACATACAATAAGCACATGTCACCTTCACATACTTATAAACATACAATAAGCACATGTCACTTTCATATACTTATAAACATATAATAAGCACCTGATACATCCATATACTTATAAACATACAATAAGCAGCTGTCACCTTCATATACTTATAAACATACAATAAGCACTTGTCACCTTCATAAACTTATACAAATACATTA
This sequence comes from Mactromeris polynyma, assembly GCA_032209605.1. Classification (NCBI taxonomy): domain Eukaryota; kingdom Metazoa; phylum Mollusca; class Bivalvia; order Venerida; family Mactridae; genus Mactromeris; species Mactromeris polynyma. Next base: position 1,239,796 of record JASFXZ010000038.1, read on the forward strand.
AGCACCTGGAACGTTGATATACTTTTAAACATACAATAAGTACCAGTCACCTTCATGTACTTATTAACATACAATAATCACCTGACACGTTCATAGACTTATAAACATACAATAAGCACCTGTCACCTTCATATACTTATAAACATACAATAAGCACCTGCATTCATATACGTATAAACATACAATAAGCACCTGACACGTTCATATACTTATAAACATACAATAAGCACCTGTCACCTTCATAAACTTATAAACATACAATAAGCACCTGTCACCTTCATAAACTTATAAACATACAATAAGCACCTGTCACCTTCAAAGACTTATAAACATACAACAAGCACATGAAACATTCGTGCACTTGTAAATAAACGAAAGAACATGACACCTTCATATTCTGGTTAACATACATTTAACACTTGACATCTTCATATATCAGTAAAGATACAATATGCAAATGACATCTTAATTTACTTGTAAACATTTATAATAAACACATAACACCTTTATATACTAGTTAACATACAATAATCACATGACACATTTATACTCTAGTTAACATACAATAAGCACATGCCACCTTTATTTTCTAGTTAGCATACAATAAGCACATGACACCTTTATACTCTAGTTAACATACAATAAAACCGGACACCTTTATATTCTAGTAAACATATAATAAGCACATGACACTTTTATATTCTAGTTAACATACAATAAAAACAGGACACCTTTATATTGTAGTAAACATATAATAAGCAAATGACACTTTATATTCTAGTAAACATACAATAAGCACACGACACCTTTATATTATAGTGAACATACAATAAGCACATGACACCTTTATATTCTAGTAAACATACAATAACCACATGATACCTTTATATTCTAGTAAACATATAATAAGCACATGACACCTTTATATTATAGTGAACATACAATAAGCACATGACACCTTTATATTCTAGTAAACATACAATAAGCACATGACACCTTTATATTCTAGTAAACATACAATAACCACATGATACCTTTATATTTTAGTAAACATACAATAAGCACATGACACCTTTATATTCTAGTAAACATACAATAACCACATGATACCTTTATATTTTAGTAAACATACAATAAGCACATGACACCTTTATATTCTAGTAAACATACAATAACCACATTATACCTTATATTCTAGTAAACATACAATAACCACATGCCACCTTTATATTCTAGTAAACATACAATAACCACATGACACAAACATTTACCAATGAATTTACAATACGCATATGTCACCGTGATATACCCGTGGAAGTAAAATGCGTGCATGACAACATAATATTGCAAGAATATATAATAAGTATGGTGGCATATGTCTGCCATCAGTTTACTACTTAATTAACTATAAAATGATGTGGTTATCACGTTAAAGAAAGAAACTAGATAACTTCTTAATAAACTAGAAAATTATCTAGTTAACTAGATAAGTATCGTGATAATTTTTCTTACCAGATAGATATCTTAACACGAAGAATTATCTGATAGTGCCCACAACTGCCACCACTTACCTGCCAATCTATTTTAGAAAAGTGTTAAGTAGTTAACGCGATAAATATCTAGTTAACTACACACTTTTCTAATTAATTTTCACTATCTCGTTAACTACTAAACAGTTACTTAAACATTATGTAGCTATTGTGTTACCTATTTTGTTAACTATATAATTTATTAGAAAAGTATGTAGTTAACTAGATATTTTACTCATTTACCACTTAATTAACTAGAAAACTTATTCTGAAAGCTAGTGGGTTAAGTGGGTAAGTGATTGCTGTTGCGGGCACTATCTGACGATTTTTCGTGTACTAAAAAGAGATATTTTAACAAGTTTTATTGAAATCACGTTGTATACATTTGTATATTTATGCAGTGCAATAAAAACATTACGCAAATACATTACCACAAACATCAACTTTTTAATTACGTCACCGTTCGAAAACTATTCATAACGAATTACAGGTTGGCACCCAATTGTAAAACTAAAGTTGACCACATTCGAACATTGTTCAAGTAATGACAGGATAATTAACCTGTTTAACGATATTTACATGTGAACTGTCAGCAAAACAACACTGGGGGTTTAAATCGATTTAACAGCTAGCTAACCTCACACTTAATCGTTATATGGTCCTTGATTTCCAACATATATACATAAATTTACTAAGTAGGCAGAAACATCATTAAAAGCAACCAACCATCACGCACATAACAACAGACACTGTACCTAATCCAGCACGAAGGAACAAGCAGCCTCAATCTGACCTTGCTCCCTGTAACTAAACTAGTAACATAAGAATGTGAAATAACCCTAAAATATCAAATTAATAATGCAATTTAAATTAAGGTCAACTCGATAATGTAGTTAATAATTAAACAATTCTTAGATATTAGTGATAGGGAAATGGAACGATAATAATACCAAAAGTGTGCTTTGTTTTTTAGTTATTTATACAGAAACCAAATCAGATTACTTAAATAATGATAGACAACACAATCAAACAGTTTAACCAAAGAATGTACAACGGTATCTCATAAAGCATCCTTTTTATTTGCGCCATGAAAACAGGTTTATACTACACATATCAAATTAACACTGGAAATAACCTATGACAATGGAATTGGTGTAATCGATAAATGCTGCCTGACAGGCATCGTCAAGTGAAAATGTACATAGGACTGACATACTGTATTGAGGAGTTGATGGTAATGGTATTATTACAAATGGTTAATTGGGTAAATGAAAATGGATGAAAAACAAATGGAAGTGTCTATTATGGAAGCAGAACATAACTTCTAAGACATACTACAAGACGAAAGGCCAATGCACACTTTGAATGTCAAACATATGTATTCATGTAGATAGTTTTTTCAGAACTGTTAGGCATATTGCCCATGATTGCACATAAACACTTCAAATATGTATACAAAATTAGCATAAATTCGAAACTAATGGCAATTTCTTGATATATGCGTTCGCATCAACATACATGTTTATGGATCTACATCTTGAATATGTATAACAATTGGCTACGTATAAAAGAAAGAGATTAGGTTTCGAAAGGGAATATCATATATATAAGACAGTGTCTATCTTCACATACCTTCGGGAAAACAACAATTCATAAAATATGAGACATTTGAGGAGGCTCCAGTGTACATACGTAAGGGAACAAGGTCGCAAGGAATGGCCTGGTCGACCATAAGGGGACACACATGGTGGGGATTAATAGATGAAATACATCACTGGTCAATTCAAGAAAGCTGGCAACAACCCCGAAACTGGGGAGAAAATAACATGATCCCTATATAAAGTGAAAGAAATGAACAGTGGAAAGGGAAATTTAATATACATTAAAAACACAAATAGGAATAATAACCATACAGGGATTTAGAGCCTTAAAACTGCAACAAATATAAAAGAAAGCTACCAGGTAGTTTCTGATGATTACCTGTTAATGCGGATGTTGCCGGAAGATGCGTTGCTGCACACATAAAATAATTCTACCCTGTGGTCTACTTCGTACGTGTATATATATCTATTGTACATCATAAAGTGTCTTTGGGCATGATTCTGGGCGCTTTGGGAGCTCTGTATTTCCTCTCACTTATATTTAACTATAGTCTTCTTTTTAATACCTTCACAACTTTTTAAGTTATTGAAAGTTTCATTAGAATCCATTAGTGCATTTGTAGTGATGCTCCGGACAGCTACACTGTAAATTCTAATTACACTTATTTTATAATTTAAAGGGAATATAATTCTACAGTGACTCACGATTCAAACATGATTCGCTCTGTGCTTCCCGTCACTGACACCTACGTGTAGTTTCATGAAACAATTTCATTTAAATGAAATTAAAGATGAATATCTGGTGAGGAATGAGGAAGTTTTAAACGCATTGGAGATCTATTTAAACAAATATACCGGTTCATAAAAAATACGTCAACTATTTTCAAAAATCAATATTTATAATGTAGTCAAAGTCAATAGAAAATGTATATATACAGTTCATTTATTATATTGGCGTTTATTCAAAGCCACACTCTTTATAACATTTATTGAGACAGATTATCATATTGGAATATATCCAATATGTTGTCAAAAACATAATTGATTCAATATTTATTACCAAGATACTCAAGAATATAGATGCAGATACAACACCTACATGTAAGTGCATTTCAAAACCCGCAAAGAGTTGTTATATTTCGTTTCTAACAGTTTGTTCCAGATTTTGCCAAAACAAAGGTTCTCCTTGTTCGTCTGTTGTATACTCTAAGTATGTGTTCCTACGTAACCACTGCAACATTTCATTGGGCATTTTCCTGGTCGGAACATCTTCAAACAACACGATGAAAAAGCAAGGTGATCCGTCGCGATCATAAATACTTTCCATCCGAGCCATATTGAATTCGTACATGCACCATTTACTTGCTACATAATCACCCGAGAGAATCACTAAAATCTTTCGGCTGTTGCTAATGGCGTCCACAATATTATCAGCTATATTGTTACCTGGTAAAAAGTCTTTCTCATGCAGACACACTCGAAAACCTTTCTGTTTAAGATTGGGGTAAAGTTTGTTTCGAATAAAATCGCTGTTTTCACTGGCATAAGACACAAAAACGTCATACCTATATTCTGTATCTATGTTGTCACGGATCGCTTGGTAACCAAAATGTCTAATTTTGGCATTCCGCAATAGATAGCGCAGATTCCAACGATTTTTATAGACCACTCCACCTACAACAAGGGATAGGAAAACAGAAATACCCATGACAGACACAACGATAATCAATGTGTAGGAACGACATGTTTTGTCTAAATTTGACACTTCTCGTTTAAATTCATCGGACGTCATATGATTTCCATTGTCGTTCACGAAGATATAATCATCAAATCCTACCATGTTATTCTGATGATTCACAAGCCATTGTAAGAAATCTTTTGCACCGCAGTTAACTTCAAATGTGTTGTTTCTCAAGTCAATTGTAAACTGTTTTCCTTTTTGTTTCGAGTTTTCTTCAAGACGACTGCATAAATCTTCCGGAAGAGTCTGAAGGAAATTGCTGTGGAGAACAAGATATAGGAGACTGTCCAACCTGCTTACATCTAAAGTCCATTTTTCAATATTGTTAAAACTCAAATCTAGGGTTTCGATTTTGTGAGATTCGAGAAGCATATTCTGTGGAATGTCTGAAATAATGTTATATGACAGATTCAAAGTTTTCAACTCTGTCAAATTGTTAAATACGAATGGACCGTTTTGTTCGTCTTTGAAAACTGTTCCAATGAAATTGTTTTGAACTTGAAGATTCTCTAGAGACTTCTGAGCAAACTGGAAAAAATGTTTATTTACATACGAACAGTAGTTCTTTGACATGTCTAAATGCTTGAGGCTGTTGAATGCTTTAATGGGTCCTTCCCATGAGTACAATACATTGCCAGATAGATTAATGTATTCCAGTGTGTCACATGGTTTAACCAATATCATATTTCCAATAGAGAAAATCACAGTACTTTGAGAATATTCTAATATTCGCAAGTTTTGAGGCCATTGTGGCAAATATTTAAACATTTCAAATTTTTCTCCGGGTTTGAAACATGGGCACATCACATCTTCTTTTAACAAAGGACAAGAGCCAGCTAAATTGTCGTATTCTCTGTCATCAATTCCTTGGAACTCGAGGTAAAACAAAAGGGGATTATACGCAAAATTCTGGAAACTTCCGTAAAATTCTGTCAGATTCCTCAAACATCCCAATTGGAGCAAGTACGGATATAATACAAATCTGTTATATTCCACTCGAACAATATTCAGAGTTTTAGGGAAAAAGCCGATTACATTGTTTTCAACAAGCTCAATCCGGTTTCTGCTTAAATTTAGTTCACTTATTGAAGTATTTCTGAGGTAACACACATCTCCAAGCTGAATCCGAGTGCTAGGGCCAAATGTTGTATGGATTTTAGAAACGTCTAAAACTCTTATATTAGTATATTGGAGTCCGTATGTTATATTCTTGAAAGCACGAAATCCTAAACGCATGTTCCAAGACAAGTCCAAGTGCTCCAAATAAGTCAATGATCCGAAACCAAATGCATCAATGTCAATGATATTGCACGTTGATATGTTCAGATAACGAACGTTTGGTAAGTGCATAAATGTTTTATTTGTTACAGACGAAATATTACAATGACCCAATAAACCAGACATTGTAACATTACTCAAATTGTGGAGTGATCTGTACAATGTGTTGAAATCAGCGAATGGTAGGCCGTCTATAAACAAGGTTTGTAGCTCCAATATGCCAGACAAATCTGGGTAAGACAGATTGTCATACATGCGCATGTTATAATTTCCCATCAAATTCAGTCTTTTGAGACTTGCTGGAAAAGTTATCCTTTCACTTGGAGAAGTATAATACACATTAAGGTTATTTCTACTAATGTCTAATATCTCTAGGTGTTTAAAGTTGTTAAAGACGGCATTATCTATTTTAGTCATGTTATTGTTACTTATATATAATTCCACCAGTTCTTGACAACCATGTAGGTCATATTGCCTCAGTACCGCTATTCCTGTTTTTAGAGAATCCATGTGTAAAACTGATATATTGCCATGAGTACTGTTTATGTAAAAACAAACATTCTTTAGTTGAACATCACTGTTTGAGCAATCCATTTCTGTTTTTCCTTTACAACTACAACGTTATTCGGGTCCGCACGTGACAGTTTTTCCCGAATCATCATTAGAATACACGATTGAAACGTAAATTAAAATTAAAATTACACGTAAATTAAGTGAATGCATCTTTGATATAGGTGTATCAATCCGTTACTTACTTCTGTAGTAAGGTATAAACACATACTGGTAGATATACAGATATGTAGAGATACTATTACACTAGATCAAGTTTGTTCAGGTCTACTGCCCATGGTACGTAAAATCCAACAAATCCCCCCAAAACTATTTATATTTAATAATAAATGTCGGCGATCCAAGTTGGACAGCAGTTTTAATGTTACAAATTTCTTTGTTCTACATATAAAACACAGAGGGATACACTAGCATTGTATTGTTTATTGATGCTCAAACTGTATGAACTAAATTAATAAAAGCATAGTTTCGCAAGATTTGGACCTAAAACATCCGGTAGCTAACTTGTACGAGTGTTGCTTTAACAGATGAACATACAATGAGCACATGATATCATCATAATTACGTCTTGAACCATGGATATACAAATGACATCATCATGTACAAGTGGACATATAATAAGCCCACAACACCATCATGTACTTATAAACATACATTAAGCACATGACACCTTCATATTCTTGTAAACACGCAATAAGCACATGACACTTTCATATTCTTGTAAACAAACAATAAGTATATGACACTTTCATATTCTTGTAAACAAACAATAAGTATATGACACTTTCATATTCTTGTAAACAAACAATAAGTATATGACACTTTCATATTCTTGTAAACAAACAATAAGCACATGACACTTTCATATTCTTGTAAACAAACAATAAGTATATGACACTTTCATATTCTTGTAAACAAACAATAAGTATATGACACTTTCATATTCTTGTAAACAAACAATAAGCACATGACACCTTTATATTCTAGTAAACTTACAATAACCACATGACACCTTTATATTCTAGTAAACATACAATAACCACATGACACCTTTATATTCTAGTAAACATAAAATAACCACATGACACCAACATTTACCAATGAATTTCAATACGCATATGACACCGTCATACACCCGTGAAAGTAAAATAAGTGCATGACAACATAATATTGCAAGAATATATAATAAGTATGGTGGCATATGTCTGCTACCAGTTTACTACTTCTTGAATAACTAGAAAATTATGTGGATAACTAGATAAGTATCGTGATAAAATTTCATACCAGATAAATATCTTAACACGAAGACTTATCTGATAGTGCCCACAACTGCCACCACTTATCCACCAACCTATTTAGAAAAGTGTTAAGTAGTTAACGCAATAACTACATACTTTTCTAGTTAATTCTCACTATCGCGTTAACTACTAAACAGTTACTTAAACATTATGTAGCTATTGCGTTACCTATTTTGTTAACTATATAATTTATTAGAAAAGTATGTAGTTAACTAGATATTTTACACATTTACCACTTAATTAACTAGAATTGTAAAACTAAAGATGACCACATTCGAACATTGTTCAAGTAATGAAAGGATAATTGACCTGTTTAACGATATTTACATGTGAATGTCAATTCATCAACAAAATGACATTGCCCTAGTGCATGGACGGGTACCCAATCACAAATATCCCGCGTACCTAACCATATTTTACAAGCACCAGAATCAGCATGATGAAAGACTAAATTTGCAAAGCGCATTATATCTTCTTGATCTAAATATATTATAACATGTATGTCGTCTGCTATCTGTTTTAATAGACAGTCAGAAACATCATTATCTGTATATTTGAACTAAAAGTCACTCGACTTTATGACATCCCACTCTCAACCGTACAATGTAGAGGTTAGTATGGACTGACGATTAGTTATATTGTGTATGTAATCAAAACGCCTATAAATACATTCGACTTACATGAAAGTTATGTTTTCAAGTGTATTAGTGTGTCGTATATTATACATCTGTTATACAACTTAAATATAATTTAAAATTCTCCTAAAACATGAAACAAAATTGTTATGTTGGACTTTTACGACTTTTACCGAACGTTGTTTAGTCATGCATTTTTAATCTGTTTTAACTTGTGTGTAAAGAGATACCTTTGTGCGTGTATAGCCTTACCCCACAGCTGCGCATGTACAGTATTTTATCCAAATCGTGAATAGTCTTTACTAAGAGTGAGGCGATCACTAAAGATGATGATGATGATGCATAGCGGTCAGTTGACCTAACCCGTGGTCAAGCGTCACCAACCTGTTCTAAAACAAAATATTCTTCCGCTAGCAACTGCAAAAATCAACTTATGAATCTGAGGTCGAGGACAAATCACTTTGAACACATCGTCTGCAGTCAAGTTGTATTGGAGAACATACGTCTCATCCGGGGCATGAACCTGCGACCTACAGATTGGTAATCGAATTCTTTATAGACTAAGCAAATCGGACGGGCTAAATTGATATGAAAACGTGCCTCAAGGTTCCTTGATAATACGATAAAGTTACTTTCCGCGAAAAAAGTAACTATCAGTGAGCACATTGCAGGTTACGAAATGGTACTGAAGCAAACGAAATTGTACAAAAATATACGAAATATTACGAGAGTATACGTAATGGTACTAGAGTATACGAAATGATACAGAAGTTATATTTAGCTAAATGATAAAATCATCCGATCACGGGAAATTATCATCATAAAGATTTGTTATCACTATTGTGTATAGTGTTGTCATACCCTAAAATGATTTATCAACATTTATATCAGTAAACAAACATTTTGATAAACTCAAATGTATAATGGTTGTAATCAAAGTTCATCAACGAACGTATCAAAATTGAGAAGTGTTCATGTTACTGCATTATATATCTAGTAATACGTTCTGTGTATTATATTAGGTGTTTTCTGCGGGGATTTTAAGCTGAGAATTTTGTAAAAACTTGTTGTCTCCTGAAGTATAGAGCCATTGACAGAATGACTTCTCTTACTGGAAAAAATGGATTATTTTACGTCGCATTTCTGGTAAGTCTGGCTGTGAACTATGACAATTTTCAATTTAAGTACATACGTACCGAAATAGTGAAGCTATGTCAGAATTCAACAAGCTATTAGGCGAATTGGCTCTTACAAAATAGGTATTATTGACCAGTCTGATTTGAGACTGTTTCATCAGTTAATTAACCGAACAGGTTGAATGTTGAAATTTCGGCATATGTACATAATTTTTGAAATAATCATATTATGTTCCACTATTAATTTTAGCAAATCGCAGTGTTTTCTACCCACAACCTCCTTTGATATTTCAAATTATATTTCAGGTGTTGATAGGGTTGTCATCCGGTGAATCCACGATAAATTCGATGACCACGGAAAATTCGATAGATTCTAAGCAACAAGAAGCAAGTAGAGACCCATGGTGGTTGTTTGACAACACAAGCGAACGTAAGACCACAGAAGACATTGATGCTAAACCCGCTCCATCAGAAATACCTGAAGCGGTTGATAATAATTTAAGTCAAGTTACAGAAGGTCTTCCTCTCAATATCGACCATTACGGCGAACACAAAGACGTTGCTTCAGACAGAGAAAACATGGTGGTTGATACAACCTCTCCAAAAAATGATTATGAACATAAACAAACAGCAACCGTCTTGACGAGTCAGCCGTTCGTTGACAGAATAGTATCTAAAGGTCCAGAAACCACAAAGGACGAATCAACGGATAGTCTCAATATTGACACTTTGCCTAAAAACATTGGTCTCCCAGGTGAATACACATTGTTTGAATATGTTTCTTTTTACATTGTTTTACTCTTATACTTGCTTTAAAATTTTGTCTCTTTAGTAAGGTACTAGTACTTGCCATTCGATAGAGTTTTTGTGTATTCTCTTGCTTTTACCATATGGTTTGTTTCTGCCTATTCATTTAGTCATTTGATATTTAAATATGGGAATTTTGCAATATAACAGTTAAGTGCGAGGTAGACTTATCGTTAAACGGTTATATATCCCCAGTATTTATATTGACACTTCCAGACTGCGAGGTTGTTGCGTTGCCAAGTTTCTCTTCATTGTTGGACCGTCTCTTGTTGTTGCCTATACCCCGTTTTTGTCATTGCATACCCCTCTTCAGTTTTACTTCTCAGCCTAGGGATCTGTGCAGGGAGTACAAGTGTTGTGAATGTGGCCTTCCGTGTGCTACCCTGTTTCTTCTTTATGATCTGACATTATATAAATATAACATAGCATTGTATGGGACAGTAATATTGTCAACCTGCGGAAATATAAAATAATGGAGTATAAATATAATGCTACAGTCGACTCCCGTTATGTCGATTGTTTCGGGACCGTACAATTTAATTAGTCTTAACATCCGTGCTGGATTAGTTACTGTATGTCTGTTGATATGTACGTGATGGTTGGTTGTTTTTAATGATTAGTTACTGCCTACTTAGTCAATTTATGTATATATGTTGGAAATCAATGACCATATAGCGATAAGGTGTGAGGTTAGCTAGCTGTTAAATCGATTTAAACCCCCAGCATTTTATGCTGACAGTTCCAAGGCTGTAATTCGCTATATGATTGTTGTTTCTGTTTATGTTATGAATGTGTTTTGTATTTCCCTTTCTCCTATGCAATTCTGTCACTTTATACAGTGTTCAGATTGTTTCCTGCCCATTTTTGGCCTATTAAGGCCAGTTGTCTTGACTTGTCCTGTGATCTTTTCCATCCATTAATTCCCACCTTCCCTTACTGTCCACTTTGATTCTCCTAGTTATTTCTTGTGGTCTGCTGGGCCATTCCTTGCCCCTCAGTTCCTTAATATGTGTACTGTTTGACCTCCTTTAGTGCCTTATGTTTTATGGATTGTTGTTTTTCCGGAGATCTGCGTGGGGAGGCATTGTCTTATGTATGTGGCTTTCCCTGTAGTTACGTATTCTCTCTCTTTTAACGAAACGTCCACTTAATAAATACTTGATAAATCATTATCTAAAAACAAAAATTCGTCTTAACCGATATAATTTCCCATTAACAAAGAAGGAAAAACTCGGCACTTATGAAAAATTACGAGGAAAATTCGTCTTAAGCGAGTTCGACATAACGAGAGTCGACTGTATTTATGTTATTAATATTGTTGCAAGCCGCGTATATCTACCTTCATATAATACGCATTTTATTTATTCTGTACAGATGACATTCCTTCTTATGATGATGTTAGTTGTTGCTTCGATGTATGAGATTTTAACTTTATTTTATACCTATAAAAGCAGTATTTTTCAGACCCAATAGATAACTACGCAAACCAGATTGATTTCTACTCGCCTGAAGTGTTTGGTATACGGGAACAGGTTATTGATATGATTCATGACGCATTATCATATGGCAGATATTTCTCACCCGTAGAAGCGTTAAATGTTCTTCCGGTGTCGGCAAGATTTCAAGTTAATGGAGATGGGTGAGATTGAATGTTTTCCTGATTAATAAATTATGGTTAAAAGGGCTTACCCGCCATTTCGTATTTTGAGAATCTGCTCGTCGTCATGACAAAGTGATCTGCAACGATGAATTTGATTTTGATAGGTTTATATTGAATTTTGTTAACCATACATTTTATAAATAACAGAAGATCATTCATTTAACGTTTTTTGAAACTGTGTTGAAAAAGTACTGGTAGGTTACCAGCATATATGCAGATAGAAATAAGTGACAAATTGTAGGCTTATTCCCATAGATCTTCATCTGAGTCATGAATTTTCTTTTTTTTCACTGACACAAGTGCGGATGGAAAACCTTTAACCAGGAGGGAGATAATTACATACCAGTAACATCATTATATAATATATTTCTGTTCCTTCTTTGTCGCCTTCTTCTTCGAAGTAAAACCGGTATCTTGAGTAGATCGTTGAAGATACTTCGCATGGCGCAATGCAACAAAAAAAGTCTAGTCCCGTGAAAATGTATGAGTTACGTATTGAAGAGTGAAGATATTTACTTTTACATTCATATTTATATGTAAAACCATTGATCGTATCAGGAAGTTACCAAGTAACGGAAGTGACCTTTTTTCTTGATTCGTTATGACTAGATTCCATGCTGCGCACCTTGAACGTTAATTCATAACTCGTTGCGAAATGACGTTACATCGAATCACAAAGCACATGGCATAGAATTTAGTCATTGCGAAGCATGGAATGAGGTTTCCCCATAATCTACTCATCTTCTTTATTTCTCAGGGACAAACTGACCTCGGTTACTTACGTAGTAAGCCATAATGGACAATTCGTACACAGTGAAACAGTTACAACCATTATGAACAGACCGGAAGTTAAGAAACATCTTCACAAACATTTGGCCAGCAAGGGTTTAAGAGTATACAAATTAAAACCCTTTGAGGTGAGATTCCATATCAATATATTAATACGCACTACTGATTATTGCGCTTGGCAACCTCTCAAGAATGGGCCCTCTCTTAAGCAAATACCTCTCTTGAGCAATATCATTTTTCACTGTACACTGGTAGGAGAACATTCGACCACAATCCGTAATGTTTTGGGGATGGATTAGGGTGCGCTTCCACAAAGTGGATTATCGGCGATTGTTCAGGAAAATGGGAGACTTCTTTTTGAAAAATATTTTATGACAACTAGCGATACAATCGGGTACGATGTGGCCATCTATCATTTCCACAGAGATCCGTTAACAATGAAATAAAACGCAAATATACCGAATCGATGTGTTTTTCGTCCTATATAACACATTGAGATTCGTTGCGCGCACTTGTCGATAACGTACATTACCTTCCCCTGGTACCATTAACTGTGTGCCTATGTCGCCTTAAACATACCTCCTATCTACACAATCTGCATTCATAGTATTCAATAGAGTTTTTGTTGTTGGTTCTACATCATAAATATACTATTCCGGCTAGTGAAAGTCTGTTTTTTCTGCGATATACACACAATTATGATTAAATCTGTTTTCAGACATCATGGACACATGACCATATTGTAGCAATTGTCGTACCTTCGTGTGTATGCTTTGTTATCATACTGTTTATCATCGTATTCTCCATAAGAAGAAGGTAAGCTTTCATACAGCAATAACATTGGTGATTATAACATTTGTTTATCTTGTTGTTGGACACAAAATCAGAGCATGCCAAAAATAAAGCGGGTATGATACGGTGTCCCAACAACAACGGGATTCCTGCGCAAACAGTGGGGCGATTCCATTTTATGTAAACTGACAAAACAGTACTTTACACATGTTTTAGTTGACTAATAAACATGGTGGAAAGGATTAGCTTGTAGAGCGGCATATCTAAGCATTAGGCTGTGAGTACAGAACATAAAACATAAATAAATCTTTGGACTATATTGATACATATTTATTGTAAAGAATATCTTGCACATTTTAAGATTTGTGCTGAGTCATCCAAATTATATTTATAATCATATTTGTAAATAACAAGTTATTGTTTGGGTACAGTATACTTCCTCGTCTGTCTGCTTGATATTTGCTTGTTTTGAAACACTTTGTCCAAAACATATTGTATCATAAGTATCATAAACCGTCTTTTCCCAATATGTTTGATTAAAGAGGCGTTCACTTAAAAATAAGACGCGTTAAGGGTGCTCTGTTGTGTAGCTTTTTGTCATCGTTTCTATATTGTTTTCCCCCTCCCTGCATGTACTCTTGTCCGTTTGTTTTGTGTCCCTCAATGTATGCGCTCTCCCTTTGCATAGATATGTCTATTGAAGTTCTGACTTATGAATATGACCCTCCCTGTTCCACCTTTTTTCGCTTTCAAAAAGAAACATTTCTTACTAAATAACCGTTATTAAACATTTCAGGTCAGTGAATTCAAAACAAGAGAAGAAAAAGAGCCCAAAATTCACAACCCCAGGAAGTGAAAAATGTGGTCCACCCCCAGCGTACGATACTGTATATGGTATTAATAACCCAGCATATGATTGTGAAAGTGCTGGCCATGCCATGCCATAGTGCAATAAGAAGAATGGCTTTGACTTAAAACAAAGTCTTGTTAAAACAGTATTATATAATACCTATTGGTTGTGTTAGATAATTGAGTGTGATTTGATTGATTGTAAAACTGCCTTTCTTAATAAAATGTTATTTACCGCAAATAAATGAAATTGTGTATCGTAGTTTTCTAGAGGTGAAATACCATCCTACTTCAAAATCAATGAAGCAAAACATCGTAGATATATACACTATGTACTCCTAAGTCGGTATATTTTCAAAACCTTAAATATAGAAGTCAAGCATGACAAGACATATAATGCACACCGACCAGGCCCGTAGCTGGGCATACGCACGTACACCCGTGCGTATCATCATTTTCAAAAGTCGAAAAACTAAAAACTTTAAATCAGCATTAAAAATCGAAGGCTGAGGGGGATGAAGGGTTACAGCGCAGCTATTGAACTATACGTACATACATTGACATTAACCAAGTACATACAACATCGCCATTATCATGTCCAACTTTCTGGCTCATTGCAAATTCCCCAGATCTGATCGATTTCGACTCCATGCTATAAACAATTATATATATACGATACTTTAACGTCTCATGGTCATTATCGTTCGAGACTTAATTAGCCACCCACTGTGATTTAACATAATGCAATATACATTGGTGATACTTATTGTAGCCTCTTTCGAAAAAGATATATTGATTTATGCACCATAAAACTTTGCCTTGCATTTTGTTTCGGCAAGTTAGGCTGTATAATGGTAGCTACTAAGCTTTCTAGAATCGCAAACATACATTAGTCTCTTTTCAACAGAAATTATAATGACACTGACCAATACAACTACTTATTGTGTCTATTACATTTAAAACCATGATCTTGTATTTTTGACGATGGAATGCAATTATTTTTACCATCATCATATGTCACTGTGACTGAGAACATGGGACCAAATGAGCAAAATTGTTTTTTGTTTTGTTTTTTGCATATTTTCAAAGAAGAATATCTTAAACGCATGCCAACAATATTTGGGAGTTCAATCTTCATCCTTTCTTAATAATAATGTTTTTGTAGCAAAGGGGTGAGAGCTTTAACAACACTAATTCATTTAAAAACCTGTTTTTATTATAGTTTTCATATGTAACAAACTATACTTCCTGACCTACATGAACTAATTCATAGTTATGTCTAGTGTCCCCATCTTAACAATATAAATCAATAAGACTAAAACTCTTCTAAAAAAACAAAAACATGGTTGCTATGGTGACAATTAATTAGAATTAAGAGTAGAAACCTTGATTCTGATTGAAAATTTATAAACATAACATTGATAAACACTACAGTCACTTTATTATTTCATACAACATAAACTAATACAACAAATTGAGGACTGTTTCAATTATTTGTTGATATTAACCATATCAAATGAAAATGAATACATGGACATAAAAATGCATTTTCAGTCAGCAAATTATTTGATTTTACAGGGAAAGCAACTGCTACAGCCAACATTGAATTATATTTTTGCCAGACCAAGATAATTTAAATGAAATAATACCCCCTACCTATACAATAAAATGCTAGTAGATCCTACCCTCCCATGCATATTTTCCTGGAACAGCCTCAAGTGGAAAATATGGATATTAACTATGCAAGGGAATATTCGATTGTTTTGCTAATAAGTTAACCGAAAATTCTATTGAACAGTTAACCGGTTAATCGAACGAGAACAAAAACGTTGTTCGTTAAATAAAATTTTATACACAAATGATACATATACACGTACCTAGGAACAAATGCATGTATACTTTTATATACATATGCGAATTGTTTCTCACACGTAATCAAATGTGCATTTCAATGAGTCGTTTATGTAAATGTTGTTGAAAATAATGCAAATTACTGACATCTGCCAATGCGAATATGCCAGCTGTTACGAATACATAATCGATTATTCCTTCTTAATGAGTTGTTCATGTAAATTAATTTTAATTGAGTATACATTTATAAAACATGTACATGCCGTATGTCAACGTGGTTTGCAATAGTCAAAGGCAATATTACGACATACTATAACATTTTGCGATTAAAGTCAACTAGTAAGTCTATACACACGAAAGTTACCTTTAACAGATTTCGATTTATCGCGGTTTGACGATATTTTCCTTCTATAATTCTATAGGAAGTTGGTCGGACCGCAGTGACACGAAAGTTGGGTATATATGCTTGTGGAATTTAAGTTTAGTAACCTAGCCTTTTATGGATTGTGAAACAAGTTCTTACAACTTATGTTTATCACTCTCAATAACTGCTTCTTGGGTTGTTTACCAGCACTCGCGCCAAATTCAGGCATTGTGAAGTTCTTGGTCAAAACCCAACGTTGGGGCTTGAACTCACGACCTTCGAATCAGGAGTCAGGCCCTCTACCTTTCTAACCACTACGCTTCCCTTTTGTGAAGTCGTATGCTGACATACCGTTTTATTGTTACATTACAACCGGACTTTTAGATAAGTTTTTTTTGCGTCAATGAAGAAACTTTACCACCCACCGTACTGATTGTGACTCGTTGCAACAGCTTCAAAATGTTGTCTGCCACAAATGTAGCAGTCAGATACCCAGCGTGGCAATTGCGTGATTGGAAAGCATTTCTGGCACCAATCTTCAAACCAATTCGTGGAATAAGGTACTTATAGGTTATTTGTTTTTACCATTGGGATTGCGATGATTATGAAGTCATAATGAATAATAAAGCATGCTTGAGTAAAAGCCTTAATTCATAAGAATATCCCGTCTTCCGATTCAAAATAAAGCAAATATTAAACAGTGTGTATTAGAAATATATTGCTTGAATTTCTTACATTTGAGATATAGATACACTTCCACTGAACAACATATGTTTTCGAGAAATATAAACGATACAAAATACAAAAAATATGGTTCTAGTTAACAATGTAATTACACTTAGTTCTGATAATTCTGTGTGTTAATAAGTGTTCTCATCAAGTTGATATCGTATTTGTAAGAATATCAGTTTCAAAATTAAACAACTGTTAGAACTGTGTCTATATTTGTCAAATTGTTTGTTAAAATGTCAATCAACACATAACAATTGATTACGATTTAATTATATTTTATATTTATAATTGTCTAATTCTCTTCTTGTGACATTGTATTAACAGGAAAATATGAGTACTTCAGGATGTCATCAGATGAACCAGGGAGTGTAACCGTAAAAGAAAACTGTAGTTCCTGTGAAACAACAATTAACATCCTTCGGTGTCGAGACTACAGCTTCACACAAGATGTACTCCCACTAGCTATTCAACCACATTGACTAAGCCAGGAACGAAAGGAGTACTTGTACAAAGTTGTAAGACCGTATGTGCGACCTACGTATCAGGACATCACTTGTCCAGCTCCAACAATCCAGTGACTGTTGTATTTTGTTTGTCTATGATTTTGTAATTTTCTCGTAATAGTAAGTACGTGTACAGTAGTAATAAATAAACATGTGTACATTGTTTGATTTTCTTTCACTTATTTCCTTATTGTGGATTAAATACACCTTTAAATTACTATCACTGAATACTATCCTGAACAAAATAAGTATAAAAACAAAAGCTATAAAGCCATACATCCAAAGGTATATAAAAATGATCTGTTAAAACATGGGTGAAATGAAATGGCCAAAAACCCCACTTCCGTCATAGAACATTCAATGATGTTCAGATGTCGTCGCCAAACCAAAATGACGTTGCTGTGAGCATGACACGTGTTGTCTTTAAAACAATGAAGTAGTATAGAGTCATACGGTTTTTATTTTTAAGGTTTTTAATGTCTGAGCCAACAGAAATTGTGAAAACCTGAAAAACCGTTTATCGGATAAATAGATCTAAGATAGCCCGAGGCTACATGTTAATGTGTTATACCAGTTATCAATCGGTGATCATCGGAAAAATTTACGATCACTTACGAAAACTACCGATAGATAAATTGACTGCTGACCAAAAGCCCCATCGATATCGATCTGCATCGACTGGATTTATCTGATAAGCGATATTGTTGGGTATGGTACCCACGCTGTACAAACGAGGGGGACACCCCCTCCTTGTACCTCCCCCAGTCGTACGTATCATTTAAAACAGCCCAGCTACGGCCCTGTCGACACACCAAAAGCAAAATGAGACCTGAGAAATACACATAGGTGTTAACAATAGTAACGGCAAAAGGAACACAGGACACAAACATCAACGAGGGGTTTATTGCCTTGGAACAGTCAGTAGCTAAAACTCAACAGACAGTTTTCTGGTGTAAGGGTAAGAACATCCCCAGACAGATATAGGCAACATAAAAAGGCAGGAAGCACACCAATGGAGCGGACACAAAAACAATTACCAACATGAACATGTAATAACATAAAGCTGAATGACAAATCAGACAGCAAAAAGGCATAACCTTGTAAAAACAACAGTTCACAAATACAGTCCAACTTCGCTGTTTCATAGGTATGTTTACATAGACAATGGTTTACCGAGGGTGCATTTAATAATGTCTTTACAGAATCTTCATGAAATATCACTAACGTAGCGAATGATACGCAGTAGTTTAGACGTAGTTGCTATACTATGGCCTTTACCTTTATCAGAGTGAAGTGGCTGTCGCAATAATGCACAGGCGTTATTACTGGTGTTAAGATAAATCTCTGTCGAAGATTGGACTCTATTTTAATTATCTTATGCTGAAAAACTATTCTCATAAATGATAACTATATGCAAGCCCTATCTTAGGTATATATAGTCCCCAACTATAATGTGATTCTTGCGCCAACAGTAGGCAACTTCCATTTACTGCAAACTGGTAAAAAACAGGACTTTGAAAGAGTTGTATTTGACCAATGAAAGTGGTGCACAGGAGTAGTGTGTAAAGGGACATAGCTCAGCATTGTGCTATACCTACTGAAAATGAAAAATATCAATTCATATTTATCTTACAGAAATCTCGCATATTCATTTTGTCAGCTGTTTTCAGTATGATATAAACCATAACACTTTATAATTTGCTGAAGACAACGTTCATAATACATAACAAAGAATTTCAATATCATAAAAATATTTATTCAATTACATGTACAACATTAATTGTGCTATAATTTCATAAATTAGATTGTAATATATAAGTTAAGCCCATGTACCATGTTGAGCACATCCTGATACATAACAGATATGAGTGTCATGTGTATATGCATATAAAATAGAATGCCAAGTACTGGCAAAATACCATTCACAACCATTCAAATTCACAAAACCATCACACCTAAGACAAGAGCACTCATATTGCTGACCTGTTTTTGTTTCAATATTCAGTTAGCTATTGTATCACATATAAACTATAAGGGAAGAGGTTCAGAGTTACCAGTGAAAATGCCTAAAGTAAAATTGGAAGTATGGTTCAGTTTGCACTAGTTTATCTTACATTGTTATTGAAATAAAAACTAACAACTTATGCCTATTACTCTCGATGACAGCTTCCTGGGTCACTAACCAGTACAATACTGAAGTTGAATTCAGGGATTGCGATATTCATGATCAAATCCCCCTCAAAGTGACGCTCTAACTCACAACCTTCATATCAGAAGTTGGCTGATCTAACCCACAACCAGAATGCCACCCAGGGTTAGGTTTTCAATAGAAGTATCTCACATAGTTCTAGAGGAACATTCATATTACACCTAAGGGTTCTGTACCATGGCCAAAAAAGGAAGGCGAGATCATCACTTGAACAAATTCCAACCAATAGAAGATGCTTCAAGTAAAACATGACTGACTAGCAACATGCAGTCATGGAGAAATTGTTTCAAGGAAATTTCGATTGACCGGCAGTACAACAAATGCAACATGATCCCAATATCTCACTGAGGTCCTTCGAACTGATGTAAGCCCAAAAAATCACACAAAATATATAAATCAAACAACAAAATTATAAAAAAAACGATCATAAATATATGTAAAATTATTAAGACCATTTACTGTTTACTGGTCTTGAAGATTTGGCTTATAAAATACAGAAAACCACCAAATCAGATCATTAAATTAATAATAAACAACAAACTGAAGCAGTTTAAGTGGAGAATGTATGTCATTGTCTAACACATTATACCATCTTAAACTGATGAATATAAAAAAAATTATGGTATGTGGAGTTTAATAAAAACAATCTGCATACATAGTAAACACAGTCTTATAAAAGCACTTCAATTATTAAGTAAACAGGCATGTCATTTAAAATACATAAAATCAAAGTATATCACCAGATCCATAATGAAATCACATAAAAATGCACTGAAAGTAAAAGATCTCCAATTAGGTTATGATATAAATACCTAATACTGTCTTGGTATTTCTGTTTCTAGCAACATGTCAATAAACATTCAGTTTACAACCTAGATATTTGATAACA
Source organism: Mactromeris polynyma (assembly GCA_032209605.1). NCBI lineage: Eukaryota > Metazoa > Mollusca > Bivalvia > Venerida > Mactridae > Mactromeris > Mactromeris polynyma. The sequence goes on from JASFXZ010000038.1 coordinate 1,261,029, forward strand.
TAATTAATATTGTTTTAGTTAAACAGTACATAATATCAGATAGACCAACGATGACTTGATTACAGCCCTGCATTCAGTAAAGGTGTTTGTGGCTAACATTTCGTAACGTTTGCAATTTGGTTTCCCATTTGCAGTGAATGTGATACGGTGGGTCAGGGATACAAAACATAACAGTTTCATAGAGCTTGCAATTGTTAGCCATAACTGAGCGCAGGGCAGCATTCAACACCTTTTTAAAGCAAAATACTTGTCATCCTTTTCTTAAGATGGTTACATTTTGAAATGCCTAAAGAGTGTACAAAACCTATACAAAGACACTATAACCATACTATACGCTCCAGAAGTAACAAGTTATACTATCCATAATAAAGTATGCATTGCAAGATTTTAACACAATACAGAACTTCAAATTTTTACAACACAGAAAAAATACACACATAATACTGTTAAATTTGGATTAATAGTGAAAATATCAGATCAAAGTACGATGACAGATCATTTTCTTGACATGACTAGAATGGATTTCATAAACATATCTTTGGAACAAAGTAGAAGTATTTTTGGAATTAATAAACAGTTGTAACATTGTAACAAAAAATGCTTTAATACTGAATCAATAAATTTGATTAATAATAAATGAATTCATAAAACATTGAGCAAACAATTTTCAATTCCATTCATATAATGTATATTTATACATGTATCGATGTAAGGAGTGGGTGGTAGGCATTTATTTGCCTTTAGTCAGCAAATTAACTCCCGACACATTGGATTGTAACAGTGAGGAGACCTCAAACTGGTAAATAGACTTGGCCAGAATTTTCATTCCAACCAGAACATCTACAACCCAGGCATTTTTGATGAAACTCCTTACTCCAGGGATGGAATAAGCGACAACACATTTTGCTGTTCATCTAAATACCCTTGGTGTGTCTGCTGCCCATTCCTTCGGGCAAAACATTGATATATACATTAATGGTACCCTACACATATAATAATGCACACATACAATAAAAATCAAAGAAAAAACACACAATGAATGAATAAATGCTGTTATATTGACAGCTTAGGTCCTTAAATGCATATTTCACATTATTTGTAGAGAGTGTGTAAAAATGGTAAGATATAGTAAAAAACATTAGGAGAAGAAAGATACCTTAACATATCATGTAACATGGTAGCACAAAACGATAAATACTGGAAATTCTGAATTTCAATTATTATCATGTTATTCACAAAAAGAGGCCTACGAGTGTTTGACACTCTACTTGCTACATTGTGCACATCAACCTTTGATAAGCAAAGTCCTGGACAAGGCGATTGTTTAGGTTATTCCCAATGTATAAATCTAAAGAAATGGATATGAAGGACCACTAGATGATATTATATACCAAATATGAAAGCTCTGGGCCTTATGTTTTGGAAAAGATGTTCAAGTGTATTCCCAATATATAAAAAACATGTGACCCCAGAGCAAGGCCAATTTTTACCACATGGACTCTATTGGAACAATCTTTGTAGAAGCAGTGTTTCAAACCAAACATGGAAGCTCTAGGCCATATGGTTCTGGACAAGAATATCTTTTTCAGATTTACCTATGTATTATACCAGTCTAAAGACAGCATGTGACTCCCGGGCAGGGCCAGTTTTGACTCCTTGGACAGCCTGTGAACAATCTTGGTAGAGGACCAACTAACAATGTTACATACTAAATATGAAATCACGTGCCCTTATGGTTCTGGACAAGAAGCTCTCTTGCCTTTGACCAGTTGAGCTAAAATCAAAAAGAGAATTTCTTTCTATGTCAAAGTGATTTGAAAATTTAAACCATAAAATAGGGCAACTCTCAATCTGCATGAATGTATTACTGTACAAGGACCAATCACATCATATAAAAATATTAAAACTCAATTACCTTGACATAATTATAGAGACAAAAAGCATAACATACATAATAATATTCATTCATAACAAAAACAAAATAATGCCGATAGTAGTAATGCCGATTGTAGTAATGCTGATAATAGTAATGCCGATTGTAGTAATGCTGATAATAGTAATGCCAATTGTAGTAATGCCGATAGTAGTAATGCTGATTATAGTAATACTAATAGACTCAATAGTAATTGTAAAATTATATGAAAAGATAAAATATAAAGAATACATCATTGTTTATAACCATTAACAATACATTTTGCATATAATGAACAGATGTAAATAACAAAGTGAAATATTAACAAAATTGTTATTCATGAACTAAAGATAAATCAAATGTAACAAAAAGTAAAATTCTGAAAAATAGTTATCAAGTTAATGATTTCATATGTCCTATAAAAGAGATTCTGTTTCATAAAACATTAACCCAGCATTTTCAGTCAAGTCTGGGAATTGAAATGCAGATGAAATTGGTTTGAAAGGAATTTCTTTATTTCTGACAATGTCAACTAAAATGGCAAAGTTAAATAAATGCCAGGCTTGAAACATCCAAAAATAACATATTTTTCTTGCATTCATATATTAAACAAAATTAGAATAAAAATACCTTCTCCCACCATATTTGTTTATCATAGATGTATTTTTAGATTCTATTTCTGATTTAAATTGCCTCTTTATATATGTATTTTGTATAATATGTACTCATGCTGTCATGTTTTACATGAACTGAGAATGGTAAATAAACTGTAAACTTATAGTGTATAGTCTAATGAACAGACAATAATTTCTAGAGCCTTAGTCATGATAACCTATGTATATAAACTTATTCTCCATATTCTTTGACAACATACAACAGTTTCTTTGTAGCAAGGTCAACCATTTCCTGGTCAAGGTCATTATGTGTGACAATCCTGGTGACATATGGAAAGATAGGCACAGATCGTATTACAATACATTCACCAAGGCTTTTCTCTTCATCAGGAGTTACCTAGAAATTTGATGAAAATATATTGAATTTTAAATTATTGCTATCAAGGCAAAATACAACAAAACAGCAAAATAATTAAAATCCAATTATTATAAAATGTTTACGTAACAAATCTTTCAGTTATGGCATAAAAACCGATTGAAAAGATGTATAAATATAAGAATTTTCGAAGGTTAATACCAAACATTTCACATAAAGCGAAGCAAGAAGGTCTTGACTCCTGATTGGAAAGTCAAGAATATTAAACCCATCATGGGCAAGTTTTAAGCCCAATCTTCATAAGCTCGAAACATGGCTCTAGACTTTTTTCAGCAACAGGGCTCTAAAATTGCTTTCAGGGACACCTGTCCCTGATTAGTGGACATGTCAATTTGACTAATCTGACAAGGAAAGCTAGTTATGCGATATTCTGTTCTGCGTCTATTAGTAACTGTTTCCTTTAATTACATAAAATTAGCTCCGATTTTATCGGGAGCATCAATGAACTAAGTGCTGTGATTGGTTGATCATGACATGTAACTTTGACAGTTCAATAGCAGACAGGTGGAGCTTGTAACAACATTATTTGACACCATCTGGTCTGGAATAGGTTTGTGTAAACTACTCTTGTTAATTTGTCACTTGTCTGAAGTAATTACATGTACTATTAAAAACAGACTTGTGCAGGACAAACTTCAATTCCACTGTTGGTAGCCCAAATCAGAATTTAGATTTGTCCAGGACATCGGCCAGTGGATTTGTAGAGCCCTACCCAATTAGGTGCAAGTACTGGTTAGTAACCAAGAAAGCAGTCATAGAGTGTGATCAGAATAAATTGTAATAACTTGTTTTACAATTGATGCAAAGTAAGAAAGTTCACAGGAAATACAGTAAACCCTAACTACAAAACCACCTCAAATTTAAGACCAACTAAGAAATATTTTTATGAACCAGTAATCAGTAATTTTTCTTTCAAATATCAACTCAATAATTAGACCACCTCACAACTAAGATCGATCTTCAAAACTCATGGTGGTCTTATTGGCGAGGTTTCATTGTATTCCAATTAACAGGTGAATTTGTATGCAGCAATTAAACAAATGTTCAAAAACAGACCTGCATAAGTCTTTGACTAAATTCTGCAGCAGTAAGTCCTGGTTTCTTTATTTCCAACATAACCATGTTGGTTCCTACACCATCTTCAGGAACATGTACAGCATTACTGTTGAGACCCTTAACAGCTACAAGTAATAAAATGCAACAATCAAGAAATTGGATTTATAATCATTCAAAAGACAAATACAACTGATATAATTCTAAAAAAAACAAAAAAACTGAAAATGAACCAAACACAGAAGAGCTATCATTATTTTTTCATTTCTTTGTATTTCTTGAATAGCAAATCATCTTTGTACTTAATACAAAATATTGGAATTAAGTTTTAAGCAATATTTTTGCTAGATCTAAGCTAAGTATAGCAACAGACCAGTCGTGGTGTGAGTCATGAGTGTTACTTCCAATACAGATGGACGGACGGATAGACAGCTCGATGGATGGCTCAATGGATGGATAGATTTATTTTGGTACAAGATCACTTACAATAATCTACACAGTACATACAATGCAATTTAAAACACAATGATTATAATTATAAATATTTCAAAGCTTAGGTAAAAATAAAAGGAAATAATACTAACTAATGCCAATAGTTAAATCTAATAAAAACACAACACAAGTTTAAGAAATTGATTTAATAGGGTAACATTACATTACTTTAATAGTAATCATGATAATCAGACATTTGACCATTTTTGGGGCCATTTTGAGTACCAATCACATACTAAAATAGTATGTTTTCCCCAGATTCCACTTAAAATTCCCTTGCAAAAAAGAAACACTAATTATAATAGATCATTTGGGGTTGTTTATTTAAACTAATTAAAACATCTGCTAGAAAGTACTGCATAGTTGTTGTAATTGACTGACAATGGTTTTAGAAAATTAAAATATATCATGATTTTATAAGTTTGGTTCAAAATCCTCTTTTCATCTTTAAAAGAAGCATTAATCCCCCATTTGTATGGATATGAGTCCTCTAAAAGTTGTCAACTGCCAGTAACCTACCTAGACCAATAGTTTTAGCTCTCTCGTTGTCCACACCAAGTCTAGGAACAATATGATCCAGTGAATACAGAGCAGCCGCAGCCAGAACTCCAGCTTGTCTAAGTCCTCCACCCAGTGGTTTACGCAGTCTCAGACACCTGTATAGGATGGAAAACATAGTGAGAGCAAAGTCAAGATCCATGACAGCATAAAATATCAGTATGTTTATGTCATTCTAGCATAAAATATCAGTATGTTCATGTCATTCTAGCATAAACTATCAGTATGTTCATGTCATTCTAGCATAAACTATTAGTATGTTCATGTCATTCTAGCATAAACTATCAGTATGTTATGTCATTCTAGCATAAACTATCAGTATGTTCATGTCATTCTAGCATAAACTATCAGTATGTTCATGTCATTCTAGCATAAAATATCAGTATGTTTATGTCATTCTAGCATAAACTATCAGTATGTTCATGTCATTCTAGCATAAACTATCAGTATGTCCATGTCATTCTAGCATAAAATATCAGTATGTTTATGTCATTCTAGCATAAACTATCAGTATGTTCATGTCATTCTAGCATAAACTATGAGTATGTTCATGTCATTCTAGCATAAACTATCAGTATGTTCATGTCATTCTAGCATGTAAGAAATAATTGCATGGAAAATATTTAAAAAAATTCATTTCAAAGAATTTTTATTTTTTCTCTCATGCTGAATATTTGAGCATAAGCATTGAGCATGAATTTGGTCATTTACAACATCAATTGAAATTAAGTTATCATACAATTTTAACATTTGATAAAGATGCTAACAGAAAGTTGTTAAAACCACAGGAGTTTGTAATGACCATCATAAGTAAGACATATTCTCTTCTATATTATAAAAACAATTCTATCCCTTTTGCTTTGTTATATTGTTTACAAGTATAAATATATTTTCATGTCTCCTTTTGCTTCTGGGCTGGCGGTGAGGCAATTCCTATTCCAATTCTTCATTCATTTTCATATACATTGTATGCATGTATACTACAGAGAGGACTTTTTCTCATATACTAACTCCTATGAATACAACTGAACTAATCAAAAAAGTACATCACTAAGAAATATCTTGAAGATGACTTAGACTTTAATAATCCATTATGCAGACTTATTGAAAAGTAAAGCATTTTTTTGAACTTATCATAGAACTTATATTATTCACTCCAAATGACTGTTTCCTGGCTTTATGACCAGTACTAACACCAAATATAGTAATTGTGATGACTTAGAGATTATCTCTCCTTGGTATGATTCAAATCTATGAACTTCAGATCAGACAGGCTACCTCTCGAACCACCATGCCTGCTTATTTCTTGTTTTGTTTGATTTTGGTTTTACGCCGTATTTCAACCGATTTTCATATTTTATATACGTTAGTGAGTTGACCTAACCAGTGCTCCTGGGTTACCAACCAGTACAAACTGACAACTTCTGCACATAAATCATACATCAGAAGTGGAGGACAAATGACTTTGGATGCATTATCTTAAGTCCACCTGTCAGAGAAGAAAATTCGCCTCACAGAGGTTTGAACCCACGACCTCGAGATTAGCAGTTGAGCGCTTAACTGACTGATCTAACAGAGCAGGCTATGCAATCTTAAAGAAATGTACAGTGATAACAAAACTTACATGTCAATGTAATCTTTACTACCAGCTATAATCGAGCCAACTGGTGCAGCCAACCCCTGTGTGCAAGATTAAGTCACAATATACAATAACATAACCAATACCTTAAGACTATATTACCTGAGATTGATCCCAACATTGTTCTATCAAAAGTATTTATCAGTGCATAGGTATACAGGGTTTATTTTGGCTATTTTGGGAAGATGACCCATACCCTTCAATTTGGGAATTTTTATGCATTAAGCTTAGAAATTGGGGAAAAAGTCTAGAATTTACAGCAACATTTTAGGAATGAAAGTAAAGGATGCAATGATTAATTAATCAACAATTGCTTTTGTATAAACCGCCTGTGAGAGAAAGCCTTTAACTTTGTCCATTTTTTGATAAATTGAACCACAACTATTTCTTCAGATATATTGGGAAGTTTTACATTCAAGTTTGGAAAATGTATACTTTTTGGTATCAGAATATAGCCAAATAACAGCTATAAAAACAGCTGAAAAACCCTGGTATATTTTGAAGGACACATAACTACTGTATTGCCCTGCTTGCAAAAAGTGACTACATATACGCAACTGCTCAAATTAATACACAATGTGTTTCCAAATACCCCCCCCCCCAATACTTTTTACAATTCAAATCTTTTACATTCTTAAAAATAAGCATTTTATAATGTCACTTTGGATAAGTGAATTTTACCTCAAATTGTAGTTCGAAAGATGTCAGGTAATTATCTGATTCATTCAAATACATACCATTTCTTTATCCAAGCTGTGTGTAATATGCACTGTATGTTACATGAACACACAATATATGAGATCAATCTCATGTTTTACAGTCCCTTCGTTAGCAAAATCATGCAAGTGAAGAATAGCAGTAAGTACAGTAAAACCTCAAAAGATACAGTAAAACCTCAATAATAAGACCACTCTTGGGACCCTTGAAAACTGTCTTGTTATTGAGGTGGTCTTAAAACTGAGGTTGAATAAAGAGCAAAATAGTGAAAATGCACTTGCAAATGAGATGGCCTTTAAATGAGGTTTTACTGTACTTATATATTACTGATAGGGGTGTCACTGATAGGCAAGTCTTTATCAATATATTGAGTCGAACGTATTGACGATAGATTGATATTTGTATATGCAAATAGAAAATTAATATTAGACAATCTAAACTGGTGTTTCTCCAACATATGAAGAAATGCTAAATGGATTTGCTTTCATTTGCCTTTCCATGTTTTTTTATAAACTCAACTCCCTACTATCAAACTTTAAGCCACTTGAAACAAAGTCTATTATTTTGGCTCAGCCATTTTGTTTCTTAAGTCAATTGTTATGACTAAAACACACACCAAAGCTCACTGCACAGTGTCGATGACAACAACTGACAAATTCAAGACAGATCAGGCATAAACTTATGGTTACTAGTGCTTGGTACACATAATATTACTTGAACAGTATCCATATTTGTTGTCAAGGGAGCACCCTTAGAAAGAATAGAACGAATATGTATATGCATGCACAAGTTATTAAAAATAAATAATAAAACAATAAATTGATATATTTTGCTAAATCATATAACATTGAAAGTAGCAATGGTTAAATGGAAATCTTTAATAATTCATCATTAAAACAGAAATAAAAGAAGTTCATAATAGTATTAACTTGATAATAGCGTGCAATCACTATGTATATGTCACATGCAAGTAAGGTTACTCTATACACCATATCATACAAACCTTAGAGAAACACATGTTTACACTGTCACTGTATTTCATGATTTCACACACCGGTACATCTAGAGCTACAGCAGAGTTCAAGATACGAGCTCCGTCAGTATGCACTCTGATATCATTCTTCTGAGCAATGTCCCACACCTACAAAGAGAGTGCAAGACTAGACCTATTCTGAACAAAACCACTCCTATCAATTTTTGCTAAGGTGTTCCTTTTATCGTTTACAGAAAACTTGTTATATAAATTCTATAATTAATTCCACTCATGCAAACTGAGGGCAATGTAACAATAATAATTCACAATCCCCACATTTAGCACAAATACTGGTTGATAACCCAGGAAACAATAATCAAGATTAATGAATGACACTTGTAATACATTTATTTACAATCAAAGTAAAATGAATAAGCTTAAACTAAAGAAATGAACATTTCATTTGTGTACAAAATAACAATTTGGGCGCTTCCCTGACAAAACCTGTATTAGAGATCTTGGTTATGACGTCCAGAATTTCCAAATGAATTTTAGACATCACACAAACTAACCCCTTCCTTGGAAGTTACTTCAGTTGCTTAATTTTGATTTTGAGAAATAAATGAACATGAAAATTTGGATATCTGTTATGAATTTTGTTTCTTTTCATTTGAAAAAAGAAGATTTTTGAGAATTAATGTACATTTTAGTAAAGTGTTATTGACACAAAGTAATTTTGTAAATGACAGAAAATAACTTGCAACAGGGAACGCCACATACATAAGACAGTCTTGTACTCTTTTTGTTCTTAATATTTGAATTGCCATAAAAAGAAAAGTAGATGTCCAATTTAATATTAAATGAAACTAGAAAATATGTATGTTTGAAAATGTAAAAAACTTTAAAATAAATTGTTGGCCACTCATACAGGTTCTGTTGTGGTACAGCTCAATTTTCTTGAAGAAACTAGACAGAAACTATTACAGACCTACATGGTAAGGACCAGTGCATACAGATACAATATATACAATAAACTATAAGTAGATAAAAATACCTCCTTCAGAAATTCCATAGGAAGTGCAATTCCACCACAAAAATTGTGTGAATTTTCCAGACAAATCATCTTTGTTCTAGGTTGATGGAAATCATTCAATGGACGAATTAGTTTGAGAAGTTCATCAAGGTCAAATGTACCATCGGCTTTATTTTCAATAGTTCTTGGATTCACTCCTGCAAACTGAAGATACAGTACATTGTCTACACTTTCATAATGAAAACAGACAAACAAGTTTTTTCTATACAAAAGCGAACAATGTATGCAAAATACACCTTAAGACACTGGCAATACTTACCCAAGAGTCGATACACGAACAAACTTTAAAATGTGTATATATAGTTAATCCGCCATAATTTTTACTGCCACCCTTAACAACTGGTATTCTTTTTGAGGTGTTCCTAATATTGAGGTTGCATGAAGAGCAAAACAGTGGAAATGGACTTCAAAAGTAGTGACTAGTGTTGTTAATTTTTTAGGTGGTCTTATTATTGAAGTGGTCTTTAAGTGAGGTTTTACAGTATAAATCTGGACCAGACAGCTCAGTCAGACTAGATGATGCCAAGCACAACTAGTCTATTTGCTAAATACTAAAGACACAGACAAACTCATTGACTTAAAATCAAGAGGTTGCAAATTGATATCTGGACAAGGTGGACTGTGCTTCTGTGACATAGGGAAGTCATTGCTTGCTTGCAGATGCAAAGGTTAGTACCAGATAGACACCCAAGAGAGCTGGTAAGGTCAATGGACTGCCTTGTATCATATCGATAAAACTGCAAAAAAGTAATATTCAAAACTTCTTATAAACCATAATCAAAGGCGACTCTGCTTATGAAAGTAAAATGCTTTCCTGCATTTGTTCGAAAGGCAAGTTTATGTGAATGCACAATCATAATGTTGTCAAAGAGTTAACATTAAGAAAATGTCTCACTACCCACCTGGGCTATACCACCTTGTTCATTGAGCAGAATATGTGACTTATGTCCAACTACTGCCTCGCTTCCTCTTTCATTACAATGTACAAGAACTACAATACAAAAACACAATTGTGCAATGACTTTGTACAATAATTTACAGTATACTTTTTTTTTTGCTATTTACATTTATCTATTTCATAGTTGAATCAACAATACTGTCTCATAGTCAAAAGTTCAAAGAAAACAACTAAAATAGTGTTCTGATTTAATACCAGTACCTGGCACTTTCTTCCAGCTGCAATATACCTGGCTTGGCGTCTTTTGGTGTGTGACATGATGCAGATACCATGTGTACATGACACTATTGTTCAAGACTTATGCAGTATACTTAACGATGGTCTCTACACAACATTCACTGAGAGATGACTTACTAGACAGGAGATTTCCCATAGTACCAGTTGGAACAAACAAAGCTGACTCAGTACCAAAGAGTTCAGCACAGCGTCTTTGTAATTCTGAAATTTAGAAAATACATATTCAATAGTGTGAGGGTTGAGCAATTTACAAAGAAGTTGCCGAGAAATCAAGGGGCATTAGAATAGGAAAGTATCATTGACTTTATTACCTTTGACAATCAGTTCTGTAAGAATGTCTATAATTATTTTTACTATAATGCCCAATTTACAATCGCTAGAATACAAATGGTCAATGTACAATGGCAAGTTAATAACTAGTAAAAGTTTTGATGAAAAACAAAATTCTTTATAGCATTAACACAGGAAGACCAGTTAAAAAGTGTTTCAGTTTAGTGTGACATACCATTGACAGTAGGATCTTCATTATACACATCATCTCCTACATCCGCGTCGGCCATAGCTTGCCTCATTCCAGGCTCGGGTTTAGTGATTGTGTCACTTCTTAGATCTATAACTCGAGGTTTCGCTGTATTGTACTGTGACACTGGCTTCACACTCCCAGAGTGATACCATGATTGCTGCTTAAACAAAATGAAAAATGCTATATAGTAAAATCTAACTTAAATACTATCTGAAACTAAAGACTACTTAAATAATAAGTAATAATAATAAGACCAGCTTTCAATCTTTCACAGTTCAACTTGATGGTCTGCATGACCACCTCACAACTAAGACCAACTATCTTCAGAAAGTAGAACCATAGGCATAAACTGCTGAATGCAACATCATCTTACATGAAAACATATATATGGAAGTAGTTTTCATGTATTCACATATGCACTTAGTGTCATTCATTTGTTCTTAAAACAATATATATTAGAAAATGCTGTGCAATCTGTCAAAATCCCTACTTTTGATTTAGAAACATGCCAATATCAACTGAACAGAAGGTCTTTTTGTGAAATGAAATGCAATTTTGGTGGTATGAAACTACTATGTAGCCATCTGAGAAGAGAGAAAAAAATGTAATGCCAATTTAAAAGCCTATCATTATAATTTTCAGGTGTTTTTGCTGTTAAAGCAGCAAAATATTACAAAAACAGAAAACACCAAGTGAGAATATTTTTCACTTACAGGTACATATCTAGCTGACTTTGGAAGGTATGAACCAAGCTGGATCGAAGCTGTTCTCACTCCTTGTACGTACATTGATAGGGATCTCATTTTCGTATAAAGTTCTGAAAATGACAATAATACGTAGTAATAGCAAAACTTCAATACTGATGTGTGGCAGTCTCCGAGATTTTTGGCCCAAATGCACTGAGCCTCGTTTCTGAGAAAAAGGCAATAAAGATGAGGTCATGTTTTCACATTAGGACGTCATGTTTTCATTTTAATTGCAACAGCCAGTTGAAACATTTCAGTAAAAGATTTATGATTCAGCGGCAACCAGAAGCAAAACAATTATCGGTAAACATTGAGATGGCCCCTTCTCTTAAGGAAAATAATAATATACTTTTATTTGTAAAATATTAATGTTTCTCAAAACATATTTGTATTAAATTTGTGAAACTCAGAAAACTTTCCTAGATCTATTCTTGAAGACCATATTAAAAGTGCTGTAGTTCCCTAAAAAAAATGTTGTTTTGCAATAATTTTTGTTTTGTAGTGATTTACAAATATCCCTGCATTCAGAAATGTTAACCAGATACCGGTATGTCATTTGGGCCAAAAATCTCAGAGAATGACACATATATATATAAGAAATCGAGATTACGAATATAAGCTAAAAGCAGCCTTTATAATGAATTTTGATGCTGAAACATTCGCAAAAATATGTTTCAATACTATTATATACTGTTATATATATATTGTTATTATGGTTAAAGTTCACTGAAATTATGTCATGCTGCAAGATAAAAAAAGTATGCAACAAGAAGAAATGGGTCAAGCATATCCCTATACTGAATACTATCACCTGTCTCAGACAAACTTAGTGTCGCCGAAATATGTGTCACTCTCAAGAAGTATATTTAAAGGGGTCAATCAGATAAGACTTATACTGTGCTGCATTAAAATGTATCAATATTATAAAGATTAGCTGTTTTACATTGAAATGCAGACTTTACAAAAAGATTAATTCCAACATTTATTTTATTGTATAAAATATTCCTGTAATGTATAGATATATAGATATATTAATGAAAGGTAATATAACATTTCGCCACAATAACGATTTGCCACATAACGATTTGCCACAGTTGAATAACGAATCGCCACAGTTGTTTAACGATTTGCCACAGTCGTATAAGGATTCGCAACAGGTGTGATAAATGAAATTTGGATGACAAATGGTGTAATTGTATTTATAGAAGAAACTTCTAAACGACATTGTTACGGAAAATGATGCAGGGATGATTCATAACTTTTGAAACATCAAAAAGGGTCAAAATTCACTGCATTGTACATGCTCCAGGATTAGACCTCTGTGCTTCATGCAGATCACAGGTACTTGAAGCAAAATATTTTAATGTTCTATATAATGGACTATTTACTATAATAAGAATATTCTTATTATAGTAAATAGTCTGTACAGAAAATTATAGAACATTAAAATATTTTGCTTCAAGTCGTAACCTGTGATGCAGATAAAATAAATATTTTGAGTTAAAGAGTAGGGTTAGTAAGGGCTCTTTTAAGAAAAAGTAGTGAAAGTAGTGCCCACTTAAAACCTTCAAATTCGTTAATCTGTTTATGAAACACCCGAGTATTAGAATTCGGGCATAGTATAAAGTATGGAGTGGAGTCTTGGAGTGGAGTCTGACCTTGGAGTGGAGTCTGGAGTCTGACCTTGGAGCTGATTTCTGGAGCTGAATTTCTGGAGTGAGATTTTGAAGTCTGACCTTGGAGTTTGTTTTCCTCTTTGTTTTGGAATATTTCAGTTTTACATTTGAACTTTTTTATTTTGAAAATTCCTAATCATTATGACAATGATATTTTTACATTATCTTTGCAATAGTTGCAAATATCAAATGTGCATGAAAATGTATAATTTTTGTGAAAGTCATTAAACACACATTCACTTTGATAATGTACATATATGTTTTAAAGTTTTATCCATCTGAAACTTCCACCCATGGTTTAATAAATGTCATTTGTTAAAATATATTATTTCTTAAATCATACATGTATATAAAAGTGGATGTCTTACAAGAATAAAGGATTAAGACAATTCAATTGGCCAACTGGTTGTCCATAAAAATTTAAAACATAAACAACATGTCTACCCATTGTCCATGATTAGTTCAGTAGAGGTTAAATGGTCCCCTGAGACCGTACTTGACCAGTTTCTTGTATTTTATGGTCTTAAATGGTACCTGCTTCTGCAGAAAGGAACATGTTTGCAATGTATTCACTCATCTGTGTACTCAGAAAGTACACTTTAAAAAAGGAAGTCATAGTTTCATCACCCAATATTACTGAAACTGACAGGTAAATAACTATAATAAAGCTTATTTAAGTATAAATAATGTAACCAGATGCATATACATTACAATCAAGTTATAAAAAATCCCAGCAAACAATTCCAATTATAGGATATTTTCCAGTATAGATCCAAGTTACTATATTAAGAACATGAAAACCCAATTCCAAGGCCAGAATTCTCACTCCAAAAATCAGCTCCAAGGTCAGACTCCAGACTCCACTCCAAGACTCCACTCCATACTTTATACTATGCCTAGAATACGCCGAGAAAACATGTTCCACCAGCATGAACGAATAAATACCATATGACGACTGACAAATTGTAACGCAAATAATACCGTGAGAATATGGTGCCTAGAAATATTTCATGACACTTGAAATAAATGAAATTTACTGACTCAGTGCAATACTGTCATAACGCAATGATATATCACTGGCCTAAATCTAGTTCATCATTGATCATTACAAATGGTGTAATTAATAAAAGGGAAATAACTCCGAGTGTCGGATCAATTTAGCATTTCTTACGTGCATTTTGATTGGTCAAATGAAATTATTTTATCCAACAGAAATGTTGTTAACAACAAACAATTGTCAATTTATACAAGATGGCGACTCATCTGTCAAAAGCAAAACATTGGATCAGAAATACCTGTTAGATAACGTAAAGAGTGTTTAAGACTTTAAAATGTTCAATCGAGGAAAAAGCTGGTTCCCCGGTCTTCTATCAAAGCCGAAAAATCCCCATTCATTGGAGCAACTGAAGTAAGATTTGTACTTGTTATTTACCTTGAAGTTTGACTCATATGCACACACCTCTGACTGTCGCACGTTGGTTAAAAGTGTTTGTTCCAGTGAAAGTTTTAATGCTGGCTATTAAAATTTAAGAGTGAGTTGCCTGCATTGTGCTGCAATCTTAATGTACATATTAATTATTATGGATGCTGCAGCTCTACTGGTTTAGTCCCCACAATAGCTATATTATTATATAGTTCAGCCAGATGTCATTTACTCACTACAAAGTACAATGAATTAAATATTTATCTTAAATTATACCTGAAGTGTCAACAATATTTTCCCACTTGTGTTGATAAACAATGAGCGTCTTTAACGAAAAGGGAATGACTCGACAATTGTTTACACTGTGTGACTTCTACTTCTACCGCTTAACGGCCTCCGTCAACAAGTTGACTATTCTGCCGTATTTGTGGTGTGCGCATTAAAATCATAAAGAACAAAAGTCACTGGTTATATAAAAACAGTCTGTGCTGTACACATTTACAGTGTCTAGGTTAAAAACAGTTTGTGTCACAGTGTTCACTTAATGTAGCGAGCCTTGAATGCCTCAAGACTCTGGGCGGACACGGTGCCAGTGGGTAAGGTGTTCCAATCCCGGATAGTGTGCGGGTAGAAGGACTCTTTTCTCACGGCGGTGCGGCATGATGGAACAGCGTAGGGCTTGGTTGTTGTTGGTTCTTGATGGTCTTTGATTTGGAATCAGTTGGTCATCAGTTTGAACGTTAACAAGTCTGTTTGCTAGTTTGTACATCAAACTCTGACTCTGTGTTTGTGAAGATAGTTAACCTAGTTTTGCAGTATACACATAATCTAGTCCATAATTACTTCAGACAGAGAAATATATATGGTTGTCAACCTTTACTCTTTGTTTGCACAATGCCACCATTGCTAGACAGATCTATAAATTTACATTTTACTTTTCAGGTATTTGTACAATGTATTGTGCAGGAACCAGACAGTTACTGAACAGAACCGAGTACTTCTGGTTGAGACTTTGAGATCAATCTCCGAGATTCTGATATGGGGTGACCAGAATGACAGTAGTGTGTTTGAGTAAGTATGAGATATGACATATGTTGACGATTTTTCTGCCTTATAGTGTTTCTTTCATTGTACAGGTAGAGTCTTTTCCAGTAGGCCTCATAAATATCTTTTTTTTGCTGTCTCCCGACTATACTTTGTGAAGTTGGGTAGGTAGGTATGCAATTTTGTTTTAAACAAAGACTTCTTGTAAGTGATTGTCAAACCAAAAATCTCTTGATCAAGACTAAGAAATAAATACTGCCAAGGTTCAACATTTTGACTAAGAGATAACAAACAAACAAACATTTTATAATTTTGGTATTGACAGTAATTGATACAGCTGTCTAGGTTAATTGTCTTTAAACTCCTATATGTATCTAGGTGTTTTTCTCGCAATATCTGTAACTTTCTATATTTACAGTTTCTTTCTGGAGAAGAACATGTTGACTTTCTTCTTGCGGTACATGAGACAGAAATTTGGGCGATTTATTTGTGTTCAGTTATTACAGACATTAAATATTCTATTTGAGAATATTAGTAATGAAACATCATTATGTAAGTCTTAGAGTTATAAAAATATTGTTCCATACATTTGTAACAACAAAGAAGTAGATAGACTGGTTTAATGGTCAATTTAGATTGACAAAGTGATATACTATCATTGTTTATTACGTCACAGACAGAAAGTGAATTACTATTTCCCACATTTACCTTAATGATACTTTTTCACCAATTTATTCCATTTTTTAACTCTGTAAGACAGAATAAGTCACAACTAAAACTGCCTCTTTAGAACCAATGGTGGTCTTTATATTGAGGTTTTACTGTAGTTGCAATTTGAATCAGATACCAATTAAAATTAATGTTAAATGAATCAAAATATTTCACTCATAGTTTCATGTTATATGCAATATAAAAAATATTTTGTATTTCAGATTATTTGCTGTCTAATAACCACATCAACTCCATCATTGTTCATAAGTTTGATTACTCTGACGAGGAGGTAAGAATAAAATCTTATTAATTTATGCATATTATTCTAACACCAGAATAACAACATAAACTGGAAAAATGTTGTGCCGACATTTTGTGTCCCTCAACGTGTCACAGTGGTACCATAAATGACTACTGTAAAAGTCCAGGACATTGCCCGTAGAAGGCACTCGTATTTGTAGAAGTTGGTTATTTCTTGGTAATGTTACTGACATCAATTTTGATAATTGACTGCTCAGGTTTATACTCTAAATTTTTCTTGTAGTATAAACAGTTATATTCGATTTTTTATATCATCCGAAATAATTTTCTGCTCCCAATGAATCTTCTTATTCAAATTGAAACAGGATATTTGAAACCATGTATTATTCGAAATAAAATTGGATAGCGCTTGTGAGTGGCTCAATGTTTACCTTGTGTATGTTGTAGAGAACCATTAAACCTGTTCACTATGAATAGTTGATATACAGATAAATGAATGCCAGTACTTCTTAGTAGAATTCATTGATCTTTTGATTATTGTTTGTTGTATTATTGTTTATATTTTGTAATAACGCTCTTCTTGATTTCAGGTCATGGCTTATTATATATCTTTCTTGAAGACACTATCACTGAAGTTGAATAAGCATACTATACATTTCTTTTACAACGAGGTGAGTCTTCACTGATTATATATTTCTTTTACATGAAAATGTTTACCTCTCTATAAAAAGCATATATTTTCCCCACATTCTGTGGTAAATTACCTTCTTGCAGCTTAATGTTACAGAAATTTGGATGTTTCTAATCTGATCACTTATTCTGTGATTATTTTGTATTGAAAAAAGGAACGCTTCTGTGTTGCTATTTTTTCTTATAAGAATCTTTTTAAATAACTTACGGTATGGATAGAAATATCCAGCAAGGGGTAGATAGAGTTTTCCTGCACCGGCGGAAACGCTGAAAATCCTGATCCGGTATGCAAGAATAAAAAAGAGTACACCTCTGCCTTTCATTCTTTTTGTTGATGTACATTGTAGTACTATTATTTTCCCTGAATATTTCAGCATACAAATGATTTTGCCTTGTATACAGAAGCCATCAAGTTTTTCAATCAATCTGAAGGCATGGTGAGAATTGCTGTTAGGACAATCACATTAAATGTGTATAAAGGTAAGTTATTTTCATTTCATTGTAATAATCTTGCAAATATTTAATAGGAATGGTTTTTTATACCAAGGGATTTTATAGTCAATGTTTATAATAATTACATAATTATGAAGTTTGAATTATTTATTTATTAGTGTGGGTTCTCAGTTTGGCTTAATTAAAATATGAATGATTGTTTCCCCTTTGTATGAGCGTACTTCAAATATTTTTGTTTGCTCACAACAGGAAAGTTCTGGAAAAAGTGAATTATATGCTGGCCCAACTGTTTTCATGGTACTAACAATATCAACTGATATTCTTAAAAATGGAATACAAAATTGCCTAATATTTATACAAACTCATCTACAACCAGTTTCAATGTAAAATTCCTTCTCTACAATTCAGCATCATTGTTTGTGTTAATCTACCAGTATGTCACTAGTGAATAAGGCAAAATTTACTAACAAGTTTTTAGGAGTCATCTCAAACGTACCAAGATGATATCAATATGTTATTTTATGATCATACATCAAGACTGTTCATTGTAGGCTGATAACATTTTTGTTTCCTGCACATGTATTTGTTAGACATTCATCATATTTTATTCCTAAGCAATATTTAAATGTCTAACTTTTCTATCAGGCCACATTTGCAAGATCATTAGAATGTGCATAAACGCTCCACTCCATGCTTTATAATATGCAGCATCAATATGCTTAAAACAGTCCCTCATTTGAGCCAGTATTATAACTTTGCCCTCTCATGATAGGTGCATCATCTGTATGTAAAAATATATGTTGGCTGCACATCGAGGGTTCAGTGCAAGACTATACTAACTCCTATATAAATACATAGGAGTTAGGACAGTCTTTCGCTGAACCCTCGACATGCAAATGATGTGTATGTAAATATACCAATATTACTTGTTATACCATGAAAACGTTTTAGACAACCATACTCATACGAATATTTAAAACATGTGTGGGTTTATTTCTAAAAAATGAATTTCCTAATTTCCTACCACACTTCACGCAGTAGGATTATAAACAACCACTTTTTACAATCTCTAGACTAGCGCTAGTAGTTAGCCAAATAGCCAAAAGACCTAAATTTGACTGCTATAATATGGAAGAATTGTCTCAAAATAACCAATTTTATGATAAAAATTGCATATGTTTATCAAGCTAATTATTTATCAGATCTAGTTACCAACTTCTGAAAACTTCTAAAATTCTGATGTAAATTTGATAATAGACTTGACTGTGTTGCATACCGATTGATTGCTATGCTAGATATGCTTTAATGTTGTATATTTTTATCATTGTTGTATGTTTTACAATGTATTTGCACTTATACACTTACATTTATATCTTGTATTTTTTTTTCAGTTACAGGTGTGTACATGTTGTAATATAGTTTTCCTTGCTTTTGTAGTTATGATGCACTCTCACTGTTTGTGTTCACCCTCATAATCCATAGAATGCAACTTTGTATCATGTATGTTCATAAAGGTCATGTAATGGACAAGGTCATTGAGGTCATTTATTGGTCATGCTTATGCATTGAAATCATAAAGTAGTCAATGTTATGGTAGTTATAGTCATCATTATGGTCAAGGTTGGACATTGAGATCATAAAGTCTGTTTGAGAAAACAACTAGCAAATCCAGGGGGGGGGGGCATCCAGCACATGTCTCCCCTAGAATTCCTCAACCTTACATATATGTCTGAGTATAAGAACAAACATATACAGAAATCTTAACTTTAAGTACAAGATTCTCAAATAAGCAATTATTGTAGCATTGTATTCTATAATGATGATGTTTACACATATGCTATGTAATATTATCCTGCTTGCCTTTGCAGACAATATTGTTGTATTTTAAACCAGTCCCTCTTTGCGTACTTTATCCTTTCCGCTACTTCATAATAAACAAAATGATCAACCGACGAGTGCACTTAAAACAATATATAAAACACGGTCATTAACTTTTATAAGGCTTTAGCAAAACCGAAAAATTACCACAAAGTTTTGTCCCCTTAAGCCCAAATCCTGGAACTGCCCCTAGAGTTAGTAGTTATTTGAAAAAATGACAGTTCAGTTAGAATACTATAAACTTTAATATCTATGATCCGTTACCTATCTTTTACCTTGATGCACACATACCTCACTTCAATGACCACACCATACATATATCCTGTCACTGACTGCTGTGACCTAAGATTGCACACTTACCTCACTTCAATGACCACACCATACATATATCCTGTCACTGACTGCTGTGACCTAAGATTGCACACATACCTCACTTCAATGACCACACCATACATATATCCTGTCACTGACTGCTGTGACCTAAGATTGCACACATACCTCAATTCAATGACCACACCATACAGATATCCTGTCACTGACTGCTGTGACACATACCTCACTTCAATGACCATACCATACAGATATCCTGTCACTGACTGCTGTGACACATACCTCACTTCAATGACCATACCATACAGATATCCTGTCACTGACTGCTGTGACCTAAGATTGCACACATACCTCACTTCAATGACCATACCATACATATATCCTGTCACTGACTGCTGTGACACATACCTCACTTCAATGACCACACCATACAGATATCCTGTCACTGACTGCTGTGACCTACGATTGCACACATACCTCACTTCAATGACCATACCATACAGATATCCTGTCACTGACTGCTGTGACCTAAGATTGCACACATACCTCACTTCAATGACCACACCATACATATATCCTGTCACTGACTGCTGTGACACATACCTCACTTCAATGACCACACCATACAGATATCCTGTCACTGACTGCTGTGACACATACCTCACTTCAATGACCACACCATACAGATATCCTGTCACTGACTGCTGTGACACATACCTCACTTCAATGACAACACCATACAGATATCCTGTCACTGACTGCTGTGACACATACCTCACTTCAGTGACCACACCATACAGATATCCTGTCACTGACTGCTGTGACCTAAGATTGTATACCTTATATATGTCTTTTTCATTTATATATGTTATGCAATATTCTACATTAAAGTTTCCTATACTGTGTATCAAAGTTTCTAATTACAAATATAGCATTGTATTATGCCACTTAACACATAATTATTATTGACCCCCCATTGTGAAGAACTTTACACAATATTAGTATTGACCCCCCCCCCCCCCCCCCATTGTGAAGAAATTTACACAATATTGTTATTGATCCTCCATTGTGAAGAAATTTACACAATATTGTTATTGGCCCCCCATTGTGAAGAAATTTACACAATATTGTTATTGATCCTCCATTGTGAAGAACTTTACACAATCTTGTTATTGACCCCCCCCCCATTGTGAAGAACTTTACACAATCTTGTTATTGACCCCCCCCCCCCATTGTGAAGAACTTTACACAATATTGTTATTGACCCCCCATTGTGAAGAACTTTACACAATATTGTTATTGACCCCCCATTGTGAAGAACTTTACACAATCTTGTTATTGACCCCCCCCCCCCCATTGTGAAGAACTTTACACAATATTGTTATTGACCCCCCCCCCCCATTGTGAAGAACTTTACACAATATTGTTATTGACCCCCCCATTGTGAAGAACTTTACACAATATTGTTATTGACCCCCCATTGTGAAGAACTTTACACAATCTTGTTATTGACCCCCCCCCCCCCCCATTGTGAAGAACTTTACACAATATTGTTATTGACCCCCCCATTGTGAAGAACTTTACACAATATTGTTATTGACCCCCCCATTGTGAAGAACTTTACACAATATTGTTATTGATCCTCCATTGTGAAGAACTTTACACAATATTGTTATTGACCCCCCATTGTGAAGAACTTTACACAATATTGTTATTGATCCTCCATTGTGAAGAACTTTACACAATATTGTTATTGATCCTCCATTGTGAAGAAATTTACACGATATTGTTATTGATCCTCCATTGTGCAAAACTTAACACAGTATTAATATTGATCCTCCATTGTGAAGAACTTTACACAATATTGTTATTGATCCTCCACTGTGAAGAACATAACGCTATGTTGTTATTGTTCCTCCTTTGTGAAGAACTTTACACAGTATTAATATTGATCCTCCATTGTGAAGAACTTTATCTGACTTGTATAACAATAAGTTGTACATGACTACCTGTACACATGGAAGTTGAACACTTATTGAATAGCTTTGCTTGAGTTGGTGTCATACAAATTATTTCAAGTACAATATTGTCTACTTTTCTTCTTTAGGGCTCGATAATTGTTTTAAGAAAAACATGCACTGCTCTTTACTTAACTATTTGATAAAATATTAATTAATTGTAATATCTGTGTGTTTGTGTATGTGAATTCATTGAAGCACACAATCAATGAAAGGAGTATGGTTACTTGAGTCACTCTTCTTGGAATCTGTTTCCTGAGAAAACCAGTGCTGTTGTCTTACTTGGTTTCAGTCCCTAACCTGAGAGGTTGAGCTTCCTTAGGAGGGTTCCAACAGATATTCTGGGGGGGTCGAGCAGCCGACCTCTTACCAACTACATGACCTATTCCCTGTCTTACTGTCATGCTTGTCCATACCTTATAGTCATATAGTATAGCCAGAGAAAACACTTTTGTGAAGTTTTGTTTATAAATTCATTGAACACTAACATTTGGTGGTGTTACTTCAAGTTTGCTTTTTTTGTATTACTATTATAATCTGTACAGTTCTTTAAGCAATAGCTACTGTTAAATCTGTGTTAGAAGTCACCTGAATTGTGCAGCCCCCTGTCTTAAGCAGCCCATATTATTGAACCCCAGTTGGCAAATTTCATCAACCTATATTAAACAGCTACCTGTTTGAAATAGACATACTTAATGTATCCCTTGACTGGCTGCTGAAGACAGGTTTTACTGTACCAGAAAAAAATTTGAACATTTCAGTCATAAAGTGTGTATACATAATTGTGATTATTTTGGCACATTATTTTCGTAATTAAAATCAATATTATGATGATTATTTGAATGCATTAATGTGTGCAAATATCTGTTATGAATTATTAAACTCATTTAGTATGTACAGCGGTCTGAGTCGTTATCTAAAGTTGAAGTTTAAACTTTGCATTTTTATGCCCTTCTTCAAAGAAGACAGGGCATATTGGTTTGCACATGTCGGTCAGTAGTTATGTTCATAGGTCTGTAACCTATTTGTTTCCGATCAATAACTCGAGTACCCCTTGACCTATCATCCTCAAACTTAGTCCACATATTCACCTTGGGTAGCAGAGGAATCCTATTGATTTTGGGGTCACAGGGTCAAAGGTCAAGGTCACAGGGGGCATAATGTTTTACAAACATCTCTTGTTCTTCTTTTCATCAAAGGCTTTCCCTAAGAAAATGTTGACTTTTGCTACACTGACAGTCCCAACGATATCAGCCTTACTCAATTTTATTTTGCTCTTCATTGTAGCTGTTTTTGTCTTAAAATAGACAAATACACTCTGACCTCCTTACAAAATTGTGGTAAACAGTAATGCAGACAAACAATAAGGGATGGCCTAACTTTTTTTTAACAAAATATTAAACTCTTCTGGAATTAGACTCTCACATGTGATGGTGTTATTTTACTTGCGACAATATACTCAACAAAAGAGCTTACCTGCCATTTTGTATTTTAAGACTACCCTACATTTGGACTAATGTTATAGCATTCTGCAATGAAAAATATCAGAGATCAATTCTTTTGAATCATAAATGTTATAGCATTCTGCAATGAAAAATATCAGAGATCAATTCTTTTGAATCATAAATGTTATAGCATTCTGCAATGAAAACTAACAGAGAATGATTCCAGTAGGTTTTATTACACTGAGTGTAATTGTACTGTCAGGCTAGCACTTTTGACCAGTATCTGATGGAACGTGCTGTTGTCACAGTTTGTTTTGTTGTTTATTTACAGTACAAGATAGTGCCATGCTGAGATATATCAGGGACAGGACAGCAGCTCCTTATTTCTCTAATCTAGTCTGGTTCATCGGAAATCATATACTTGACCTTGACATTTGTGTGAGAAATGACACAGAGTAAGTTTGGAGTTAATTTTATCTGGCAGCGTTTGTCTTCTTTGGATGGGATCTGACCTGTTATCCCATTCATAAAACAAAAAGTAGCCATTTTCTAAATTGAATATGAATAATTTCCTAGTTCTCACCTGATTATATCTGAATATAAAACACATTCTTATTTGTTTCAAGGTAAACCTTACTTTGAATAATGCTGATACATTCTTAGACAGGGGAGATAATATTTTACATATCACTTGTTTTTTCCTTCCATAGGCAGGGGAGATAATTTATAAAGTGACTACATTTTCTCATTATAAGCAGAGGACAAAATGGGTTATATAGGCAGGGGAGATAATTTACCTTATTTTCTGCAGTATAACATGAAAATGTGTTTGATTTTTCAGTCACCAAAGTCGAGGCAGATTATCTAACTTGGTTGCAGAGCACTTAGATCATCTACACTACATCAATGATATACTATTGATCAACATAGATACACTGAATGATGTAATGTCAGATCAGCTTCTCAATCGGTTACTCATTCCACTGTATGTGTACTCACTCACAAAGAGAAAGAGGCTGGATCTTAGAAAGGTACAGTAAAACTCGATAATAAGACCACCAATGGGTCTGCCATAAAGTGGTCTTAATATCGAGTTGGTCTCATTATTGAGCTTAGTCATATTGTGTGTATCAGTAATAATGATGTTATGTTTTTTTCCAAGATATTTGTGTCATTTTCAATACTTCTGTGTCCCATAAATGTGTGGAATTATAAATAAAAGTTCAATAATGGAAGAAAACAGGTTAATAACGCAATATAATTTTTATTTGGATAAATACACTATAAACAATGAAATATTATGGAAAAACAAATCATAGACTTCCACCAATTCCACCATCCTCTAGAGGATTTAATGAACCTGAAAATTAAAGCATATCAAATATTATAGGTACATGTTTACATAAAAAAGAATACTAGAAGTGTGTAATGATAATAATAGCAGGTAATGTTACAGGCTGGACAGTTCTATCACTGACATTACTGGCTTGAGCGGTATCTGTCTTCAAGAATGTAATTTTAACATGTTAATTTTCAACTTTAATAGCCAACGGCTGTAAATTTTACAACTGCTTTCTCAGCAAATTGTCATTACATTTATTTTGTCCTATAAACATAATTTGTGAAGCAGAGGTCAGATTAAATCACCAAGTCTTTCCAATGCCATATTTATCAGCCAGTTGCCTCTGACTTTTTCCTGGACTGTCTTTGATCAAATCAAGTTGTCTCTTTCAGAGAAAACTCTGTCCGCATTCCAATCATGTATCAACATGGAATGTTATCTTTAATTTTCAATCTTGATTTTTTCAGAGCAAGAGGAAGTATGTCAGCTCAGTTGTTTCCCTTTATTTGCTTTCTCAGGTATGTGTACCAGTAGTTACTTATTTGTTGCACAGTAACCCACCCAGTTAGATCAGGCAGTAGAGTACTTCACTGACACTCTGTAGGTCATATATCTAAGACTGTCAAATAAACGATGTCAATTATATATTCCACTGCAACTCCATACTTGGCATCATACGAAATGATATCAGGTCTCGATGTATCTTCTTAGGAATGTCAAATTGAAATGGGCTATTAAGAAATTTAAAAAAAGCTACAAATTTGAATTTTATTTTATTTGGGTTTTGCAATATTTAGGTACGGTGCTCCCGTAAAACGAAAATTATGAAAACTCTGGCCTTGTGCAATTTTTTGACATTACTATTTTATGTCTATTTTTGGATATTCAGCAACCAGATTGGAGTTTAAATAGCCTACTTACAGCTCTAGCCTAGTATGTTCAGACTAAATGTTCCTATAAATTTTATAATCTAGGTGTTCCTCATTATCGAACATGGTCCCCTGGTACGTCAGTTAGCTGAGATCATTTTACATGGTGAAGTGGAATTCTCTGGTCAACAAGATCCATCAACAGACTCACCAAGAATGGTAAACTTCAACCTTGTACTCGAAAATCTCGAAAATAAGCCAGTCTTGATAATGAGCATCTCAAAAAAACAAGCCCCCTAATTTCTGCAGCAATGAGATACACAACCATCAGCTGGTTTCTAAATTAAGCTGCAGTTAATGTGTGTGTGTTGAATTTATGCTTTGATAGTATGTGTGTATTTGCTGATATATAAATACAAAAACTGAATTAGGAAATAATGTCATATTTCCTTATGGATAATTGCCTCTGAAAGTGGGTTTGTCCTCAAAATAACTCGGTCTCAAGCGGCCAATTCTTTAGCGAGATTTCTTGGTATATGAAAAACCACCACTCAAAACTGATTGATATACCCCCGTTTCTCATTGTGAAGTGAGGCTGTAAAGGAATCACACATGTTATAATAATAATAATAAACTTTATTTATTGAAGGTAACTCCTTAAGCTATAAATGTGAATTTATCACATCATGTCATGTGTCATAGCCGACTGGTGGCCTTCTTTGGTATTTGGAAGATTTTATGAAACATCACTCATATAATCTACTTGATGAGTAGTAGTGTTAGGCCTAATCTTTTCTCAATCAAATCCAATCCTATCGCCAATACAAGATATTATCAAAATCTTTTGACACAAAGTACTGATACAGTTTTCATCAGAATCTCAGGAAACTTCAAACAAATAATCCACATAATTTGTAGCTGTCTTTGACTTATTGGGATCGCCCTGTGTCCGACTTCAACAATTTAGCTTCTTAACACTCTAGAGGTAACATCTTTTACCTGATCTTCATGAAAGTATATTTGTCACAATGAAATCTCAGCCAAGTTCGAAACTGGGTTTGTTAACACCACATTTTTTACTTTATCTATATGAGACATGGTCAAAATGTTTGCTGTAATAAAATCTAAGTCAAGTTCGAAACTGTGTCATCTGGGGTCAAAAACTAGGTCCAATTATAGTAAAACCTTGTTACCACTCCAGAGTTCACATTTTTGTTTTTATCTATATGAGACATGGTCAAAATGTTTGCCTTAATAATATCTTGAAATATCAAGTTGAAACTGGGTTATCTGAGATAAAAAAAAACAATGTACTCAGGTGAGCGATATAGGGCCATAATGGTCCTCTTGTTTTTTAGTCTGTTTGGGTTTAAGATTGCCGTCTTGCATCTATATTGGATTTTGTCAATAATATGTCTGACAAAGGGTAAAGAGGGGTTATTAATCACCTTCAGTGATAGCTCTAGATCAATTTTCATTCTTTATAAAGGCCACAAGCAATTTTATTTTCAGTACTTTGCGCTTCCTTATTAGGGGCCATGTGTTTGAAATCTCATCTGGTTTAATTATAAATTTCTAATGTATATTTATTTTTGATTTCTTATAGGTTGTGAGAGAGTTTGCTGCCCCAGATGAAACCTTAGAGGAAACGCTCTGTAGTAGTCGTGGATTGATGCCACGTAGTACGTCTGTCCGTGTGTCAGAAGGTAACTCAACATTCTACAGGACAAGTGATGTACCGGGTGAAGAGGTCACTGGTATGTGACTCAGATTGTCTGTTGGCTTGGCAACGTGATGTAAAATTCCCCAAAACACCTAATACTCGAATGTTTTGGATTCTTTTTATATCTTGTGAATTTCTACGTACCTAGGGTTGAAAGTCGAAATGAGTCAATCTTTCAAGTTATATACAGATGGACTACATGAATCTTTCACTGGCTTCCGGTACGGGTAGAAATATCCTGCTCGAGGGTCACTGTTTCGGCGGGAACAAGGCTGTGCCGAGTTACCATGTTAACTGTTGCCCGCATGCTGGATATTTCCATCTGAACACGAAGACAGTGATAGATTCCTTTTCTTGCATGCCTTTCTAAAGAAATAAATGATGAGATTAAATAAAAAGACTAACTTGAAAAAAACTTTTATCTTATATTAACATATTGTTTTACCAATTCATTACAATTAAAGTTATTATTGGATATTACTAAGAGACTTGTCTACACACAAGGTTGGTGGTGTGTAAGATAGGGTGTTCCAGCACCAGTGTAAATGCAGTAACTCTCTGTCTGGTATGCAAGAATAGTTGCACTTTTCCCATGATACATATATGAATGAATTTGTATATACACTTGGCTGTTGTTTCTTGATGTATTTCATTTATATCTACTGTTTGTACTATCACATACAGTGTCAATACTGCTTTGAAGTGTCACATCAGATGCTCATCATGTTGGTTTCATGTACAGTATAAGTGGCAAACTTCTCAATATGGAAATGTTTGCAAATTTTGTGAATTCATGAAAGTCTAAAAATATCAGCCAGCATAATTTTCCTTATTCTTAGAAGTACATTTTTGTATACAGTCTGACCTTTTTATTTGACATGCTTCTAACCAAATACTTGGTATCATCCGAAATAAATATCATGTCCCGATGTATCTTCTAAGGCACGTCAAATTGAAATGGACTTTTCGAAATTATGTATTACAAAAAATAAAATTTCTGACCCGATGAATTTGAATGAACAAGGTCCAACTGTACTTCACTATTTAATTTTTTGGTACTTATTTTAGTGATTGCAAACATCTCTGCTGGCAATACATCTGCAGTCACCATTTTGCTAGCTTTTTTGCTGACCAAAAGTATAACTCTTTGTTTGAGCCTTTTCCTTTGTCTCTTGTCGTTTGTTTCCTTCACTACTATACATAGTACGCCTAACTACGCATTTCACTACCTTAAAAATACTTTTACTGCACATACAAATAATTTATTCCTTTGTCTGCTTATCTGAACATGGCTTTTGGGATTACCATCCTGAATAAATTATTTGTTTATAGCACCCTGACTGCTTGAGTTGGGGTTGGTAGGTTGATTATTTTGTCTCTGTTTTTATTTTTGCACCTGCTGCATATGCTACATGACAGTTATGGTGTAGTGGAAAAGACATATCAAAAATCTTGAATGGGAAAGCCAAATAGGTTTTCTGGCCCAATTTCAGTAGGTCTATTAGGGTAACAGAAGCAAACAATCTATAAAGGATGGCCATACTGCAGATTGAACTGATTTTGTTATGATCTGATAGAATGAACTAGGGGATTGGACTGAAAAAGTTATTATTTCCTCATGTAAATAGTTCTGATGATTGAACTAGGGGATTGGACTGAAAAAGTTATTATTTCATCATGTAAATAGTTCTGATGATTGAACTAGGGAATTGGACTGAAAAAGTTATTATTTCATCATGTAAATAGTTCTGATGATTGAACTAGGGGATTGGACTGAAAAAGTTATTATTTCATCATGTAAATAGTTCTGATGATTGAACTAGGGAATTGGACTGAAAAAGTTATTATTTCATCATGTAAATAGTTATGATGATTGAACTAGGGGATTGGACTGAAAAAGTTATTATTTCCTCATGTAAATAGTTCTGATGATTGAACTAATTAGGTCAGTTGATGTACATTTTCCTGAAAATACAGTTTAAGTTCAGGAAGTAAAGATATTTGCAATTTTTACAAAAATATCAGCCAGCATAAATTTTCTTACTGGGAAGTAATTTAAGTTATTTAATTATGTACTTGACTATTCAATACTCGTTTTGGAGGTACGCAACTATTTCCACTCGCGAAGCATCAAAAATCTCCAATACGCAAACTTTTTTCGAAGACTGGCAGGTGACTGCAATTATTGATTGATATCACTGGACATGTAGTTTTCTATCATCGGGTTATGCTGCTTTAGGTCAGCTTAAAATATTACTGAGTGAATTGTTGGCATCACTGCATCATAACTTACTTTGTCCAAAATAATGTATGTTGATTCATGCTGCAAACTGATGAATGAAAAGCGCTTTACTTCTGTGATTGCAACATTTGATTGCTAGGTAGTCACAGTGAATCCTCAATAATAAGACCACCTTTGGTTCTGGAGAAGGTCAGTCTTAGTTGTGATGTGGTCTGATTATTGTTATATATGGAAGAAAACTTAAAGAAACTGGTTCATGAAAATATGGTCTTATAACTTAGGTGGTCTTAATGTTGAGGTGGTCTTTAAGTAAGGTTTTACAGTATTTCATATGGTGCTGGTATAGTTCGGCACCAAACTGACGAATATTGCTTAGCTTTACTTCAAAGTGTAACTGTAATAAATATTTTTGTTATTTTATCAGAGGTTCAAAGAGAGGGGGCTTCAGCAGATCAAGATGAAGTTTTTGAAGAGGGCGTGTCACAAAATTGTACGGACGAGGAGAAAATTTTGTCAAACCGAAGAACCGGTGGCGGGACTTCACCTACATTAGCTTCATTCTCTCTGGATAATCGGTAAGAAACATGTTGGAATTTTGCTTATGGGATGTGATTTTTTTCAAAATTTTAACACTTGTGTTGTAGATCTAAAATGAATTATTAATGGAAGTTATAAGATTCTATTCTTTGGTTAATGTAGTGGTTTACATATTAGTGGTGTTACATCTGGAATGTTTTAATAAGTGTTCTAAAAATCTGTTTAATAAATAAAATAATCTTTTAACACAAGTGTCATATTTCCTTTTTATCATAAGTTTCATTGGTAAAATAATAGAGTCACTTTAAGTCTGTTGCAATGTCACATGATTTGTTATTTCCTTTGTGACTTATCATAAATAATACATCACACTTATTACGCATCTGCAATGTCATTTATGATATTATATGTGATTTTGCACTATCCCTTTTGTTACAATATGAAATAAGGTATTGATCACTTGCAAATCTGTTTATATAATTACAGACCATATTTGGAGGCAATATTTCATGCCTTGGAATGTACAGAGAATGATTATGAAGCATTGTTTGGATTGTGCCTGCTGTACGCTATGGGACATAATAATGGTAAATTATATCAATATGTAAAGTTGATGCATAAATTAAGCAAACTCATGTCCCTTGTCGGTCTTTTCCTTCTGTTTGTTTGAAGGCTTCATGGTTTTAATAATAGTAATTCAAGTCTATTTTCCTTGACAAAGAACAGTTATCTTAATATTGTTATTGTGTTTTTGACTTACTTGATATTTGTATTGTACTTTTAACTGACAATGTATGACTAATGTAGAAAGTATTCATTACAAAAGTCATTACTATAAACAAATAAAGTATATACAGAAAATCTTTCTTTTTTCATCTTAAACATTTATTTTAATATCATGCATATTTAATGACTTCTTATATTTCTTTGCTGCTAGAGGGTCGGTATATATTTATTGTTTGTCAAATTAATTGTTGTGTATTTGATGGTGTTTCACTTTCTAAGAATTTCTTATATGAATTATCTGAGTCTGGAATTATAAGCATTACTCAACACTTTCCATTCAGCTGTCAATCTTTGCTCTGCTGAGTCGGAGTTTGGAGATTTGAGATTCTGATGTGAATCACAATGCTTACTGGATGCTTAGTACCAGTATTCTGTATGGCCCTTTTTTAGATTTGAGTGTGAATCTTAGATTTGAGGGTAGGAATTAAGCAAACATTATACTCATCACATGGCAATCATATCTTTCAATCTATGACATACTCTCAAATCTGTAAGAAAATGTATCAGAATGAATACTCAACTCTCTGCAAGCATCATTATCTATTTCCTTATTCAAATCTCTAAGCTCAAACTCAGTAGAGTGCATTTTGACATCTGAATGCTGAGAGCAGACTGGTAAAAATTGGTTATAATTCCTGGCCATAATTTTGATATGTTGAGTTTAAATTCTTATATATTGTATCCTGTCTATTTCTCCTTTTTTTATTGTTGTATTATTATTATCAATGTAATACGTCCAACACAAAAAAGTGATCAATGTTGTTTTTTCTGTTGTGTCGGCATATTTCACATTCTCCCATTGTATTTCCATTTTAATTTCTACTGCACTGCAATTGTACAGTCATTTACCATCAATTGTCATTCAGTAACAATATTTTGATGTCTTTTCTTTATACCACAGTTGTTCACTCTACTTAATTAATTATAAATTTGCCCCAACTTTAATTGAATTCTCATTTACTTTTGCCCATTCTATCTTGAGGTAAAACTTTGTTAAGAAAGTTTATATGTGATTTTCATAATTTTTGTTTTAGGCACAGAATTTCAAGTAGAATCTTACAGAATATGGTGATATATTATCATGAAAAATCCAAAAAATATATTTGAAAATATCAAACTGTAGTGTTTTGTTAAAAATGATAAAACTATATCTTACAGGTATACACCAAGGATTAATGGATTCTGTGTTCATGCCAACAGAACAATCAGAGGTGAGTATATCATTATATGATTGACAAAAAAAATATTTTATCTTCATAAGTAATACAAGTTACCTGTTTGTACTGAAATTATATATATTGTCAGTAAGTTATGTAGTCAGTATGAGTGCCAGATCATTGAAGTTTCTGGAAGTAATGAGATTCTACCTGTTGTACTACGGCTTCTCTAATCATGTGAAAAGAGTACTTTTGACTGTAATCTAAGCATATCTGTCAGTTTTCTTAAATGTTGGAAGAAAGTGTCACATAAATAGCCAAAATCAGCCCTCATATTGACTGTATCACTAATTTCAACTTCAGTCATTTGTTCGTCATCAAGTACTTATACTAGATGAAGACAACTAAAGTCTAGTACCTTTACTCATTATTGCTATTTTTTCTTACTTTCAGGCCAAAGACAACTATAACATAGCTTTAGTGGAAAGACTTATTCGCATAATCACTCTTGTCACTCAGCATGGTAGCAAGGTTAGACTTGCCACTCTAGAACTGAGTATACGTCTTCTGAAACAACTTGTCTATATGCCAGAGAAGTCTTATCTTCAAGACAGACATTTGGCAGGCATTGAAAATGCCCGAGAGTGCAGTACACAGTTACTTAGGAATTTCTACAAGGTATGTTCTGTTAAGTGTCAGAAAATATTAGACAGGGGTTCCATTCGACCCTTGAGTTGACCCTTTGACCCCTGGATTTTTCAAAAAGCCCCATTTTGACCCTCAGGATTCTGGCTGAAGGGTCACTTTTTCTCTATATTTATTGGTAATTTTGCTATAAAGTGGTAGAATCCGGTAAGAAATTATCACAATGACCCTTGAGATTCAGCACCTAGTGGATCCCCTGTTAGAGTAACAACATATTGTATAAAAGGTAAAGGTCATGACATGAAAATGTTTGCAAATTTCGCGAATTAAAGAAAGTTACAAAAATATCAGCATGTGTAGTTTTTCTTTGTACAGAGGGACATTTTTCTGATATTTACTATTTAATATCATGCTGGTATTGAAACTTTGTTTGTCAAACTCTCATGTTAATGATATATAAGCATTCAAAATACAAAAAAAAATCAATTCTTAACACTGACCTGAGTATTGCTTTGAATAAATAGTAATAGCTTCATTACCAACACTTCACAAGACACAGATCAGAATCATATTGAGATAAATACCTATGTAAATGGTTATATACATGTATTTAGTGAATTATCTGCCCCTTTTGAAATACCTATTCTTGCATACCAGACAGGGATTTCCCAAGTTTACACTTTATCTTTCATCTCCTATGTGGGATGACTCTTGTGCTGATGACGTCACATAATGACGTTGTGTAACATCGAATAATAACTTGAATGAATTTGTAAAATGATGTTTTATTATAAGTCAAACGTCCATAAAACTTCAATTGTTTCATTTAATCTTGTCCTTTATTTGTTGAAAATGGTATCCAAGAATCTTTCACTTGCTTTGTGTGCGGATGATAATATCAAGTTATTCACTTGATATTGGTACAGGTTTCTCATAGATTTGGTTTCTTAAGCATTCTTGTTTATTTCTGTACCATAATATAACTTAAACGCTTCTTGAAATATAAGTTCCATTTCATTGTATACCTGTCAGCATGTATGTAGTACATGTATGTTATATATTTTTCCCTTGTGTTTCTTTCAGAGTGAGGAAATCTTCCTTGATATGTTTGAAGACGAGTACAACGAAATGATGGTAAGTTATATAGGTTTACAATGTATTTTAAATTAGGGGCAGGTTATACACTTTTTCAGGTGTTTTATATTGTAGATCATGTATAGCAAAGTTTGTTGGTGGCCCGCTTATTATCGACAGTCAATCCTACCTCCATCCTGGGAAATTTTCCAGGAAAAGCCGTAAGAAAAATCAGA
The DNA here is from genome assembly GCA_032209605.1 of Mactromeris polynyma. Classification (NCBI taxonomy): domain Eukaryota; kingdom Metazoa; phylum Mollusca; class Bivalvia; order Venerida; family Mactridae; genus Mactromeris; species Mactromeris polynyma. Next base: position 1,295,520 of record JASFXZ010000038.1, read on the forward strand.
TAATAGTCCTAAACTTGAACTGAAATGTCATTAACGCGATATAGGCAGAAGGAAATAGCCATATTTGCTTTTTAGCAATAATTATCTAACTACATGATATAGCAAGAGGAACTGTATAATGTTTTATCGTTATACAGTCCTTCAACTAATGCTGCTATAATTTTGTATTTTTTTTTAAAAATAATGAAGTTATTTGAACTTTTGGTACTGTCAAATTGTACATGTTCGTCCGGTATATCAGGCTAATTGCGCAAGCGTTAATTTTGCAGAAGAAACACATGTACGAGGTATGTCCAAAAAGTTTCACTCCATTCACAAACCATTTGTGATACGTTATACAAAATTGTGTGGAGTTACATAAAACAATAACAAATTAATGCAAGATTCACAACAGCCACTGTAGGATATGCGGCGCACGTCACAACGTTACCTTGACAATTCACTTATAACTTTTCAAAATAGACGCCTCCGTATTCAATGCTCTATTGGTTACGCCCCACCCACTTCTGGTAAATTGTGTCATACCATTGTTTTTCAAATGATCGAACAATGTAATTGACATGAGAAACAAGTTCATCTCTGTCTTAGTGTTTGTACTCTCCAAGTTCCCTTTTTATGCATGGAAACATAACGATTTCCTCAACCGACATAATGACTTTGGCGTTAACTTTTTTTGGTCTACCCGACCTGGCATCGTTCTTGTTGGATAACCACCCACTTGAAAAACGTTGATGCTACTTATATACAAGGGAACGGGAAACTGACGAATATCCTGTGGTTCTATGTAATATTATTATAGTGTCTGTGGGTGTTTTATCCAATGAAACGCACATTTTAATAATAGTTTGCTGTTCTTTGGCATCAAAAGACGCCATTTTTTATATCGAAATCAAAAACAAGTGCGGTGCGTAGTTCGTTTGCCTTCAGCACGTTATACAACTGATGCCGTTAAAAATTGCAGGAAATGACGCCACTACATTATTGACGCATATATGTCAAAATAATAACTTTGGTGCTCCTCATCGCGCCAAAAGAAAATCTTGTTACTTTATCTGTTAAGAAAACAATATTTACTTGAATATCTGAACTGAGCCGATCGGTCAAACATATAAACATATAAATGCGTATATTTAATTCATTTCATAATTTTTTTTAATTAAATTGTGTCATTTCATGGGGATTAAGTCAATAAAGATATTAAGCTATATTACCCCGATATATTGACATAGACATTATAAACATCAATGTTGTCCACAAACTTTTTGGACATACCTCGTATACAAAGATAATTATCAAATCTACCTCATGCTATCGAGATTTTTTCAAAAAATCATAAAATTGAGTTTTTATTCCAAAAAAATCTCACATTACAAACATAAGGCGATAGCCTTGCCTGCCGTGCGTTCGGTTAAGGCTAACACTCGCACGAGTTAAGAAACTGTGCACGCATTGCCAAAAAGTATGCGCCCTTCGCTAGCTACCTCGGAGATGCTCGAGCGAGTGGGTGCACAGTGGGCGTGTACTTTTTGGCAAACAGAGCGTTCGGTTGCAAAATGCGTGCACAGTTTCTTCACTCATGCGAGTGTAAGCCTTAACCGAACGCACGGCAGGCAAGGCTATCGCCTTATGTTTGTAATGTGAGATTTTTTAATACAGAGATTGTTTGCATAGAAAGCTGTTGTTTAACATAAGATGTTTCTTTTCAGTCACGCCCACTTAATGTTGAGTACCTGACAATGGATGCATCCATTTTATTACCCCCCACTGGAACCCCGTTGACAGGTATTGATTTCAACAAGAGGCTACCTTGTGGGGAAGTTGAACGAGCTAGAAGGGTAAGTGTTCACATTGATTTATTACTGTACACATAGTGAAGTTAGTGGTGTGCATAGTTGATATCTTTCCATGAAATTAAATAGCCATAAAAAACCCTGTAAAACCTTGATTTGTGAATGTTGCCTTCCCTGCTTCACATGTTGTCACTTTTTGTATTTATAAACATGTCTAGGTTTACAGTAATTTAAGTTCATACAATTGAAGTGAAACTACTGTCGTTACTGGATTAGTTCGTGAAATCTTACTGGAGTAATATTGGTCCTTTTTTGTCGTCCGTCAGATGTCTGGTATTGTTAGCATATGTTATAGCTTTCACCAGTAGTCATGAGTGGACAATCTCTACCTTTCATAATTCAGGAGAAATTCTATTGTGTATGTGGGTTCACATTGAACATACAAAGAGTGATCCAGAAATAATAGGATTTTATTCAGTGCAGATCAGACATAACAAAAACAATTATGATAATAAGGCAGAAAGTGTAATCTGTCAGTGCAATATATGCCAAATATCAAAAATGTTGGTTGCTATATAAAGGTACTGACACCATCTGTGTCGTGGGGGCTGGATATCGCCATAACGTCGCAATTTCAGCGGAAACATTCATTAATCAGTCACATATAAACCTCTTCAAAACAGTTCCCTTACACACAATGCACATTCGATGATACTGTATCCACTTTTGAAAAGAGGCCATGTACCACTTTTGATCAAGCTATGAAACAATCTGTTGTACATATATTGAAAGCTCTCCAAGTCTATCAAATCTTCTATCGACGTCAAGCTGTTTTTCCTGCAACCCGTCCTGTGTTAACCCGTGAGCTCCTATCTTTCGTCTTTGAAGATTTTGTGCGAACGGAACATGAGCGACTTGTTGACTCCATGATGTCGCGCCTGCTTCATCTTCTGGAACGTTTCTGTTGGTGTCTTGCCTAATTAATTGCGATTTTAATCTTCGGTGTTGATGTTGATTCGTCCAGGACGATTTTGGACACTTGCACTTGTTTACTATGTTGTGATCGTAAACAAAGAGCAGTGACATCTTAATTTTACATACTGACGTCAAAAACATTTAAGTAATGTCATCTAATTGGACGCCATCATTTATTGGACGATTGATTAGCTAGTACTAGGAATGACAACCAAGATTTGTTCCCTTCGATATGTAGAGTATAAAATGCATATAAGGGCAAAATTATTATTTCATCAAATTGTAGATATTTAATCAGAAGTTATGCAGCATTATTAATTAACTCTACCTATTTTCAACATTCCATGTCACTTGCTTATGAAGGGGATTCATTATAGATTATTTCAAAATGCAAATTTTTATTACAAAAGAGTAGTTAGACTTACTTCTGACATGACAATGGTCCCAATATATGATACAGAAAATAGCAGTAACTATATACAGGGTGTTAAAAAAGTTTTAGAATGTTTTTAATTGCTTGTTTCATCTATGTCGCTATATACCAATAGTTTACTTCTGTGTGAGAGTTCAATATAAAACAGATATTCATGAGAAAACAGCAGTTTTCATTATGCGAAATAAAGCCAGTGTTCTCATTTTATCGAAATTCAAACTTTGTGAACAAACTTTTTAACACCCTGTTTACATGTATCTGATAATTAAGTTTTATAGTGATATCTATAAGACATTTTTTATAGTAAACAGACAATTTTGTCTGACGATAATGCATCCAAAGTAATTTGACATCAACCTCTTAATTAAGATTTAATTGGGATATAGTTAGGAGCAGGTTGGTACTGGTTGGTAACCCAAGTTAGGTAAACTGTCCTCCATATATAACTTAAATAGTGTCGTGAAGTGGCGTAAAGCCCAAAACAAGCTAATAATTGTAAACCGACTGTGCAGATTAAATAACCTTAGAGTAGGAGAATTTAGCAAACACTTCGTTTTTAATTTAGCAGCTCAGAATGAATCAAGAATTCAAGAAGAAGTTCATATATAAATGTGTAATAAGAGGCAAATCCTGAATGTAAAGATGTTTACAGTATTTGATTTTCTATATTTCAAGTTTCTTGGTTATATGTAATGTATTTCCATTCAAAGTTAGGTGAAAAATCATGAATCTGTTGACTGCTTTCCAGTCTGTTTTAGTGAAAAACGACCCTCTCCTCAATTCCTCTGTTGATAAATAAGGGAAGTAATTCTTGGTGTACTCTACTCATGTCTTTGAAGTACAAGTTCCTTCCCTTGTATTACAGTTGTGCTTTTACAAAGTGTATTTATTGCAGTCAATTTTACCACATTCAGCAAATTTGCGGTAAAGTTATTCTGAGAACAAATTTCCCATGAATCTCTTCATGTTTGATTAATTATTGATTAAAGTTGGTGTCGTCTTCAGTCATTTTACACTACATTTTTGTTAATGAGAATAGCAGTAAACATGTATGCAATGTTATGTAATTTTATACCTTTGACTTAATTTGTTTTAATTCCTGAAATAGAGATTGTCTGTTGGCTCAGTTTTGCTTAACAGGGCAAGGAAGCTATTCCCATACCCTATAGAAGGGATAAAGGAAGAGAACTATAGAAGGGATAAAGGGAGAGAACTATAGTAGGTATAAAGGGAGAGAACAATAGAAGGGATAAAGGGAGAGAACTATAGAAGGTATAAAGGAGAGAATTGTAGAAGGGATAAAGGGAAATAACTATAGAAGGGATAAAGGGAGAGAACTATAGAATGGATAAAGGGAGGGAACTATAGAATGGATAAAGGGAAATAACTATAGAAGGGATAAAGGGAGAGAACTATAGAAGGGATAAAGGGAGGGAACTATAGAATGGATAAAGGGAAATAACTATAGAAGGGATAAAGGGAGAGAACTATAGAAGGGATAAAGGGAGAGAACTATAGAAGGGATAAAGGGAGGGAACTATAGAATGGATAAAGGGAAAGAACTATAGAAGGGATAAAGGGAGAGAATTATAGAAGGGATAAAGGGGGGGGAACTATAGAATGGATAAAGGGAAAGAACTATAGAAGGGATAAAGGGAGAGAATTATAGAAGGTATAAAGGGAAAGAACTTATGACACATACATATACTACATATGGGATAAAGGGAAAGAATATGTGTCGCTCTCCTGTGGCTATTCTTGCTTGTGAATTTCAAAGCATACGAGCATTCAGTGGGAAAATCTGGCATGTTCTTAATTTAAAAATTCTATCGAACAAACTTTTATAAATCTTTTGATGCATGTTCTGTAATTTGCTAAAAAAGTGACTAAATTTTAAGTAAATCTGGATCCTGATTTCACAAAAATCTCAGTTGAAGTCCGGCTCAAACTTAAGTACCAGTATTCCTAAACTTATAATTTGAGTGAAGGCCACTCACCAGCATATGAAGTGTTATTATTAGAACTGGATCTAGACATTCTAACACCACTGTTTATGGTGAAACTTTTTGTAGCACAGTTTTTATTACTCAATGAAATGAATTACTTGAATGAAGAAAACTCCCAGTTTGAGAAGAAAAGATCTCAAATTGAGAAAGAAAAATCTTTGGGACACTATGGCCTGCTTTTGAAATTCTGTCCCTCAAACAAACATTTACCTGGTGTTTCTGACTGTTTAACTAGGCATAAGGAGGCGCAGTCATAGGCAGGTGGACTCCTCACGATCCGAAGACTGAGAGTTTTAAATCCTGCCTTTGGCAAGGTTGAGCCAAGAACTACACAATTCCTCAATTAAGCTCAAATGCTGGTTAGTAACTCAGGAAGCAGTTTAGTTTAAAGAAAATAGATAAGCTTAAATTTAAACTACTTTTCAACTATAGTTATGTTGAGGATGGCTTTTCTATACAAGTTATATATTTATAGACCATAAAAAACACCTTGAACAATGGGTTCTCTGTGGGATGCTTTCTGTAGTGTTTACCAATTATCACTTGATGTCACATTAGCCCGCCTTATGTTAATGTCTAGCCCTCATTTAAGATGTGTTTGTATGCTGACTCCTGATTCTACTTTGTAAATTGATGTAGGTAGGTTATAACTTTTTTAGTTCATTTGAGCACAAAATGCTCAAGATGTGCTATTTGGATCGCCCTGTTTCCATTGTCATGTCTTGTTTGTCGTAAACAATTATCTTGATAACACTCTAGAGGTAACTAATTTTACCTGATCTGCATGAACCTTGGTTTGAAACTGGGTCATCTGCGGTCAAAACTAGGTCACAACACTTCATGTATTCATTGAAGTGATTAATTGTTTATAAATCTGTCTCTTGATCAAAACTAAAAACATTTTAAGAATCTTTCAATTGATTCTGGTACAAGTTGCAATATTCTGCTCAAGGATTACTGTTCACTGTTAACAGTTTCCCAGTGACCTGGATATATCCATCTGCATACAAAGCCAGTGATAGATTCGTTTTTACTTTTTTAAATTCTTGTAATTTTCTTCTTAATTTTACACAAATTTATGGCATCATGTTAAGCATGCATGCATATAGGAAGGAAGGCGGTTGTCAAGGCAACATTGATTTTTTCGCTTAATTAAATACAATATTTGTGTTAATTGAATCACAAACTGATAATTAATTTGAAACAGCTATGATCTACAGCAAAGAACAAAGAAAACCACAAGTCTCTTGATGCAAGGAAATTTATAGGTCTGACTGCTTAAAGGTTACAGTCTCGGCATGTTTTCTCTTGTTTTATTTCTTGGAAAATCTTACTCATATTCCAGGAAGCAATGTTCAAGGATGTCTTTTAGACCTCTTGGTGTTGTACATTGTCTATTCCAAGAATATGGAGCTATTTTCAGAATCAATGCTATCCAATAGTTATCAAACTTACATGCAGGGTCTTGCAGGCAGTTTACTATGGAAATATTGGCTTACAAGCCAGGAAGTTTCCTCTTATGTCTATGAATTGAATGCATCTCGTATTGATATATTACACAATGCTACATAGTGTTCTATATTTACAAATGTGTCTGAATTCTGACTGTTTTTCATGCTTTGCACATCAACTCATGGTCTTCAAATAGAAAAGGTCGATGTCACCAATCTTAGTACAAATGACCATTTTAAAGGACGTCTGTATAACTCGGCCAGGGAATCAAACAGAACTTACTCGCCACACCTGAGGCAAATATTAGATGTGTCATTCTGTGGGAAAATGTGTCTGTAAAGTACAGCTTTTATAAAAATTGGCTATACAAGCCTTCCTGGTTCTGATGTTCAATAAGCGGTTGATAAATGGTTGTCAAGGAAATTCTCTCTGCTATTTTCCTGGTTTTTAGTTTAATTAACTTCAGTATGTTTGTTTATTGTACTTGATACCAGTAGATCAAGTGGAATTGATATGTAATGTTTAAGAGGCTGGTCCTTAGATTCAGGTCATTTTTTTATTTTAAAGAAATTTGTAAGAAAACCCTGTAAATTTTCAGCCATTGTATAAAAAGTTCCAGTTTTCGACAGCCTATACCCCTATAACAAGTATCTTTGTGCTTATTGTATAATCTACAGTTTTAATGCTTGGTGTGTAGCATAGTCTAGTGGTCCTCTTACAAGATTGAATGACTTATTAAGTTCTGTCAAAACATATGGCCGCCAGGGGAGCGGGCCTAAAATGTTCCTATAATTGTAATTATAGTGGAAACTATAGAAGACATTTCCTCCTAAACCACTCAATAGATTTTGACCAAACTTCACAGGAATGATCCTTAGGTCCTGTTTCAAAGTTTTATAAATGGTTCCGGTCTGTTGAATAAGTAGGTCACAGGAGCTAAAAATAGATTTTAAAAGTGAAGCATTGTCTTGTGGTCCTCTTACAAGATTGAATGAATTATTTTGTTCCGTCAAAAAACATGGTCGCCAAGAGGTAGGGCCTTGCTTAATCAAAATCTTTAAGGTGTAGAGTTGTGATATTGAGTGTGTGGTCCACTTCCAAGATAGTATAAATGATTAAGTTCTGTCAAAAACATGTCTACCAGAGGGCGTTGCCTTGTTGCCTATTTGTGTATAGTGGAATCTGTTAACGATATCTCCTTATAAACTGCTGAATGGATTTTTATTGAACCTTTACCAATTTATTGGCACATTAATCTAATTCAGTTCGAGTGGAAGTGTACTTAAGTGAGCGATATAGGGCCATCATAGCCCTCTTGCTTAAACTATTTGAAGGCTTTCAAAACCGTTTCACATTTTTTTGTAAATCTCCAGATTATTTGGTTAAACTATTATATTAAAAAGATTCAAGGGGAATGTCAAACATCTATGAATGGGGCTTTATATGAAGATTCATTCAATGTCACTTACTTCAGTAAGTCTGTTTGTTTTTAACCCAAGTCAAGAGCTTACGTCGATCGCAGGTCCATATATTTGAATTTCACCAAATTATACCAAATTTTGCATTATGTTTATTACGATAAGAAATCTTTTTATGGAATGAGTGGTCTAAAATAGATGTATAATGTTCAATGAGATCTCTCAAAAGTTATAAAACAAACTTCTTATCAGCTGAAAAAAAATCCTGAAAAAGGCTTGCTATTAAGAAACCTCAAATCACTTAATGTAGATTTGTCATGAAATCATTGATAGTTTGGTATTACAAGGTTCGCACAGTCCTGAAAAGTCCTTGAATTTGATGCCTACTCCTGGGAAACTTGAAAAATACACTGGATCCCTTCTTCTCTATACTGAAAATATCTACATTTTAGTCCTTGAAAATGGGGAAGATTTAGGTACTTGAAAAGTCCTTGAATTATTTTGGGGAAGTTCTGTATGGACCATGTATTAATCTATGGAAGTTCAGCTTTGGGACCTATGTATCGATCGGGTCTAGGTGTAGCACTCTGTTTTGATGTTTCTATTTTTAGCAACATGTTAACATTCAGTATATAAATAATAATCATTTTGTATAATACAAATGTGCTATTTTGACATTTGTTGTTTATGGATTAAAATCAGGGACCATTACATCAACTCATGACAGCTTTAAAAACATCCCATGTGACAAATTATGACGTATGGATCATCAGCTGTCAAAATATAAGAAATTTCAAATATAAAACAAAATTCAAATTCTTGACAGCTCAGTTGATCAAGTTTTGTTTATGCATGTAGTCTATGTTTTTACTTCCTTAAAAATGTGAGGTGGCCAGCCAATGAAACATGTTTTGCATAATATTAACAAATAGACATTTTTATAAGTGCACATGTACACAATAACAGTATTCTCAATTACTTTTAAATTGAACAAGTAATTAATGATATAAACTAGTTTTATTATAACTGAACATATATGCTACACCATGGAGGTCTGGATTACATCATTCGCTACATTAAAAATGAAAGATGAAATCATACAGGAAACGCCACTCACAAAGTGCACGACCATCACAAAAACACATGGAGACAATTACTAAAACAAAAGGAACACAAGATACAAACATACATAATGGGGGAAGGTAGGAGTTGTGCCTTAATATTGTCAGAAATCAAACATCTTTGTTTTATGATGCAAATAAGTCTAATTGTATTAGTATATTTACATTCTGACATGTCAAAATAGTGTGTGGCACTGTCGTAAATTACCAAGGAAATATAGAAAGGGAGGTCATTGAGACTGCATACAGTTCTACATGGAGAATGTGATCAGATTTATTTATATATTAATATTTACTATATCCTATACATATTATCATATTGGTGAATGTGTCACATGCTTGTCACATGATCATACTTATTCTAGTTACTAGCTTTTGTAGCAAGCTTACAATTTACAGCTGATCAGTTTTCCTTGTTGCAAATTTAGATTTTGATAAAGGGTTAGGAGTTCTGGCAGGGTCAAGTGATCAATTACCATTTACAACTGGGATACTGATGGAAAAACTACCTTACCTCACAGGTGGTTGACAGGTCATGTTAAACTGTTTAAATAATGATGATAAATATGTAACTATTATGTAACAAGAAATATCTTGAAAAAAGATGGTAGGCGGAATTGGATTAAAAACGAATAACCCTTGTATGACTATTGGGATCCTAACTAGGATATGTGAAGTCAGTTGTCAAGAAATTACTGAAGAGTGTATGAGCCTGTTTCTGGTTAGTCGATCACGCCATACGCCCACCCTGACACAAATGTTGAATATTAGCTTTCAATTTGACAAATGTCCTTGAGATTAAAATATTTTCACATTAAAGCAGTCCATCTTAGTAAATTACTGTCATTTTTTCATGGGACAACAGAGAGAGTATTAGGCCATGACTATACATGTATAATTTGTTTTAATGGCGTTAAATGCCATTTTTTCAACTGTTACTTACGGCAGTCAGTTGACCTAACTATTTTTTTGTTTAAATAAATTATTAACCTGAGTACTACCTTTCTCTGTCTGCACGCAGCTGACAACTTCTCCCTTTCTGTCTGCAAGCAGCTGACATCTTCTCCCTTTCTGTCTGCACGCAGCTGACAACTTCTCCCTTTCTGTCTGCAAGCAGCTGACAACTTCTCCCTTTCTGTCTGCACGCAGCTGACAACTTCTCCCTTTCTGTCTGCAAGCAGCTGACAACTTCTCCCTTTCTGTCTGCACGCAGCTGACAACTTCTCCCTTTCTGTCTGCAAGCAGCTGACAACTTCTCACTTTCTGTCTGCAAGCAGCTGACAACTTCTCCCTTTCTGTCTGCAAGCAGCTGACAACTTCTCCCTTTCTGTCTGCAAGCAGCTGACAACTTCTCACTTTCTGTCTGCAAGCAGCTGACAATTTCTCACTTTCTGTCTGCAAGCAGCTGACAACTTCTCCCTTTCTGTCTGCAAGCAGCTGACAACTTCTCCCTTTCTGTCTGCACGCAGCTGACAACTTCTCCCTTTCTGTCTGCAAGCAGCTGACAACTTCTCACTTTCTGTCTGCAAGCAGCTGACAACTTCTCCCTTTCTGTCTGCAAGCAGCTGACAACTTCTCACTTTCTGTCTGCAAGCAGCTGACAACTTCTCACTTTCTGTCTGCAAGCAGCTGACAACTTCTCACTTTCTGTCTGCAAGCAGCTGACAACTTCTCCCTTTCTGTCTGCAAGCAGCTGACAACTTCTCACTTTCTGTCTGCAAGCAGCTGACAACTTCTCCCTTTCTGTCTGCACGCAACTGACAACTTCTCCCTTTCTGTCTGCACGCAGCTGACAACTTCTCCACATGAATCCAAGATGGAGGACAAATGACATGATCACTGTTATATAATTTGCGCCCCTTAGAAATGTTAAAATGTTATCATCATAATTGCAAAACTACATCTGTACCTGAGCCCTGTATCTGGGCGTGTTAATGTTATGTTTGCACATTTTATCTTGCTGCTGATTTATCTCTGCTTGCATTCTTATATACTGAATCTAATGATCTGATTTCTGGCCGCAGTAAGCTAATTTTGGAATTATCAGAAACCGTTTTCTAGGAATACAAGTGTGTTAATAGGTCATTGGTTGTATTATTTGTGAACAACTTATCTATGGAGTTCACTGTATTTACTTTTCAGTTAATATAAATGTATGTAAACGAATGTAGAGAGACGATAGAAGGTGACCTTTTATCAATTAGTAATTAATTACTAATTAGTTATTAATTACGTTTAACTTTGAAAACATTTGCAAAATCAATCCTACTAACTATAGTTTAAAAAGTAAAGATTTGCATACAAGTCTTCGCTAATAAATAATTATTAATTAGAAGAATTTATATAGCCATCTATCATCTTGTTTTGATGGTTGGTGGATTTTTTGCTTTCATTTGATATTGTTTTTTGAACAGCCATTATACCACAGGGTCTTGACTGAAATCAAGCAATCAATCAAAGTATATACATATTATACCGGCTAGATTATAATGTTGTTAAAGATGTAAATGGCTCATCTGAACATAATATGTTTGAATTGGCTTTATCCTGTATTGACTATTGTTGCTACATTGGCTAAAACATCTCTGATAAGAATTAACCATTGCAACGTATAAACGAATGAAAAAACTTTTTTTTAACATATTGCTAACAGACAAATGAAGGAAAAAAATGAGCATAATATTAGTTTAACAGTTTCATTGCAAGCTTCACATAGCCCTTATTTAACAGTCTGTCTCTCACTGTTCATTTATCTGCATTATTATATGGAGTCATCTCACTATCAGGTCCGTATACTACACCATGGCAGACATATAGAGTCACTTGTCTCCATAAAAAAGTCCTCAGTTTCTACGACATCAATTATTGATATTTTAAGGGTGAGAATGCCTTTGAACACCCTATGCCTCCATTCGATTGAAGCTTCTTTTACAGGCTGGACATTCTCTTTGTGAAAACCAGCACAGGAATTGCCAGATTTACAATTAGGAATTTCTCCAGGTAGATTCATACAGAAAGTAAAAAGGGAGAAGGCATATGCTGGGAGGGGACACAAAAACAATACCAAGGGAATTGCCCTCCCAACTCTTATTATGTGTGTGCAATTTGATTTTTGTGTAGGATTTCAAAATACTAATTTCGATTTGTTAGACATTGATTAAATGAGATTTTATTTATTCATTGTTTCTTTTCAGGCAATCCGGGTATTTTTCCTGGTACGTAAATTGTCCCTAACACTGATGCAAGAAACGGAAACACAGTTACCTCTAACTAGAGACAAGGACTGCGTCAAAATTGACAATATTCTAGACCTAAGTAAGTGGAACTTTGTTTTATGGGGTCAAAATTCTTCCTCTTTTCAGCAGATATCCTCTTTTTTGGATCAGAAATTGAGATAAAGTTGTCCAGATGTGTAAACAAGAAATATCTTTAAAAAAGATGGTAGGCCCAACTTGAAGTTTGCAAATATGTTGCAATCTGAAGGTTAAACTTTGTTGTACAACATACACAATGCTTAATGTTACGACTGCCAGTCATTCAATTACGCCATACTACAGGAACCCCGAGATCACTGCGTAGTACGCTCCCACACACTACCGTTACATTCGCACGCTGCTGTATTACCCAGTATATTTTGATAGTTGACCTTACAAAATCACCGTTCGTTCCTGATACTACATTTCATTGGTCGGCACGATCACGTGACTACTGAGTTTATAATATGTGAGTATTTTCCAGTGCTTTAACCAATCAAATGTGTTAGCAATGTATTACCTTTCGTGACGAGGGATATTTTGACTATCTAGCTAATCGGATTTAACATTTACAGAAGGCAGTGTTTCATTCTTTCATCGAGGATTGCACCGATACGTATTACAAATAAACTGTGACGAATTTGAGTAACAAGATGTTTTGTAATGAGATGGCGCATTTTAAATATATGTAGTGGAATATAAATCACTACACATTTAATATGTATAATTTTGGCATTCCGACAAAACGATAGTCACTTACATCAGATTTATTTCGTTTTTCTAGCAATTTTCATTGTCACAGCGCCATTCTTATGATGGGGAAAGCTGTCTATTCAATGCACACTGGCATAAGCTTTATTTACACATGTTTACTGTCCTACCTTTGGGACATTAGCGAGTCATTGCAAGCGGCTCGCTGAATGGCTGTGGACGCAAGGTTACACATATTTTTAAATTGAAGAGAAATTGCGCGAAATTGCCTTGGTGGTTAACGTAAGATTTGATAGGTTTACAAAACACTGAATATGCAAATAGCAAAACCATGTTAGTACGGCTGCGCCGAAATATTATTATTTTGTTTAAAACGGTAGCTGTTATTCTCCGATTTCTTCTCTTTTGTGTCTATGAACATTCTAAGGGATAAAATTAAGCAAAACTAATTTATCTGCATGTAACTGGAGGTAGATAGACTCTCTGCTTTCAGCTCTTCACTCTCACTCCTTGGTTTATCTGTTTTGGGTAGATGATATATATAAGACTGTGGTTATGCAAGTATTCTCTATTCAGGCAAACCTACTTCATGTGTTGTTCGTTATACCTCATACTCATAATGAGATCAATGCCAATTATGACTTCATTAAGTCTTCATTAGGGGCACATCCAGGATTTGGGCTTGGGAGGGCATAATGTTTTGGTCATTTATAATGATTTTGCTCAAGCCTTATAAAACGACAATGGTTGTGTTTTATTCTTTGTTTATAAAGATCATCATTACCGAATATAATGCTACATTATATCAGGATCGCTTATTTGAAAATCTTATCATTAAAGATCTCTGTATATTTTTCGTTTTTATGCTCAGACACTCATGTAGTCATGGCGAATGACTTCCAAGACTTGTCAGTCATTTGGTCTGACAACCTTGGCAAACTTGTCGGACCGAATGCAAACTTGTCGGTCCGAAAACATGTTGTTAAAAATTACGGGCCGAAAATTACCGCTCATTTCAAAGTGAAAGTAAACAAATCAAACACAAATGTGCAAATAATTGGCGTATTTCGTTAAATAACAGTTACAAATTATTATTTACTTTCACATTCACTCCTGAAATGCCTTTTTGACGACATAATCAAAGTTCAAATGTCCGAAAGACAAGCGAATGTACAGACAATTGGTGTGCGTAAGAAGACCACATTGTGTAAACCGCAATGGATGTTGTAAAACCCGTACGACCCATACCGTTCCGTATCGGACATACGGACCGACGCACAGGCATTTTGTATCGGACCTGGTCGGTTTTTATCGGTCAGGTCCGACTGACCGATGGGTATTCGCCATGACTGCTCATTTAAGGTTTGGTAATTTAAGGGGGGGGGGGGGGGGGGGCTGCATGAGGTCTTATTATTATAAATATTTTTATTATTGTAATTATTATTTAATCATTATTATAATCACTCTGTGTGCTCCCCTCTTTTGTACTTTTACTATTGTACATAAAAGAATTCTACTTCAAATATTTCAAGGAAAATTGTTAATTGTATTGAAAGGGGAAGTAGAGGCTTCTGTATGCATTTTACGGCTGTATATTAGATTACAATTAATACTTACATACTTGTATGTAACAATACTATCAACTTCCTACTTAAAAGTACAATTTAAGACTTAATCATAGCTGATTCATTTACTGACTGTACCGAAAACAGTTTTCATTGGTCAATATTTTACGAAACATGATTTCATTTAGATTTAATGGAAACAAAAGGCTGGTAAATTTCAAGTTTTGCAAGTTTAAAGTCTAAGACTGAGTTTCCATCTTAAGATGTTTCTGAATTCGGCCCAGCACTCGACTGCTAACAGTAGGTTGAAGGTTTGAACCCGGAGTGTCAAATTAATTCTTCTTTTTGACAATATGACTGAATATAAACACCTCCAAAGTCATTTGTCCCCCCCCCCCCTCTGATTCCTGAGGGGGGGGGGGGTTCAGTAGCTTGTGGTAGAACAGGTTAGTGCATCCTGTTGGATAACCCAAGAACTAGTCTGAGGACCATCTAACTGCCATATATAACAGAAATACTGTTGAAAAAATGTATAACTCTAACACTCACAAATTTATATCATAATTTGCCTCGGTGACTGTCACACTTTCCAGGGTTAATTCTATGTCAGATATTCAATGAGAAAATTGCTCCCATTTTTCCGAAATTGGTGAGAGAATTTCAATTTTAGCAAGCATTTTTAATGAGAAATGGATAATGCAATAATAAAACAATGCTGAACAGCAATTTTATTCATATTGACTAAAATGTGTATTGATATAAACTGCCCCGGTGAAACAGGTTCATGAACTTCATGAAGTTATTCATGAACTTCATGAACTGCATGAACTAGTTCATGAATTGACAAAATAATTCATGAATATCAAATAAATATACATGAACTCCAAATTCATGAACTAGAAGTTCATGAATATATTATTAGTTCATGAACTGTTATGGCAACAAAAGTCAACTATTCATGAAATGTTTATTAGGTTCATGAAGTCTGGGACTAATATTACAAAAGATACATTTTTATATTAAGTATTAGTTTTTTTCTGGATTAATTTATTCATGAACTTATTCATGAACTTATTCATGAACTTCATGAACCTGTTTCGCAGGGGTGATGCTGCATTATTATTTAAACTGATTATGTTACAATGCATATGGCTGACAATATCTTACGGGACTCCATCATCTTACCATCTCATATGTGCGTCCAACTTCAGATAGACGCTTATTAAATACAGTGTGTAAAACGCTTTTTTTGTCCAGGATGCACAAATGCTTGAAAACAATTGAGCAAAAATTAAGACATTAATTTAGCGAAAAGGCACAAAATACGCAAACTGCAATCCAGTGCAATATAGATTAAGATGATTTTTATGCGAAAAATTGCAAAAATCGCTCGCAAGAATTATCCCTGACTTTGTGATTGGTTGATTTTACCAATCAAAACTATAATGTATTGTTAATGTATTCTGGCTAAAAAATGCTATGCAAATACATTCATGCTATAGCTTAAATAATTAACTAGATATTTATGGGTTGACTACTTAACACTTATCTGACATATATTGTCCGTACTGGGTTTACGTGGGTATTTTTCGTGTTAAGATATTTATCTGGTATGAAAATTTATGACGATTCTTATCTAGTTAACCACATAATTATCTAGTTAATCAAGTAGTTAGCTGGTGGCAGAAATATGCCACCATAGATATCATGTTTCCACCGAAACACGGTCATTATTTACAATACCAAAATTGAATGCGATATGCTGTCACAGGCACGCTGTTTCCCAGTTATAATCGGACATGATTGTTGGAAGTAGAATATAGATTTGTTGAAACAACAGTAGCGTACAAAAAACATTGGTCCATGCAGCAGTAGAAATTTCGAACACGACTAAGAATTTTTTTAATTAAGAAAGAAATATGTCTTAAGGAAAAACTTAAGAAATATCTTAAGATGTATATTGAATACGGGCCTAGGACCTGCATAATTTCACCGAACTACTCATATTAAGCTTATTCCAATTTCAAATATATTGTATCTTGTGTAACACAAATTATGTATATCTCATTTACCCCATTGATAGCGATGCTATTTTGGGTGTCATTTAGATTGGCTGTGCATTCTGTCACTCAAAATATCAGATCTTAAAGATTTTAGTTTGAGAATGTTATTTCAGTCCAGATATTTTGTGAAAATGATAAGAATATAATTATAAGGTTCTAGAATTCAAAATCTTTAAAATTAGAGTTTTAGACTGATCTCAATCCAGATATTTTGTGTAATTGATATGAATATAGGTTCTATAAGTCAGTCTTGAAAACCTAAGACTTGTCTCAGTTTAGATAATTTTGTGAAATTGTGGCAAGGTATAAATTGGCTCTAGAGAGTCTTTGATTAAAATCCTAAACTGTATGTACTGGCATTCTGACTCAAATGTGATAAAGTTACCATTCAAAGAAAGGTGACAGGGAACCTCTGGTACCTCTCTCTGTCCTTTCTTGCTACAATTGGTTTCCAATCAATAATTCTTAAAAGGATGGCTTCAATTCTTATTGGGCACATAAGCATTATAGGATAGTAAAATACATGTTGCTTATAATTTAATTTCAGTTGCAATTAATCCACTCAGTTTTGGAGGAGTTATGGCCCTTTTTGATATAAAAAATTGGTTTCCGATCAATAACACTTGAAAAGTGTAAAGTGAGGGCATCTGTGTGTCTTATGTACTCATCTAGTTATAGTCATAGTTATTTTTGGCACTAATTGATAATACATTATCATTTGTTAGATCACAGTCAGCTTTCCTAGTTGCATAGGAATTTACCAATACAGTATGATAGTTAATAACATTGCTCATTTATGTTTGGACAAAAGATTTACAATCACTGTCTCATTGTTTTCCCTAAATACTCCATGATATCATCAATAAGATAACAGGACAGTCTATAGATTATACTCAATAACTTATTCACATAACAGCTTATACAATAAATTTTCTTCCCCGGGTTCTTTATATAATTAAAGTACATGGGTCAATACTGTTGTCATTAAGATGATTAAACTGTGACCCTTGAAAATATGAAATTTGATGTCTTATTCAATATTTAATCTATGATCAGTTTTGGTGATAAATGATTGAGATTATAATTGATACCTGACATTGTCCCCTTGAAGTTCAACCTTATTAGTCAAAACAAAACTAATCTTTGCTGAAATCAAAGCGCTGTATGTACTTTGTGCAACAGGTTTGGTTCCCAATAATATCATAGTTTACAAATATAGCTATACAGTCAACTCTTGTTATAACAACCGTATTGGTTCCCTGGATTTATGTCATTGTATTGAATTTGTTGTAATGTTGAATTTGATTAAAAACACCATATACAGACTCGTTCCCATTGTGTCGTTAAATGAAAATTGTATTGTAACGAATGTCAGTGTCACAAGCGTTGACTGTATATAGAAATCTCGTGTAATTTTCTTGATTCACAGAAAAACATTTTTGTATACTTACTATTAAATTAAACAATACTCATTTTGGTGATATATACTCACAAGCATTCCTGCTCACGAAACATCACAGCTAGTACTGATCTCTGATTCGCTATTTTTTTTACTTTCCAAAATTATCCTGTTACACAGAATATGTTTGAAAGCAAGTCTTGTTGGCCCTATAATGCTTACAGCAGGGAATTAAAAAAAAAATATTTGTTTTTGCATAACCCTTCACACTCCTGGAAATGGTCCCTACTCAAAAAGATGTTTAGATTTCTGATGGGTGGCTCATTTGGACTGCATATCAATAGTTTCAACTTGAATTACCTTTACAAAAGTAATGATTAAAAAATAAATACTTAAATTTGCTGAGCAGGATGTTTCTAAAAACAATTTTGTAAGGATGACCTTATCATTATAACAATAGGATATAAAACATCCGTTTTTGATAATTTTTAGTGTACTCTATATTCAAAATTGTATGGAAGACGCACGATATTAATATCATTATGGGAAGAATTCAGCCATCAATAAACAGGTATAAAAACAAATAAGATAGAGTCCAGATAGACGCAACTGACTGACACTGTACTCATTTACGCCGAATGACGTTAAAAACTTGTTCATGTGACAACATCATTTAGCACACTCAGTACTTGTATGTGAATTTTTTAGACAAATGGTATCCCTACATTTATACAATTATGTTTGAATATATTCAGTAACTGTTTATATTTGATAAACTAAAGAGTTGCCAAAATATTGATACATAGTTGAAGACAATTTTATCAATTATGATATTGTGAACTCTATATCCGTTGAGATGATTTCCTTGAGTTTTAGAAATTTTCCTTATTGGTTTGTTAGTAAGTATTCTCACCAATGAAAATATATATGAAGCTCATCAGAGGCTTAATTGCTTCCTAGAACTTTATGCACTTATCAATGTTTGTTCCCAGGAGGGACCGGTGGGGATACACTGAACATAATAGATAGAAGATGATTCCTAACAGTAGGGTATTTGACATGCCAAATGATTCCGGGTCCCAGGAAGTAGACTTTGGTCAGATTTTAAATAGATTCCAGACGTGGGAAATTTACCATCTTCTACTGGGAGAATGTAGATAAATTGCTTGGTTTGAATGTAACAAATTAGACATTCCAAAAAAAGACAAATTATCTAATTCCTCCGATTTAGCCCACCTCTCCCCACCCCCCAGGGCAAAGTATTGATAGATGCATTATAGTGAAGTAATGATTGGTGCATTATAATGGATCAAAATTTATAACATCTTTTATATCAGAAATCATTCCATGTAATACTCTATGAGTAATTGTTATTACCAATGTTCCAAATATAAAATGCTTGATCCATAGCCTAGATTTAGTCACTAAGGTAGCTTTTATTTATGTTTCTTTCAGATAACAGTGACCTTATTGCATGTACCGTAATAACCAAGGACAAGTAAGTGTAAAGTTTGTTCGACTTTTTTATCAGATTTGATTAAAATATCCACCGTCAGTCTGTATGATAAAAAATTGTACACACTTTTTATCTAACATTGACCGACTTAAATGATGACATCATATTTAAGTGCAAATGACATTTATTTCTAGTAGTATTATTTCAAAGTAGTACTTTACCAGTTTGTAGTATTCAGTCATGTTTTGGGTTGCATGAAATTTTATAGCTAATATTTTGATATTTGAAATAGACTGCAGCCGTCTTATTATGTGAAATTTGCTCAGCTAGTTGGAGTCACCTCGTTGTTATGTGAAATATACTCAGATAGTTGAAGTCACCTTGTTGTTATGTGAAATATGCTCTGATAGTTGGAGTCACCTCGTTGTCATGTGAAATATACTCTGATAGTTGGAGTCACCTCATTGTTATGTGAAATATACTCTGATAGTTGGAGTCACCTCGTTGTTATGTGAAATATACTCAGATAGTTGGATCGAGTCACCTTGTTGTTATGTGAAATATGCTCAGATAGTTGGAGTCACCTCGATGTTATGTGAAATATACTCTGATAGTTGGAGTCACCTCGTTGTTATGTGAAATATACTCAGATAGTTGGAGTCACCTCGTTGTTATGTGAAATATACTCAGATAGTTGGAGTCACCTCAATGTTATGTGAAATATACTCTGATAGTTGGAGTCACCTCGTTGTTATGTGAAATATACTCTGATAGTTGGAGTCACCTCGATGTTATGTGAAATATACTCAGATAGTTGGAGTTACCTCGTTGTTATGTGAAATATACTCAGATAGTTGGAGTCACCTCGTTGTTATGTGAAATATACTCTGATAGTTGGAGTCACCTCGTTGTTATGTGAAATATACTCAGATAGTTGGATCGAGTCACCTTGTTGTTATGTGAAATATACTCTGATAGTTGGAGTCACCTCGAAGTTATGTGAAATTTGCTCAGATAGTTGGAGTCACCTCGATGTTATGTGAAATATGCTCAGATAGTTGGAGTCACCTCGTTGTTATGTGAAATATACTTTGATAGTTGGAGTCACCTTGTTGTTATGTGAAATATACTCAGATAGTTGGAGTCACCTTGATGTTATGTGAACTATACTCAGATAGTTGTAGTCACCTCGATGTTATGTGAAATATACTCTGATAGTTGGAGTCACCTCGATGTTATGTGAAATATACTCAGATAGTTGTAGTCACCTTGATGTTATGTGAAATATACTCAGATAGTTGGAGTCACCTCGATGTTATGTGAAATATACTCAGATAGTTGGAGTCACCTCAATGTTATGTGAAATATACTCAGAGAGTTGGAGTCACCTCGATGTTATGTGAAATATACTCAGATAGTTGGAGTCACCTCAATGTTATGTGAAATATACTCAGATAGTTGTAGTCACCTCGTTGTTATGTGAAATATACTCAGATAGTTGGAGTCACCTCGATGTTATGTGAAATATACTCAGATAGTTGTAGTCACCTCGTTGTTATGTGAAATATACTCAGATAGTTGGAGTCACCTCGATGTTATGTGAAATATACTCAGATAGTTGGAGTAACCTCGATGTTATGTGAAATATACTCAGATAGTTGGAGTCACCTCGTTGTTATGTGAAATATACTCAGATAGTTGGAGTCACCTCGATGTTATGTGAACTATACTCAGATAGTTGTAGTCACATCGATGTTATGTGAAATATACTCTGATAGTTGGAGTAACCTCGATGTTATGTGAAATATACTCAGATAGTTGTAGTCACCTTGATGTTATGTGAAATATACTCAGATAGTTGGAGGAACCTCGATGTTATGTGAAATATACTCAGATAGTTGTAGTCACCTCGATGTTATGTGAAATATACTCAGATAGTTGTAGTCACCTCGATGTTATGTGAAATATACTCAGATAGTTGGAGTAACCTCGATTTTATGTGAAATATACTCAGATAGTTGGAGTCACCTTGATGTTATGTGAAATATACTCAGATAGTTGTAGTCACCTCGATGTTATGTGAAATATACTCAGATAGTTGTAGTCACCTCGATGTTATGTGAAATATACTCTGATAGTTGGAGTAACCTCGATGTTATGTGAAATATACTCAGATAGTTGTAGCGATCAGTGTGGTATTTCTTTTCAGTCCATTCCTTACAATTCTCCCAGTTAATTCCCCATGGTACAATCATATTTCCAGACATAATTGTTATCCTGTGTATAATAATTACGCCACTCGATACCTTAAGTCAGAATGACATGCAGCTTAAAATTCGGTCAGCTTAAAAGTTTGATCAAAGGAATTAGATTAAATCGATCGTCAGTCTTATTCCATTGAATTTTCTTGGAATGCTTGTATTGTTTTTACTTTTCAAGGCTTGTCTGTTATTGTTTAAGTTCACTGTTTCTAGGAATTGGCTTTGGTCATGAATTATGTAGGAGTGTTATAAGACCTGCAGTATTGTCTATAATAAGGGCTCCTGTATGCAGAGAAATTCTTATAAATGTGGATTTAAAAGGATTATATACGTTTGTTCTGGCTTAATATTAGAGAAATATTGCATATAGAAATACCATATGTATATTGCAGTGCCTTTATGGACTTGCCTTTATCATACATAACATAAAAGGTCAATATCTCCTTTTGAGTATGAACAAATTTGCAGTTGTGCATTGAATTGAAATAAAACAGTAAGTTTGTGTGAAAGTCCTGCATTGTTCACACAGGCCTCCTTGTGAAAAACCTTTAGAAAATTTAATTTTTGATATATACTTTAAAACCTTTATTTTTTCTGAAAAACCTATAAAACCTGTAATTCACTTACCAAACAATGAGATGTTTTCACTCAGTTTGCTGTGTCGTTTGGGAGCAATGAATTTATATACATTGTACTATTCACTCGTATATAAAAACTGCAGCATTTTGATAATTCTTGCAAATATCATCTTGAGTATTTGGGAAGGCACTCACTGTCTCCATTGAACCTGAGGCAAGATCCTGTCGTGATCCGGATAGAGCCTGTCTCAGTTGCATCAATCCATCAAATTAGATGGTACAAATAAGCCTTTATTTGCTCTTTATTTTCACAGAAATCACCTTATAAAACCAGTATTTTGCTAAATTGCATAACATTGAAAAACTTCATTCTCATTAAGGTGAGGCCTGTTCACATCCTTCTATATATGAACCATTATTGGGATGTGGTAAATGAAATGACGCTTGATGTAGTTTGAACCAGACATATGACCGTGTCTGCTGTCATATGTAATCATTAATCATACCAATGTGTTCAACTTAAGCTTGTACTCTAGATTTCTAGGAAATACTTAGTTGATTTAAATACTTATTGTCCAGTAAAATGTAATTGTTGGTCACACCATTGTCTGAAAGGCTTGTACTCTAGATTTTTTGGTCATTATTGGTCATTTAAAATATTTACTGTCTGGTCAAATTATTAAACACATATCTTAGCATATATGCAATGATACATAAAGCCAGTCAAAACCGACCTGAAACAGTATGGATCTGCCTTTGTTTTGTAATTACAATCTTTCATCTGAAAAGAAAAATAATTTTTACTGACAAAAATAAATATTTACCAGACTTGTCAGGCTTTCAAAAACTCTCTATTATAATTGCAGCAAGTAGATCAAATATGGTAGGAAAACATACTATTGCCATTTTACAATACCTCTTTGGTCAAAATTATGAATCCCCTTCCTATTTAGTTTGTTTTTATTTGAAAAAGCAAAGAGCTATCGTTGTTGCTTTATCGTCATCATCAGCATCTGCATCTACAAAAGGTGCTTTAAGCTCAGTTTAGGAAGTGTAAGTCCCAGGAAAATACAACCTGCAGACAAGTGTCGGCATCCGCCTGTGGTGCTTCAGTTCATGATAGTTTTACTCTCAGATGAAAATTTCCTGTATTGTATAATTATGGTTATGAATATCTTCAGAAAAAAGTTTGAAAGTGTTTATTTTAACATTTTTATACGGGATACATGTTAAAAACACGATACATGTACAATGAAACCTCACTTAAAAGACCATCTAAAATAATACGACCACCTCAATATAATTAAGAACACAAGTCCATTTTCCCTATTTTGCTCTGTATTCAACCTCAATATTAAGACCACCTCAATAATAATACCAATTGTCAAGGGTCCCAAGGATGGTCTTATTATTGAGGTTTTACTGTACTTTTATTCATTATTATGCGTTGCACATGTGGTTCTTAGAATTTAGACATAAAAGGAATGTAATCAGACATGGGTAAAATATTCAGCATTTCTTTGAATAAAGCTTGTTTTGCATTCATAGAATTTCCTAATCTGTTGTATGGTTTTAAGTGCACATTGATAAAAAGCTTGGTGTTAACTACAAAAGCATCTGCTGTACTCGTGCATATTTAAGAATACGACCTAATGTTTGAGAAACGAGTCCAAGTATACGTACCGGTACTTATGGTTGTATGCGTAACTCAATATATACTTAGATTTTATAGTACAAATTTCATCGCTTAAAGGTTTTGGTATGAAAAACTGCTATTTTTATTGTAATTGTATTGTATTTTAATCTTGATTTTTTTATCCAAAGGTCAGATGTTTATTTGTAAAAAATAGATATGGGAAAAAGATAAATAACCTAGAACATGTGAAAAGTCTCATTCATAATAAAATGAGAACAGTAGCCGAACTTCAATATGGATTTAAAATTGTATTGTACATGTACTAATGTTCAGTTGGATTCAGCAAATTGTAAATGCCATGCATTGTTTTTGGGTTGCTAAATATATGGTTAGCAATGGTGAACGTGTTAAAAACCAGTCTAGTTATCCGACATAAATGACTGGGGGACATTTTGAATCATGACGGTTCATTAAGTATGGTCGAGATGACATACAGTATGTTTTGAATTAAAGAAATATACAACAGACCTCATTAAATCCTTTTCGACAGTTTGTCATGTACGTTGTTGCTTTTTCTAGGAAACAGAAGAGATTCCTGGTAATTGATGCCCTTCAAATGATCCTCGTTGAACCTGATAACCGACGTTTAGGATGGGGAATTGTAACTTTTGTCGGCTTTCTGCAGGTATGTAAGTGAGACAATATTTTTCCAGAAATGGCTTTCCTGGAAATTTAATGAGTTTTTGAAGTTTTTATGCATTAATTTGTACTAGATACAGCAACGCTGATGTAATAGTTATCTGGAACATGTGTCAGTGTGTCAATTTTCCTTGGAGCTGCTCTCTGTCACATTTACCATCATTGGTGTAATAGGAAATGGTTTGTTTTACTAGATACAGCAAAGCTGATGTAATAGTTATCTGGAACATGTGTCAGTGTGTCAATTTTCCTTGGAGCTGCTCTCTGTCACGTTTACCATCATTGGTGTAATAGGAAATGGTTTGTTTGAATGACGTCTCACAAATTATACAAATATTTATATTAGGCATTACATGATTGTATCTCCGCTTTAGGTCATTTAGTGTTACAGCTGTAGGTCATTTAGTGATACAGCTGTAGGTCATTTAGTGATACAGCTGTAGGTCATTTAGTGATACAGCTGTAGGTCATTTAGTGATACAGCTGTAGGTCACTTAGTGAAACAGCTGTAGGTCATTTAGTGATACAGCTGTAGGTCATTTAGTGATACAGCTGTAGGTCATTTAGTGATACAGCTGTAGGTCATTTAGTGATACAGCTGTAGGTCATTTAGTGATACAGCTGTAGGTCATTTAGTGATACAGCTGTAGGTCATTTAGTGTTACAGCTGTAGGTCATTTAGTGATACAGCTGTAGGTCATTTAGTGATACAGCTGTAGGTCATTTAGTGATACAGCTGTAGGTCACTTAGTGAAACAGCTGTAGGTCATTTAGTGATACAGCTGTTGGT
This sequence comes from Mactromeris polynyma, assembly GCA_032209605.1. Classification (NCBI taxonomy): domain Eukaryota; kingdom Metazoa; phylum Mollusca; class Bivalvia; order Venerida; family Mactridae; genus Mactromeris; species Mactromeris polynyma. Next base: position 1,321,127 of record JASFXZ010000038.1, read on the forward strand.
AATTTAGTGATACAGCTGTTGGTCATTTAGTGAAACAGCTGTTGGTCATTTAGTGAAACAGCTGTTGGTCATTTAGTGATACAGCTGTTGGTCATTTAGTGAAACAGCTGTTGGTCATTTAGTGAAACAGCTGTAGGTCATTTAGTGATACAGCTGTTGGTCATTTAGTGAAACAGCTGTTGGTTATTTAGTGAAACAGCTGTAGGTCATTTAGTGATACAGCTGTTGGTCATTCAATGATAAATGCTTGTAGTCTAAACGAAGATGATGGGTTTGTTTAGAGATAATGTATATGAATTTATTGTGGTATTGTTTTGGTTTTTGCTTAAAAGTTTCCTTATATTTAATCGTTGACTCCCCTTATATATTGGAAAAAGAACATCAATTCTATACCAGTTGTAAAACTGTAAATCATAACATATGCTATACCAGTATATCATTCAGTCTACTGGGTGATATTATTGTTGTGTCATCATTTATCAGTTTTATTTGATAACAAGAAATTCACAGGTCAAGCTATTTAATGAATCGGAACATTTTTTTCACTGTTTGAAATGTCAATGTTCATCAAGTTTTCTCAGAATTGTCATATTTTCTTGGTAAGTCATGTAATTTTCCACAGTCTATAACTCTCAGTTTTTGTTTGTTTGTCTGTATTATTCCAAGGTCATTTTAGCACAGTTCATTTGGTGCAGGTAAAACTCCTTCACAAGTGTAAACGATCATAATGGTCTCTACGCTCAAATCCCCACGTAGGATTGTACGAGTACAGCTTATTGCTTTCTTAATATACTGGCGGTCCCTGTAAGAATATATTTTGTCTATTTAAAGCAGCTTCATCATTTTATCTTATTATTTTAAGAGTTACAATATCCTATAAGAGACTACGTTTAAAATGATGAGATGAAATAATGAAACTGCTTTTATTAGACAAATTACATTCTTTTTTGGTTTAAAGTAGGGATGTCACAATATATCAGTTTATTGCAATGTGCAGTCAAACTGTTTTATACCGCTATTGGAAATCAATGTGCAGGTTGTTGAAAGTTTAATTTAACACAAAAACTGAAATGAGAATTAAGTAGAGGCGTTAAAATATATCAGTATATTGCAATATGCAGCAAAAATGTATTGTACGACCAATATTAGCTAGCCTGAGTACGAAATGCTCAGGGTGAGCTTTTAGGATTGTTAGATGTCCGTCGACGTGCCAGGGGTGGGGCCAAATTTCGTAGAAATGTAGTCCTCGTGGCCCCTCTTTTAAAGTCATTTAAATGGTTCCGGTCTGTCGCATAAGTAGGTCACAAGAGCTAAAAATAGACTTAAAAAAGAAAACTTTGAAAATCTTCTAGTCAAAAACCATAAGACTTAGAGGTATGGTATTTGGTGAGTAGCATTGTCTAGTGGTCTTGTTACAAGATAGCATGAATTATTAAGTTCCGTAAAAAAAGATGGTCACCTGGGGCATTGCCTTGTTGCCTATAATGTATATAGTGGAAATTATGAATGACATCTCCTAAGCTGCTGAATGGATTTTTTTGAACCTATACCAATTTATTGGCACATTAAAGTGAAAACCATAAGGTGTAGAGTTTTAATTTATGGTGTTTGATCCTCTACCAAGATTTTATGAATAATAAGGTTCTGTCAAAAAACACGGCCATCAGGGAGCATTGCCTTGTTGACTATATTTATATACATGTATAGTGGAACGTATTAGCAACATCTCCTAAGCTGTTGAATGGATTTTTATTGAACCTATACCAATTAATTGCTACATTAGGCTAAGCCAGTCAGAATGGCAGTGTACTCAGATGAGCGATATAGGGCCATCATGGCTTTCTTGTTTACAGTACATTTTTCTTGTCTGCTTGAAAGTTGCTGACTAAAATCTGAAAAAAATGAAATTATCTATTCATGAAAAACTCTTACTAGTCAAAAACTAAACTCAGAAGGAAAAGGTTTAGCGTATATACTTCTTATCATGAAAATCTCATAATGTATAACATTGTTGATCTTGCTTTTACCTATTTTCCTCATTCAGTCCAAAACGATATTTTGCAATTTAATAAAAAGATATTTTACAAATTTGTAAATCTAGATTTTAACTCTCATTGTTAAATATTTCTCCCAGGTAAACAAGTTTTTGTTCTTCTTAGAAGTGGAGAGTTATTGTTATCACATGTACTATGGGTATGAACATATAAACAGCTTGTCATGATGATACTGGAACACAGCATGTGACTTTAAATTGCTATTAGTATGTGGCTGCATGAATCACAACAAATATTTGAATATATAAATATAAATTTGTCTATAATGTGCCTTTCAACTACATGTACCTGACTAAATGAGCGAAAATATTGCAATATATTGTGGTACGTTTCCGGTGTTTTGTGACACCTCTATGAATGATGACAATAATGTTGTAACTTGTACCTTCATATCTTATACTTTGTCTTGGAAAACCTCACATTTAAGTTCAAATCAAAATCTGAAATGAGAATCGTGATATCCAAAGTATGTGGCTATACATTATACTATGTGTAGTTTCAGTCATTTCAACCATTTTAGTCCATTGTTTGGGCAAATTTCAATTAATTCTGACATTGAGATTGACACAGGGTGAATGTGTCCAATGTTTATACTTAGTTGATTTACATTTTCTCTGTGGTATAATATATCTCACACCCATGATGCTTTTGAAGAAACCTGAAATCTAATCCTAATAGCTGAAAAAGTCACTACATCCGAATGGTTGTTTATGGGAAATATGTATGTTTACTTTTTCAGAGACATTTTGGCTCCAGACCGGTATCTAAGCTTACGCAGTTCTTAACATTGTTTTAAAATATGTAGCTTAAAAGGGACAAACAAAGTGCTGCTAAACATTTAAATGCTTAAACATAACATGAAAAGACAGCAGCATTTGCTTCCTTACTTTGCAATTTTCTTGGAAAGCTGACCCCCACTTCTACCCTCCTTACAGAAATGGCAGATCCCCTCAAACACCTGTCCCTCCCCCACTCTGACTATTGCTGATAAGTTCATGGTTAAGTGCTGATATCAGACTTATAATTAAAATCTTGCAGCAACCTTTGTGAACATGGTTCTAGGTTGAGGTAGCTCAAATTGTTTTTGTAATGGGACTTTCAGTTGCATAAAACAGCCCTAGGAATTGAAGTGTCTTTTACAGCTACTAGGGTGGAGGAAGAACCCAGGTACCCTACCAGTATAGTATGGACATTGCTTTTCATAAGCCATCTGGATAACTTCCTTGTACATTCTAATTGTGTAGTACAGGATTCAACCTGCAGCAGTAAGGGCCAAGTGATTTGAAGTTCTTTTAAACTGTCACTTTATGATGGATCATTATAGTTGATAAATTTAGTGTTTTGTGTTTTATTCATGTCTATATTTCGATTTCTATGAATTTATTTATTGCGGAATGCTTAATGATGTGCTGTAATAATGTAATGATTTCCGTGAAGCGTTTCCTAGAAAATCGTCTCATTGTTTTTGTCTGATTCCGAATCAGAATTTATCTGAGAAAGATGTTTCCAGGAAGAATAGCTTCATTTTATTACAGCACGTATCATGTGTCATTAACAGAATCATGTACTGTTTTATATTGACAATTACAAAGATAATGGCTAGGTCATGGTGGTAAGGGGTGGTGTGAGGTATTGTATATGTGCTGTTTGAGGTGTATATTCCCTATGACAGTTAGTCTGGCAATAATACATCAAGAGACATTTGTCCGCTAACTTTGATTCATGTGGGGACGTTGTGAGTTGCTTGTAATAGAACAGGTTAGTACCGGTTGCTAACACTGGTTAGATTGATAAATGTCCACCGTATGTAAATTTAAAGAGTGTAGGACAAAATCCCCTTTGCTCATTTTGTACAAGGTGGACAAAATCCCCTTTTTTCCACAGTGGGCATAACATCCCTTAGAGTATTTCATCTTTGTCTTTGGTATTGTAGCAAATTAGCTTCTTGAAGCTTGGATTTTGAAAGACAACAGTATAAAATTGTTATTATTTTGAAATGTTTTTCAACTGTGGAAAAAAATATCAGAGGGTGTTATGTCCTACTTGTAAAATTCATGAAGGGGATTTTGTCCGCCTTGTAAAAGTCATGAATGGGATTTTGTCCGCCTTGTGCAAAATTCAAGAAGGGGATTTTGTCCGGAGGGGATTTTGTCTTTTACCGTAAATTAAATACAGTTGATAAATGGTTACAACAGGACCTACACAACTGAACAAAATGAAAAATTTGTTTTCACAGAATATTGAAGTTACTGGAGACAAAGAGGACAGTCGATCGTTGCATATCACCGTGCACAAACCTGCATCATCACAACATGCACGCCCAGTACCCCTCCTTGCAGCAAGATTCATCTTTGATGATCACATACGCTGTATGGCTGCTAAGCAGAGACTGACCAAAGGACGAATAAAAGCTAGGCAACAGAAAATGCAGATGATTGAAAGACTTCTTGATATTCCGACGGAATCAACTAGTCATGGTACATTCAGTAGATCAGGACCTATTCCTGGTAAGTTTAAAACATTTGGCTTAAAGAAATGGTGTCATCTCTACAATTTGAAAAAAAAAAAAATTTGTTATAAAATAAATTTTAGAGTAAAAGGTTGTATTTCACATATCTCATATAAAAGTATATGACCAAGAATGACTTAACTTCATTGGAATATCATTCTGCATTATTATGTATGGCCGTTTTGGTTTGATGTCAGATAAAATCAGTTACAGGCATTAACTTATTCTGCTGGATCAGTGAAAGTCTGTGTCCTACCGGTATATATTTCAAATTATGTATGACCTAGAGAAACAAAACTGCATACGAATATTAACTTGGACATGAACTTGTGAACTTGGGATTTTATTGCTGATCAATTTGTTAGTGCTGTTTTATGGCCGAACTTCTCACAGCGCTTAACTCCCCTAGTGGTACATTAGCAAAACTTTATATCCGTATACAGTCGGACCTCGTTTATTCGTCAACCTTCTACCCGAATACTTGGTACCATCTGAAATCAATATCAGGTCCCAATGTATCAACTTATTCATGTTGAATTGAAATGGGCTACTCAAAACCATATATTATTCGAAATAAAATTTCCAACCCGGTGAATTCAAATGAACGATGTCTGTATTTGAGTCTGCACATCAAGTTATGGACACGGGGTTATGGCCATACTTTAATTAGGGCATTTGATATTACGGACTTGTATGAAGCACCCTACATCTCCTGCTTGTCAACCTACTTAACTTCATTCTCCATTGTCTGTCTGTAGTGGCAGCAACATGTGGCATACAAACCTTCCCTCTTGTCCCCTGTCTGAAGACAAAAATATATCATATTTCTAAATGATTGTTCGGATTGCTTGCTGGTAAACGATTTTAATGTATGCCGTTTTAGATAATGATGCTCTGTAGTTATGATTTGACATCCATCTTCCAATTATCTCTCTCTACTCTATCCACTCTGCACTACATGTTGTGACATTAAAGTGAAGCCTCTATGTCCTATAAACACATTTCTTGTTGTCCATTTGTTGAATATTTCTATATCTAGAAGAAACGGAATGCTGAAAAAAATGTTAAATTTTGTTTATAGATGTTGATATCCAAGTTCTTAATCCTTCATAAAATTTCATTTCCTTTATATAATGGTTAGACATGTTACAAGTAATTTCCTTTTGGGGGAAAAACTGAACTAGGTGTGGGGGGAAAGATGCCTAGGAGAAATAACTGGCCAGTCCAGTTCTGCCCTTGGGAAAGCAGGTCCGATTTTTCCCCAGGGGAAAAATTGGCTTGGAATAAGATCCGGTCTGTTACACCAGTAGTTGGTTGGATGAATTTAAAATAGAAACAACAACTACAAAACACATGCTGTGTTTGATATAGAATTAGAATAAGCTGTTACCATGACTGTATTTACTGAGTGTTGTTCTGTAACCATGTCATTATAATTGAATTGAATATTGAATTGTCCTTTGATATGATTTATTTTATGTCATTTCAGGTAGGTGTCATCCTGTGAGAACTTCCTCCAGTGCAACTGAAAGGAGGACAGACTCTGTTAACCAATCACAGGATGGAAGTAGATCACATGATCAGTCAGCTAGCCAATCATCTTCCTCGAATCAACCAATTGAACGAAGGGAATCGATTTATGTTGAACAAGGAAAGGAATCAAGTTCAACTAAACAAAAGAATGTTTCAGACAATTCACAAAATGCAGAAGATGTCGAAGTTGCTGAAGAAGCAACATCAGAAATGGCCTTTCAAACACTTCACCAAGCATCAAGTGATATATCTAATAGACATGACTCTAGCTCACATGAAGGTAGCCCAGCGCCACAAGAGATACCATTGGAAGATATGTCAAGGAAGCCAAAATTAAAGAAAAAGGAGCAGTTAACGAGAGCTCGTCTAACACAGACGAGACTTGCTGCAGAGCTGAGAATACAACAAGACCATTCCAGGAGTAATTCACAAAGTCCTAAGAGAAAACCTAGCCTAGATTCCATTACTAAGATAAAAAATCGAGGCAGGTCGACGTCACTTACAACAGATGCTCAGTCTAGCAGTAGTGGAAGAAGTAGAAGTGGGACTCCAGAAAGAAGATCTCACAGTGAGAGCAATCCATTACCTGCTAGTCATTCCTACAGACTGAAGAAGAAGTCTCGTGAAATTCAAACTCAGACTACGATAAGTTTGAAAGTTGCTTCTAAGCCAACAGTATCTAGTTCTAAATCTGAATCCACTGTCAATGAAGGTATGTCACCTAAGACTCGGAGACCATCTCCATCACCAGCATTAAGCCTAGTCCAGGAGACTGATGGTTCCATTGAGGAGTCTATCGAAGACTCACCAAAGTTGATGCCACCGGTTGATACGGACAGGATGAGAAGTTTTAGTGATATCTCTCAGACTAGTAGTGAAATAGACTCATCTTCAGTTTGTAGTAATCGTAGTTCCGATAGCTCAGATCGACCGAACCTTGGACTTGATGTGCCATCTGGTGCAGGGGCTGAAATGTCCCCAGCTGATAATATTAAAGTTGAACGTCTGATGCCACCACCGGTATCTGAGGGCAAGTCCATGGCGACAAATAAACTGACACAGTTAGCCCAAATGGTACAACAGTATGACTTTGAAAGTGAAAAGAAAGAGGAAGTTTCTGTGGTAGATTCTGAGAAATCAGGAATAAGCTCATACAAGAGGGCTGTTCATGAGTAATTAATGAAATTTCTATCAAAGGGATGTTCAAAAAGTTCTTAGGGTGTGATGATTTTTCGCAACATTAAAATGAGTGTCTTGAGTATTTGCTTCCGTTTTTATATATGGGACTACGTGTTTTCTTTTCCGCTCAAAATCATAGTGTGCTCCATATCTTGGTATGCCCTTGAAGGATTGACAAACATATATCATGGTGAGACAATGTGAGAAATTACATCTTTCAAAAATGTCAAGGTCATAACAATGTGGTTAAAGGTCAAATAAGCAGTTTTAGGGGTACATGTTTTCACATCTAGTTTCATGTATTTCTTTTGATAATTTTGTTTGTGAAGTTATATATTTTGTTTAGCTGAATTGTAAACAATAAAACTAACATAAATAAAATATATTAAAGTCCTTAGAATTCTGAATTTAATGCACATAATGTTATTACATTACCATTTACTATGGATATTATGTGTGGTAAAATTTCTTGTTTTCACTCAGGTGTAAATATTCTATGCACTTGATCATCTCAAACTTAAAACTTTTTTAACATCCCTCTACAATTTATTTACATTGTTTAATGATAACACTATTATATTTTGTTTCATCTTGCCAAATTATATTTTTTGTTTACAGTGATTTATTTCTTGTTTAATGTTATTCGATCTGTCATAATTATTCATATTTCTTTCTGAAATATGTAAATTTTATCCCATTTGTGTACATGTCAGGGGTTTAGGGCAAAGTTAATCTATCTGCATGTAACTAAAGCAGGAGATAGGTTTGTTCTGCTTACACCCCTCAATGTGTACTGGGAGTTTACAGTTTAGACATTACTGCTTTCACATTAAAAGCGAGAGTTTCTTTGATATTTTGCTGAATTCTCAAATTATATACGCCTTTGAAGGCTGAAGTCAACTGAGCTACCAACAGTTTTGTTTTCAGATTGTCTTCACCTAGTCAGGGGCTTAGCTTAGCTGAAATTAATTCTTAGGCTTGGTTTTAGAGGCATGTTCCTGTGGAAAACATTTAGTAGCTAGATCGTCAGAGAAGCATTTTGGTTTATATTTCGTACCTGTAAATATGCTTACAATTATATCAAAAACATACATTAACTATCTTATTGCAGTTCAGTTTTGGCCATTTTATTTTTTTCGATTTTTGGAAAAAAGTCTAGGCTGCAGAGGACACAGCCTTTAGGAATCTGCACCCCTGTTAGTTAAGAGATTCTTATCTTCAACCACTGGGCTTTTTTCGCTGTTTTGGGACCATGACTTATTACCATGAAGATGGGAATTTTCATACAAAAATTTGGAAATTTAGAAGACATTTAATGCACTAAGCACACTATAAACTCAATTCTTAACATTTTGTGAATGGAAGAAAGATTCTATATTGGCTATTTCTGGACAGATTTTATCCCAAAAATATTTGAAATCCCTTTTGAGAAATGAGGTGGCAAAGTTATTACAGCATATGAAATGTGGTGACACTTATGAGTGTCTTGTTTTTACTTTGCATGTATAAACATGTAGCTGATCACGTGCAAAACAATGATTGAACTGTCTTCTTGATTAGCATATGAAATGTATGATTTTTGTAATTATTTTTATAACTACTGTACTGAAAGAACTGTTCATGCATGCAGATTGCATCCTTATTCATGATAAATCATGATGAATATATGTGATTTAATAACTTGTTTAAATTAAACTTACAAATGTTTTGTTATTTCATACATGCGAACCACTACCTTGTTATTGGATATGTTTTATTGTTTTGTTGTGTTGCATTATTTTTGAATACCATGTTAATTATGTTAATGTGTCTTTAAAATGTTAAGAAATGCCATTTTTAGGGCTGCACAAAGTATAGTATGGTACCCTATAGTAATCGCCATTTCTGTCTGTCCGCGTGGGAAGTCCATTAGTTCTTGGGTTTCCACTCAATTACTATTGGGCCAAAGGTGTTCAAACTGGATAGACCTCTTGGTTATGACAAGTATATGACCCTTTTGATGTTGAGGGCAGATGTCAAGATCACAGTGTCTTGTTTTTTTTTAAAGATATTTCATTTACATCGCTTTCCAATATATTAAATGCCTGTATCAAGGCCATCATGTTGGTGATATATCTAGTTAGATTTAAATTTACATGTTGAGGGATGGAGGCAAAACAAGTCATTATTAATATATGGGTAAACTAGTTTTGCATTGCCACTTAAAACTTATGTGGTATTTCACAACGTGATCAATAACCACATACGGCTATGCAGCATTTAGATTTATAGTATGTCTGTGGGGCATTTTATTGAGGTTTAGTATCCTTTTCGTTGAAATGTCTTTTTATTTCAACGAAATAGTGTTAATTTTGCTGATGCAACCACATTTGATGATAGACCTTGACTGTACTCTTGATGGCAAATCTGACAGGTGGTTTTTATTCAGTAGACCACCTTAATTATAAGACCACCTAAAAAATTAAGACCACAATTTTCAAGTCCATTTTCACTGTTTTATTCTGTATTCAACCACAATATTAAAACCACTTCAATAAGAAGACCAGTTTTCAAGGGTCCCAATGGTGGTCTTATTATTGAGGGGTTTTACTGTGATTTAAAGGTCCATACGCTTGAAACAATGGCTGGTTAGCATGTCTGAAATGTTAGCTTGCTGTTTAGTGTTGCTCCCATGTATGGTGTTTTGAGGGCATTATATTATTTCTATTTGGCCAGTATATACATGTATCATTCTGTTGTTAGCGACTCATTTTCCTGGCAGCAATCCGTATTACACATATTATATTTCGGAATGTCCTCCCTGGCACTATTCCTTACGAAGATGTACCCGGCTCATCTGAACGTAAAACATTTTAACAGGCTTCTTTCAATGTTGAGGCTACATTGGCTAAGACATATTTAGTATGAACAATTGCAATGTATTACAGATTCAAGAATATCTTGTTTTATATTATAAACTGAGGTTGCAAATCATTTTCCAAACATAAACCCGACCTGTCAATAACTGGAATGGCGTATTGCATTAGATAAAATTGCTTTACATTCACATTGAATATACAGTCCTACCTCTCCTTAGCAACATCTTTTAGGAAATGCAAATTTTCGTGGCTGTTAATGAGAGATAGTTGATCTTGATACATGAAATTTATCATAGTCTTACAACAGGAAATTTTATATTGGTGTGTAGCATAGGATGAATATTTTTAAGACCAGCGCATTTTTTTAGAGGGTATGGTTGTGACCTATACTGAATTCAAACCCACAACCTTATGGTATCACTCCTTTACCACTCCTGGTATACAAGCCATACACAATGAGTTTATCCTGCATATAAAACTTGTTGGATTTGATGTGCTGATAAAATGATTTTGACAATCTTGACATGTCATGCAATTATTAACGGGCTCTCGAGGGTTTGGCCCTTACTGACCCCTTAAACTGCAGAAGAGCTTCATGTGACCTTGGCATAAGAGGAGGTTTAAGTAACTAATCAATATTTTACATAACAGCAGAATTGCTGTCAAATTTCAAATATATGATCTTTATTCTCATTCTTAGATATCAAATTACCAATTAATTGCTGGATTTTATGAATGTTTTGCTAGTTGTGTGACAGGAAACTTAACTGTGTTCTATTTTTGCTACATCAGTGTAGAAATGTAAATGACTTTATAACGTTCTGCTTGTTAACCTCTTCTTCTTAAAAAAATAATTTAGGATTACCTGTAAATAATTCAAAGGTGTCATTATGTCTTTTATAGAAATGCGTCATGGGTATTAAGTTCAGATCGTGACTAATAGCTCTCATAAGCCGGTATCATATTTCAGAGGATCTTTTCTATAATTAAGGAAAAAGTTAACTAGGACACCATTGCTTTTCAGATATATCTATTAGATCTAGATGTTGGGGTATCAGTTCTATTTTCTTTTCTTCTGTTTTGTGGTATAGGTTAGTCCTGGTACCACCACTCTCAATTCATGTTTGGATGTGGGATTGTTTACATTTTTTTGGCTGAGTCATAAAACTGGTTAAGGCCTCCCAGGGTTTCCACTAGGTGCAGAATCTCAAGGGTCATTTAGATTTTTAGATATGTTTTACCAGATTTTACCATTTATAGACAGATCTATACTTAAGAGAAAAATTGACCCTTCAGCCAGAATCTTTAGGGTCAAAATGTGACATTAGGAAATTCCAGGTAAAACACTGCAGTTATCGTAGCAAGTATCTTTGTTTTCAATACATACATTTACCTGGCTGTCTTGATGTAATGTTATTCAGTTGATAATATTGACGTTGTAACATATGTGAAATATTGTGTTCGCAAGAGTACAGTAATCATGTCAATTATCTGCTTTATAACTCATGACAACGATAATTGTTAATTGATTATTATATATATACATTGTATATAAATGTGGGTGTATACTGCCAGCATGTTTCTCAACTTTCTAGGCAATCCTCTCATTCTCAATCCTGTTTCAGTTTTCTGCCTGATTTGTGTCATTTCACAAATTTAATTCAGCATCTTTTACTGAAATGTTTCAACTAGCTGTTGCAATTAATGTGAAAACATGACGTCATAATGTGAATTTATTGCGTTTTTCTCAAAAACGAGGCTCGGTGCATTTGGGCCAAAAATCTCAGAGACTGTCACATTTATCATACTGTGTGGGAATACATTTTCAGTGCAACCTTGCTCCATCATCATGCTTGCAGGAGACGTCCATGTTGGCTCTCAAATTGGTTAAATACGCAGTGAACGTTCATCGTTGGGAAAATTGATAATGTTGTTGAGGAGAGGTTGTTGCTCCAGTGAGGGTCGCTCCAGTCAGGTTGCACTGTGCATGTGTATAAGGGACCAAACACTTATTACAAATGATGGTGTAAAAATTAAGTGTGTTCTACCAAGACTGTAATTCTGATCCGTTTAAAAACAATTTTAGTATTTTCCATCCAAATGTATGTTCTTGAATGTATGAGTATTACACTACTCTTTTACACGCTTATTGTAGTCTTTTAAATGCATTTATTTCCTGATTACTGCAATGAAGTTTGGTTGTTTTTTTTATGTCAAATTGTTGTATGGGATTAATCTTACTCTTGTATGCTTTTAAGACTAGTGAATTAATATTTATATAATTCAAGGCTCATGATTTCTACAGACTGAATCTTGATAGTGGAGAAAAAAAAGATTTTTCTTTACAAAAACTTGTTACTACCCTTGTGTCTACCAGCCTCAAGTTTTACTTAAAAAATCTCCCTGGCTTAAATCTGAACCTGTTATTTTCAATTCAATTCAGTTTATTAGGCGTAATCTTTACAGATCATTGCCCTCTACTGGGCGGAAAAAACAGAGAAGAACATTAGCATATATACAATTGAACAATACATAGAGAGAGAGAGATGGATTAGACCTTTATTAGATGAAGTTATTTAGATGTTATTGGACAATCACCTGAAGTATATCCGCAGTGAAGTGGTTAAATTTAATAGGTCATTCTTTGAAAATGGCTTAAAAGTCTTGACCTTATTTCTGACTTGATAGAGTTACCCGGTAGCTAAATAAGTCCCAATTCTTAAACACTTCACCTTGACCCACTGTATCTGCTTGTACTAGTTGGTTGACGGTTCAGATCTAGTGATAGGAGCGAAAATATGTATGTTTCTTTATTTTCTGCTGATACACTAGTTTCGCTTTCGCCTCTCAAAATGCTCAAAATAGACTTCATTGATAACAATTTTAAAAACTCTATTGATCACTGCTGGTACGTCATAAGGTGTATATACATGAATAGTAAAGCTTCACTTGAAGACCACCTTCAAATTGTGACTTTCTCAGTAATTAGACAGTGTTTTCATGAACCAGTTTTGAACTTTTCTTCCATATTATAACTTAAACTATCCGATCACCTCATAACTAACACTAACTTTCTATAGAACCAATGGTGGTCTTATTATTGAGGTTTCTGTCCATATTACTTAAGGTAAACATATAACACTTATATATTAATATTGGAAGGAATTGTTACCTTTTTTGCTCAGTGTTATAATTTCTGAAATGAATATTAAATAAAAATTGAAAGAATCAAAGTTATACAAAATTTAAAACTGACAGCTAGGTATTACCATTACGAATCCCATTTTTTGTATCTACAAACTCATTAAGTATTTCAAAGTTCGAAATTTATCTCTTTAATCTGATTACAATAATGCTGTCTGTCGATTTGTTATAATGATTAAGATAATTGAACTTCCTTTATTTGATATTTTCGGTTTCGCTTTTGTAAACCTGAAGATGAAATGTAAGAACCGTATTGGTCCCTGTGGTATGCACGCTACTATCAAACTACGGGGATTATACCACAGACTGCTTGTTTTGATGTTTATCATATCTTAATGTCAACACTTCCGGTACAACTATAACAGGTTTGAGGATAAATCGACATAGCATAGCCTGAAGATTTTAAGTTAATTTTCTTACTCTGCAGCCAATAATATCAACAACTTACAATATGTACAAATTACTGTGCAACCTCAATAATAAGACCACTGTTTATTCCGAAAAAAGGTGGTCTTGTAAAAGAGGTGGTATGAAAGAATAATTATGGACTGGTCCATACAAATTTGGTCTTAATTTCTGGGTGGTCTTTAAGTGAGGTTTTACGGTAATTGTTTTGTTTTCCATTCATGTATTTATTGATGTACTGATTTTAACTAGATATCTCATTAGTAATTGAAATTAACTTTAATTACTTCCGTTTTATTGTCAGTTAATTAGTACATAATGTTGATTAATGGGATGTGCAATTAGTATATGTTGATTTATATATATAATTATTTCATGTTACAATTACATGTATAATGTTAAGAGTGATTATCCTGTAATAAAATCAGAAGAAAATATTGTATTGCGTTTGTTTATATTCTCATACTTTTTATCTGGGTTGAAGGAGACGACACTGAGATTTGAGAGCAGTCTCAGAATGCAGCCATATGATTGGTCCAGGCTGAGCTTAGAAACAACCAATCACGATCCAGGGTAAAAATCTCGAGATTGATCTCAAACACAAAATTCTCATTTTGTATTGTTTCCAAGTTAATTGTAGTTAAATTGATCATACAGTAGTCTGTAGTGGACATAACTTATCTAAATATGAACTTCAATAAATCTTATATGTATATATTCAACAGAAATAAATTGAGAGCAAACATCAGATTTGAGCATGGGAACTGATCAATAGTTTCATATCCACAGACAATACGTTTGTCTTCTGAAGTTCCTAACGTTTTATACCTCGGACAGTGATTGGTTTACATGGCTGATCTCAACAGTGATCTCAAACTGAACGTTGTTTAGACCATGACAGGATGGGACAGGGTTAGAACCTCCAATGCAAGATCCGAGGTGATAAATTCGAGCTCTACCCTGGATGAGATCTAAAAATCGATGCTTTAAACTAGATTTTTACTTACAAGCGCCTCTATCAAGTCGTATGCTTTTCCATTCTTCAACATTCCTATATCATGAACATGCCATTCTCTATTCATGGTGAGCTATAGTGACGTCAGAGACGGGACATTTTTTTACTCAATATTTTTGTATTTGCGTTTATTTATCGTCGCCACCGGTAATTTCCCATATGGGCGACGCCTCCGGAAGAATGTTAGACATATTAGATTGTTGGAGGATAGTGCATGACACAGGACATGCCCCAGTTACAGAAGCACCCCTAGTTCTTTTACGTGCTCGATGTAAAGCATCATACACGGGACCTCGGTTTTTAAAGTCTCGTCCGAAAAACTGTTAGTTAGTTCAGTGATGGAGCGGGGAATCGAACCTGCGATCCCTGGATTACAAGTCCAGCGCGTTACCACTGCACTACGGATCTGCTGCTTTACTCAATAGTTAGGATTGTTTGGGATATAGCATGCAATCTAGTCATTTAGGGGCTGGTCCGGTTAGCCCAGTCGGTAGAACGCTCGACTGCTAATCTAGCAGTAATGGGTTTGAAAACCGGACACGGTGTATGTTATTCTGTGACAATTTGCAGATGATGCATCCAGTCTAAGTCCTTTGTCCTCCACTTCTGTAGTCTGATTTATGTGCAGAAGATGTCATCTGCTTGCAAGAGGATCATGTTAGTACTGGTTTGGAACCTAGGAGCACTGGTTAGATAAGCTGACTGCCGTATATAACTGAAATACTGTTAAGAAACGGCGTTAACCCAAACAATTGGCGCCATAGAAAAACTCACATTTATAATCGTAAGAGATATTTCAAATCTACAACAAATGAAATACGTTCACTTGACCTGAGATAAATCTTAATATTTGAGAAGTTTCGAGAAGTCTTCCGAACATAGAGTCATGAGTGTACTATTGTGTACATTCTAATTTGACCATATTTGAGCATAATTTTGCTTCAACTTACAAATGATTTACAGAAAACAATCAACGTGCGTCCAATCTTCATCTACGCTGATTTCGCCTATGCATTTTGAAAAATATTTCCAATAATTTTCTGAAAATGTTAATTTAGGAATACAAAATGTACATGTATCACAGTAGTGAATCGCATGAAATATTGGCACAGGAGAAACAAACATATAGGCACATAAGTATATGTACATGACGAAAATGAATTTGCTTCATAATATTTAACAATAAATCGATGAACAGTAGCCTACATATGATAAGAAAATATTGATGGCATGAGAAGATAGAACAGCCTTTTCTACAAATTATGTTCCACAATGCAACTCTCGTACAACTCAATAAAATAGAATTTCCAAAAATAAGTCAAGCTATTTCGGAAAATACAGATTGCTTAAATGGAGTTTGTCGTACAATCGATATGAACATCTCGAGTTGTGCCTGTACATGTATTTAAATCGAAGAAGGTCCGGTACTTGACCTGTAGTCCATTGTATCAAATTTTAAAATTACAATTTCGAGGAATGAAGGTCACGTGAACACGAAGAAAGGACAATGACTTGACCGAATGACATTTCAGTGCATTAAGGCTATGGTGGCATAGTACTGCCACCAGTTAGCATGATAGCCGTTTGAGTTATTAAGTAACATAATAAGTGGTCAAGTAGATACGATTCGTGTTACCACTTACATCTATAGAAGCCAAAAACGATTTATAAATAAGTGGTAACACAAATCTTAATTGAAATTCGCGAATTTGACTTATTAAGTAACATAATAAGTGGTCAACTAGATAAGATTCGTGTTACCACTTAAATCTAGTGTAATGCATCATAAAAAGGTAATAGGTGGCAGTTTTGGGCACTTTCAAGCCTGTTTCTAGTCTTATGATATTTATCTTACCGAAAATGTATTACGAATATGAACTAGATAGCTAGATAATTATCGCAATAACAAGAAACAATTCGCGAACGCTATCATGCTAACTGGTGGCAGTAATATGCCACCATACGATAGCCTTGATATGTGTTTTGACAAGTTTATATATACACATTTATGGATTGAACTCTATACATTGTATACTAAAGTTGTACATGTAGAATGACTTTCGATGATGTTTTTACATTCCGGTAAATGCACACAAAATTCTGTTTTGTATTTTTTAATATCAAAAGTATTTTTGGAAAGTAGAGAAAGTACTCACCCCTTGTTTCTGTTGTTGTTATTTTGGAATAAAAACTTAAATTTATGGATTTTCCTTTAAAATTCTCAATAGCATGAGGTAGATTTGATAATTATCTTTGTATACATGTGTTTTATTTGTAAAATTAACGCTTGTGCAATTAGCCTGATTTGCCGGACCAACATGTACATTTAACAGTACCAAAAGTTCAAATAACTTAATTATTTTTCAGTATTGTTTACAAGATTATAGCAGTATTAGTGGAAGGACGGTATAACGATAAGACAGTGTACACTTCACCTTGCTATAATATGTAGTTTCAAATATATTGCTAAAAAGCAAATATGGCTGTTTTCTAGGGAATATATCCCGCTGGAAATGCTTTCTTTTAAACCATTTTCAATGTATAGAAGACTAGATGCGGCTAAAATCGCGAGACAAAATTCGCGGAATAGTGCTGCCATTTTTTTCTTAAATTCCATGAAATCTCATTGCCACGTAGGTAGATGCATATGTTTTTTCTCAACTCTGCATCACTTTCATAGAAAACGATATACTTACCATGGTAATATCAATGTCGTTAATTCGATCCAAACTTCTGTCATTTTGCATCGACATCTGTTGTAAACATAACGTACCTAAAGGCCGAAGTTGATTTTATTTATGAGCCATTTAAGTACAATTTTCAGTTCAATTGTTGATTTACTGTCGTATTGTCAGCGACAATGTTGATTTAATCTAAAAATATTTGGGCAACTACCAGAGAACTTTTTGATCACCCTTGTAATATAGAAGTTCTTCCATTAGAATATATAGCATTTCACTTGAGCTAGGCAACAAATTTATACGCGTGTTCCACCCTTAATTACGACAATTAAGTTTGATTAAACAGCGATAAACTACCAAGTACGGGCGAGATTAAACCAAACTGTAGTAAATACCTTAAAGTGTTTGCGAAGTAGATAAACAGGACAAGTGTTCCAGACTTATCAGTATGAAGGTTGTAGGCAGGATCTGGACCACATTCAAATCGTGCTTGTACATTTGCCTGACTGATATTTACCAGTCTTGTTATACAACTACGTATTAACATTATCTTTCTCTGGGTCTTGTTACAACAGTCTTGATTAGATGTTAATGATTTAAACTTACCCCTGTGATGTCGGAACATATTACGTTAATATGTATATGAAGGTAACTGACACTTAGCATAATTACATATAAAGTAAAACCTCACGTAAAGACCACGTCAACTATAAGACCACCTCAAAATTACGAACACAATTTTCAAGTCCATTTTCACTGATTTGCTCTATAATCAACCTCATTATTAAGACCACCTAATCATTAAGACCATTTGTCAAGGGTCCCATGGGTGGTCTTATTATTGAGATTTTACTGTATGCTCCATTCGCCTGACGTGTTGCAGAAATGACCCAATACTCAAGGGTAAAATGCCTGAATTTGAATGCTGACATTTGTTGAATTCACACGCACTTGATGCACAACCAACAACGGTAATAAAATGACATCATGATAATTGGTTAATTAAATTGATTGGTTTTCATGCAAATGGTAAAATCAAGCATTCACTTCTTGCATTTACGGTTAGGACGCAACAACCTCTCAACAACAGTCAAAATAATTCTAAAGAATTTATTATGTGTTAGTCACAACCCAGTCAAACATGTCGCTATTTTAAAATAACTTTGAGAAATAAAGATGCGCTTGCGTTTTTTTGTTACAAAGAATGTGTCTATACATATTTACAGAATCATTTGCCCTTGTATAATTGGCCCCAATATTTTACCAGCTATCATACAAGCGTACATTTCAACAGTATGCGGGGTCAGCATATATACGCTTGCTACAGTATTTATTATCCATTCAGCATTTGTTGAGTAAATAACAATATTTTTTCGAAGGGTGAAACAGTATTCGAATGTTCGTTGACGTACCTAATGTTTAATGACGAAATATAACAGTTATGGTTAAAGCGCGAGGGTTATATCTGTGGTCGTAATCCTCGTTTTAAAGCAGCGGTGACTACTGGCATAAGGTATTTTGCGAAAGAAAACCTACCCTGACTCACGTCGAAATATTATTAAGCATTGTTCATCTATTTATGTTCAAGCCGGAGTTACGTTCATTTATTCTGGGGAAGCACGTTGTATGTCTAGTTTACCCTGGGTGATCGATTAGCTTTATCCTTGACATAAGCCCTCATTAAAGTTCGTACTTCCGTTGCGTAGCATCCCATAACCACATACGCGCGTGCGGAAGACATATATAACAAAAATAAATTTAAAAAAAATAAAATGCAATACAAATGTAGGTGAATAATGTCTTGAGGTGAAACACAGATTCAACTTGTCTCTAAGTCTTCTGTGTGTACACTCAATTTGATTCTAGAGACGCCGTTTCAAATTATAAATTCTTGTAAAATACGCGGAATTAAAAACATCATTAACATACCTTCTCTGATAACAAAATACATGATACGTTTGTCCGTTGTCAAATAAAACTTTACGACAATTGTAATAAAAAATGTAAATGTATTGGTTGTGAACAAGAAGTCCGCTTTGTTTATTTTACCTTTTAGGGATCAGTTATTCTACCACATCAATATATTTTGTTATAATAAGTTTTTTTATATCCGAATACTATGCAACTATACTCTACGCCATTATAAACGCAACTAAACATTGTCCGCGTCAACTCGGTGACATTATAAAGAAATTATTATATTTTAATTCTCAAACATAATTTCATAAACGTAATAAATCATGAAATAAGAATACAAGGGCCATAGTTTGATTTCTCTTTGATGAATGAATTACATACTTGTAACAATACAACGCATTTAACACTGGACACAAAAAGAAAGGCTAAGTGAAATAGATGCGTTTTTAATGGCGTTAAGTATAGTATTGACATAGTTATATCCCAGTTTGAAATGATAAAATGGTCATAAGTTAACAATGACTAGTTGGTGACCAGATAAAAGTACTCCCAATGACAACTTCCTGGGTCGCAAACAGGTAATATGTCTACTCGGTTAAATGTCATTATTTCAACATGTTTCAATCATTAAATGGAGGCCAGTTGATTAAAACAGTTTTCCTGGAATGCATCTAATAGTTAACAAGTCATTCTGCAACCGGCTGACAATTTCTCCACATGGAGCAAAGGTGGAGGACGAATATCACGAACTGATATATCATGTTGGTATTGTATATAGAGTAGGACACATGTTCGAACTGGCTACAACACGTGACTTGTTATACATGTTACAGATGCGTAGCTACACGGTGGCAAACAGACACCCTATTGCTTGTTAAACATGTTACAGATGCGTAGCTACACGGAGGCAAACAGACACCCTATTGCTTGTTAAACATGTCACAGATGCGTAGCTACACGGTGGCAAACAGACACCCTATTGCTTGTTAAACATGTCACAGATGCGTAGCTACACGGTGGAAAACAGACACCCTATTGCTTGTTAAACATGTTACAGATGCGTAGCTACACGGAGGCAAACAGACACCCTATTGCTTGTTAAACATGTTACAGATGCGTAGCTACACGGAGGCAAACAGACACCCTATTGCTTGTTAAACATGTTACAGATGCGTAGCTACACGGAGGCAAACAGACACCCTATTGCTTGTTAAACATGTTACAGATGCGTAGCTACACGGTGGCAAACAGACACCCTATTGCTTGTTAAACATGTCACAGATGTGTAGCTACACGGTGGCAAACAGACACCCTATTGCTTGTTAAACATGTTACAGATGCGTAGCTACACGGAGGCAAACAGACACCCTATTGCTTGTTAAACATGTTACAGATGCGTAGCTACACGGAGGCAAACAGACACCCTATTGCTTGTTAAACATGTTACAGATGCGTAGCTACACGGTGGCAAACAGACACCCTATTGCTTGTTAAACATGTTACAGATGCGTAGCTACACGGAGGCAAACAGATACCCTATTGCTTGTTAAACATGTTACAGATGCGTAGCTACACGGAGGCAAACAGATACCCTATTGCTTGTTAAACATGTTACAGATGCGTAGCTACACGGAGGCAAACAGATACCCTATTGCATGTTAAACATTATACAGATGCGTAGCTACACGGAGGCAAACAGATACCCTACGCTCTCTCACTCTGTCAAACAAAACATTTCCGGCCGCAAGAGTGTCTGCGAACCACAGGAGATTGTCAAGAAATCTCTCCCCTTCTATATCCATTCTGTAGTATATGTATATAGAAGAGAAGAGTATAGTAAGGTGGCGCAAAATGTATTCTCGATTTTTGCCATTCGTGCGTTTGTTTGACGGTATTTATGCAGTGCTTATATGATCGCGAAATTGTACTACATTTTACCAGAAGTTATTTATAAAGATATAATGTTTAAAGGTTATTGCCCCTTATCAAAATGCGTTTTGCTCCATATGGGGCAAAAAGGCAAAAAACAATGAAGTTACATGTATGTTCAATTCATTGAGCTTCATCTCGTTTTGTATCTCGCGTTAAATATGTTATAAATGTATAGGTCTCGAGCAAACTTGCACGTATAGCCAGTTATGTCTTAATCGAACTTATGGTTATTATTGTATCGTAAAATATTGCTTAGTATGGGCGTTTTGCCCCCACCTTACACTACTCGTGACAACCTCAGGTGCACTGAATCCCCTTTGTCTATGTCAGGTTGAACCTTCAGGTCTGAATTGGCATGAGACAAAATGATATGAAACCAAGTAATCTCCAACGTTCATTTCGTGGAAAAGATAAAAGCTTACGAAATGGTTGAGGAAAAACTGCAACATTACGTAACGTGGATGACTTATATCTCTTTATGATAACGATAGGGGTGGCGGTTAAAAGAGTCAGCGTAAAGAAACAATGATCCAATTTGACTGGAAACATTCGGCAGTGCAACGTACGAAGGATGTTCCGAAAATGACCTTGGAGAGGTGTTAATGTCTTAATAAATAGTATAAATATTACTTCAATGTTGCGGTAATGTATAGCATGAAATGTTATACTATATACTGTATGGATAGCTGTTCAGAAAGCTAGTTTGGCCATATGTTAATAAACATAGGAACACTCACCATTTTGGTATTTTTCTGCCCCCCCCCCCCCCCCAATCGCTTACAGCTTTCGTCCCACAATATTGCTTGGGCTTCCGTGAATGCTATTTAAGGCGAGTAATACAAAATTACTGCACAAACTTTTTCCAGTAACTCTGTAATATCCCTGCTTGAACACCATACAAGCAGCGATAAATCCATTCATAAACCGTTTCTAAAGCAAATATATAGCAATTGGTCTATCTGATATGATGTAAACGTAACAAGGAAGCGAAACGAATAAAAATCAAAGATATGATGGAGTGGTTCAAGATCAAATTAAACACACATTGAAACTGATACAGTAAATTACAAATACGGTAAAATACGCTAGCTTATAGTCGTAATATGCGTCTTGACTTTCATCAGTATGTGTGTAATAGTTAACGTGTTATTACGACAGACCCGTGCGTTTAGCTACACTGTATAAATGGAAGCACGTGTCTTTGTCGAAACTCTTCAGATTCTAAAAATAACGCAAGAAAAAACACGAAATTCCTCCGAATATTTAATACCTGTGTTAGATTGTAGCTTTAACAACGGGCTTGTACAAAGACCAGTTTTCCTTTTTAAACAAAGTCCCATTACTCTGAAGGTGATACTCGAACCGGAAATGACTTACATCCGGACCTCATTTATTCGACATCCTATCCGAATACGCGGTTTCATGGCATCCGAAATAAATATCATATCCCGATCTATCTTCTTATGCACGACGAATTGAAATGGGTTATTCGAAAGCATGTATTATTCGTAATATAATTTCTGACCCGATGAATTCGAATGGAAGAGGTTCGACTGTAAACGGTAAGTGAACGCATTGAATGGAAGAGGTTCGACTGTAAACGGTAAGTGAACGCATTGAATGGAAGAGGTTCGACTGTAAACGGTAAGTGAACGCATTGAATGGAAGAGGTTCGACTGTAAACGGTAAGTGAACGCATTGAATGGAAAACTTGAGAATAAGAAAACTCATTTGACGTGCAAAAACTAATTTATATTGTCCGGAACATATAATTTCAAACAATTTAATTATTCATACAATCTTACTAGCAACAGCTGTGCATGTCTGGGAAGCAATTTGTTTCTCTTGCGGGTTGTTTATAAAGTTCAAAACATAAAAGTATTTATCTTATATCATTGATATAAATCGGTCGCAAACCGCTATCGCCTAAAGGCGGTATAGTTGAACTTAAGTAAAATAATCGATAGTATTTTTACGCAACTGGTAACTGACTGTTTCAGTTAAGTGCACGGTTCTAAGATGTAATTCATTTAAATACATTCGGTGGTATCTCGTACATACATGATACATTGTGCATGTGTGTATATTACAATATACCAGATATCTACATGTTCTAAGTGAAAATGTGATCAACAAATACTAGTACGTGTATTGCATTTCTATATTTTCAAAACGCATTTAGAAAAAAATAATGACTCTTTCCATGAATGTTAACGCCTGGCAATGCATGTTCAATGAGGAACTTAATATTTCCAAGAATTCGATTGGTTGACTTCCCAAAAGATAAGAGTATTAATTGTTTCGTTGAATTTCAAATAAATGTTTCATTATCTGAAATAAAAGAGAGAAAAAATGCGCAGATCATTATATTCTGGAATGGAATTCCATGTTTTAAAGCTTGAAAACTGTTTAAACCCGGACTTAAAGTATTTTCCGCCGATTGGAACTTATTTCTGAGAAAAGTACGTGCCGGTCCCCGCGTTGGAAGTATCGAACGTAGCGACGAGAGTGTTTTATTGTTGGAAACCTGACTATTTTATTGGTGAATATTGTCCTGTGTTATCACCTCTGTGTTCTGCATGAACCCCACCATGCAATTTCTCCAAATATCTATATGTTCAACAATTTTCATTTTACTAAGAATACAAAATACATGTTCAGTCCCGCTGCTAAGCATGGTTAATTCATTCTAAGTATTAAATACATGTATTACTTCTTAGTACATGTATTTGCTGCATGTATTTAATAATGGAGTATTAAGTTGAAGTCGGTGCGAACTAAGAGGACGTGATATGTATCATGGACTAAGTTCAAGAACAAATAATTGTACCATTATATGATTAAAACGAACTTGATTTATGTTGATAAAGCGAAGCTTTTAAGTGCAACTGATAAAGATTACCTAGAAAATTAGCAAATAGTTCTATAATTTTACAATCATATTTGAAGATGATGTGAACTGTGTTGGGATAATCTAGAACTTTATCTCTCGCGAAACAGATAAATATTTATAAAGCCAAAATGCCAACTTTGATTAGATAATGTACATTACCAAGGGCGCACGATAAGCATTATTTTATACGACTCTGGCTACGATGTTTATGCACCTATTTCCCCCTCCTTACCCCTCTCTCGGTCACAGTCCACTCCTATCTCGCCCTTCCTTCCAATTTCCCCTTTCTCCCTCCCTCCTCTCCCTTTTTCTCACCATTCTCCCTCTCCCACTCTCCCACTCTCCCCCTCTACTCTCCCTCCCCCCACTCGCCCTCTTCTATTCTCCCTCGCACTCTCCCCTCCCTCTCCATCTCCCTCTCCATCCCACTCTCTACCTCCCATCCCTCCCTCGCACTCTCCCCTCCTTCCCTCCCATTCTTCCTCTCCCTCCGTCGCTCCCACACTCTCCCCCTCTTCCTCCCACTCTCCCCTCCCTCCCACTCTCCATCTCTTCCTCCCACTTTAGCGGGATCGTCTATAGAGCCACACTCTCACGGAGACAGATGAGAATTTAGGGTATTTAGGAAAACACGAAAACGAAGCAGCGACTTTCGGGTTATTTTCTAAAGACGTGCCCCTGTTTTCCCCGGTGTTACTACCGACCAGTTGATAGTACATCTCATTTATTATATCAAACTTCTCAAATTGGGAAACATACCAGTTTTAGGAAGCTACCCGGATTATGGCAGCCACATATTGTGATGCACTTGTTCGATTTAGCCACCCATATTAACGCATTCATTCTTATTCTTTTTATTTTAAACCGTGAGAATTCACAGTATTTTGTATATTTCTTAAACTGTTTTGTCTGACCTTATTTGAAAGAGTACTATCGTTTACTACGAAATGATCAGGAAGAGATTTTTATACATGTCCAGGAAAACTGCACGACCAGGGTATACATATACTCGAAACGTTAAAGAATTAGCAACTACCCAAAGTCTTAGAAAGTTGAACTTTATCTAATCTATTCGTCCGTAGAAATCAACTCTTAGCGAATTTTAAAACTTCCGGTTTACGTTTTAAAATACCATACATAAACGAGCCGCGGTGACTTATCAGTGTTAACGGTAGCGATATAATGTTTTATCTATCAACAGATTTATATTTATAAATTGATCATTTACGTCCACTAAATGTAACCTTCAATGGTACATAATTTAATCAAACAGTGTACCACATTATTCCAAAGGATACTACTGGATTGACACAAAATGTTGGACATTTATGCATGACGGTACATCTCTGTGTCTTACATCCCATTGTACAAAGTTAGCATCATGCACCAACTGATTCACACAAACCATCTTAGTAATATTGTTCACAAGTATCTATTTTCACACCTTAAATCATTTTGATATACAACTGTCTATTTAATCAGTAGCAAAAGAAATTTCCTAGTTTTGACATGTCGGTGAAAGTATAAAGGGGCTCACACTATAGCGCAACCTTGAGAGAGCGGTTCTGTTGCCAGCAAAATCTTCTGTTTAGCAACATAATGAATCTTCCAGGTGTAAAAAACAGCAACCGATTTATATCGTATAACGTATATATCTGTACGAATAAAATCTTGAAATGCATGATGCAATTATTGTTTTACATAAAGATTGCCTTCAACCCGACAGGTGGGTGTATTGTTCCTTTCATATAATGTTGAATGCCGGAACAACGTAATTCGGTCATCTTTCTTTGTATAAATATAGATATTTTATGAACGAATAAAATCGTCTTTAAATGCACGAAACACTGATTAATTATGTTGACATAAATATTGTGTTACACCATTGGGTAATTACTCCTTGCTTGAAAGGTTGAATAAAGGTAATTGAGCTGCTTTTCTTTGTATAAATATAGGTCAAATACATGGAATATTTAGAGACATTGATTGTCTTAGTTATAACGCTATATATTTAGACTTTTAAACAATTACAAATATATATATTTAAATCGTATATAGAGTTACGGCGTGTAGGATAAAATAAGGAAATGACGAATGACTGTATTGATAACTTCCATTGGTCTAATCTATGTTAAGTATCCCGTGTATGTTTTTATTGTGATCTTATGTTCAATGTGTATGTACATGCACTTTATGTACAATTACTTACCGTATGTCTGCTTTTCCCGTCTGTCATGTTCATGTGATTTCTTGGAAGACGAATTACATTGTTTAATCGGCTGGTCGCACTTATTTTTAATTTGTTACAAAAGATCAAGAAAAAAATAACAAAGTCTGAAGCAAGGTCATTAACCACGAAAGCGGAGTAATCGTTTACGATTTGCATAATGTTTAGCAAGTTACTCGTAGTGTATTATGTGCAGACCTATTGTTTGTTGGTTCATTGTGAGTTTCAGTAGGTTGGTTTATACGATTCATAAAAACGGTTATTTTCTTCAATGACAATTGAAATAAATAGTTATTACACATTCAAAGCGAACAGAGGTCTAATTCATAGGAACCCGAGCATTTTCTGACATGTTTCCCATTACATGTTTATTGGATATTTACCACAACAATTTTATTATACCGATTTTCCACATTTTTGGCAGGCATACATGATTGTTTGTTGTCCTAACCAGGTTTCCTGTATTAATTATCAACCAGTATAAACTTGCCCTCCCACAAGCAGCTGATATCTAGCTCACATGAATCAGGTAGGAGGACACATGACCGTATTCAAATGTCATAAAAGGAAATGATCAGCCCCGCTCCCAGGAACCGAACGCAGACTTCTATAATGACAATTCAACTATACAGGGCGGGGTTCTCATAACAAAATAAAGTAAGAGTATATGTTTCAGTTAAATCGTATTGATCAGAAGAGTGATGATGATGTCGGCGACCACAATGATGATGATTACAGTGATGATGGCGGTAGTGGTTTGATGATGATGATTCTTATAAGGATTATGGCAAACATGTAATGAAAGTGTTTGTGATGATGATGTAATGACGACGACGATGTTTGATGATTTTTGATGATGATGATGGTGATGACGATGATGATGATGGTGATGATGATGATGGTGATGACGATGATGATGGTGGTGGTGACGATGATTATGACGAGGATGAGGATGACGATGATAATGACGATGATGACTTTATGGCAATGACGATGATGATGACGATGATGATTATGATTATGATGGTGGTGGTTACGATGATGATGGTGATGACGATGATGATGGTGGTGGTGACGATGATGATGACGATGATGATTATGATTATGATGGTGGTGGTTACGATGATGATGGTGATGACGATGATGACAATAGCGATGATGGTGATAATGATGATGATAATAAAGATGATACCACCAGCGATGAAGTCAAATATGAAGATATGTCGTTGATTGTTGGAGAGGTAATAGTGTCAACAGAAATTAGTAATGATAAATCCAGGTATTGACGGTTACCTCATGTGCCGCGTGTTCAATGCGTTCTTGCAAGTTTCATTATACTTACGAACGCAATTCTAACGGAAACAATCATTGTAACGGTGGTTATTTGATTTATTTCATTCAGATCCAAACACGACATAGCATATACATATTCATAATCTCATTTCATCTATTATATTAAATGTATATACATGCACTAGCACGTACTCGGCATAATGTATCATCATTATTTTACCATCATATCACTACTTGTATTCTGTTCACAAATACGTTAATCCTTTATCTTAAACTGGAAGGCTATTGTTTTGTGGTTGGATGGGTAGGATGAAATACTTCAATTTGATTATATTTATTTTATAAATTTATGGCTTGAAGGTAGCCAAGTATTTCAATTTAATTATTTATTCATTAAAGTCTCAAATATTACTACAACAATTATAACGCAAGACATGTATATCACCACTCGAATAAGAGACTATACAATAAAATAAACTCATTGTTTATCCCGTATGATAACCTCGAAATAGGCCTACATATCTATAGTTTGAGTGTGATGTTTTATTCTACATATCTATAGTTTGAGTGTGATGTTTTATTCTACATATCTATAGTTTGAGTGTGATGTTTTATTCTACATATCTATAGTTTGAGTGTGATGTTTTATTCTACATATCTATAGTTTGAGTGTGATGTCTTATTCTACATATCTATAGTTTGAGTGTGATGTTTTATTCTACATATCTATAGTTTGAGTGTGATGTTTTATTCTACATATCTATAGTTTGAGTGTGATGTTTTATTCTACATATATATAGTTTGAGTGTGATGTTTTATTCTACATATATATAGTTTGAGTGTGATGTTTTATTCTACATATCTATAGTTTGAGTGTGATGTTTTATTCTACATATCTATAGTTTGAGTGTGATGTCTTATTCTACATATCTATAGTTTGAGTGTGATGCTTTATTCAACATATCTATAGTTTGAGTGTGATGTTTTATTCTACATATCTATAGTTTGAGTGGGATGTTTTATTCTACATATCTATAGTTTGAGTGGGATGTTTTATTCTACATATCTATAGTTTGAGTGGGATGTTTTATTCTATTTTATTTTTATTTTATTTAAAATGTCAATTTATTCTGTCACTCTCACACACACAGTGTTGTGAATCATTAGCATGTTTTCATATATGTTCATTTGTGTTTTTTTCGTGTGTTTTTTCTTCATTACTTTACTTTACTAATTTGCTATTAATTGCTTGTACCTTGACAATATGTTGTTGTATGGATGAGGAGCTTTGCTCAAATCCGAAATAAAATGTCTGTCCTGTTTAAATCAATCAAATAAGCGCTGGGAAAACAGCTTGTAGAATTTAAAGGCGCTGTTTTCTAGAGTCATTCACGGTTTGAAACAACTTTACTCATAAGATGTATGACAGACCTGTACAAATTCCCTCCAGTAAGTAACGATCTAATTTTGAAGCGGAAAATGCACCAGGCAAGCATGATGTGCATGAGTATTCCAATATTAGCATACGTTTTGAACCGTCAAACATTCCGGTATCAATGTTTGCAAACAAAACATGTATTCAAGCAGCTGTGGTGTATTTTACATTGCTCTATCTATTGCCGGCCTGCATAATAGTTGAATTCTTCGAAGACAGAATTCCGCGAAAATGTATTATTAGTTTTATGTCGACATAAACGCGCTATAGTGTTTAGTTAATTCATAAAGCGAATATTTGAACGAAGGCTGGCAATACGCATAAACAAATTTAAGAACCTTTCCCCGAGACAACCTGAGTGGAGATAATGCATCGCAAGTCATTTATCCCCGACCTTTGAACTCTGCTTCATTAAGGGAAGTTGGCAGTTACTTGCTCCTTACTGGTTGGTAACTCAGGAGCACTGGTTAGGTCAACTGTCTGCAGTATATAACTGAAATACTATTAAGAAACGGAGTAAAACACAAGACAATCCGTACCAAGTGTGGTCGTTTCAAAGTACACCTCATGTTTAACATTAGCACCCCCGTACTACATTATTTACGTGTGTCTTGAATAAACAAAAAATCAGTTTACCAATATGGTATTTTTTAATATTATAATATATATACCATCGTTAACCGCATTTCATGCCCGATCAGCTCATATAAGTGCAAGAATTTTGTTTACATAGTTGAACCATATCCTATTTATTTTGGATCATCCCTAGTATCTACCTACCCTGAGTTTAGAGAGGAGAACAATGAATTTGCTTTACCAAATGACTGTATACGTCAATATAACAGTATCACCGGCTTATTTCATCATCAGTTTCGTACATTTATGCATTAAGCCGTTACGATCCGAGCTTTATAAGTTGTATCAATTACAGTTAAATTTATGCTCAACAATTCCAGGAAAAAGAATTGTATTAATGGCTAGACCCGGAAATATACACATCACATCATTTAGACTCAACATGTGCATTATAATGTTTATTAATAAGACATTGTGCAGCAAATTTGATTTTAACAGCTGTACCTACAATGTGCATAAGTTGTCTATCAATAACATTGATCTAGAACAAACCAGGGCCCGGCAGTATAGTCGTTATCACCTCTGCGCTCAGCACTCAAGGTGAACAGTTACTCACCTCTGCACTCAGCGTGAACAGTTACTCACCTCTGCACTCAGCACTCAAGGTGAACAGTTACTCACCCTGCACTCAGCGTGAACAGTTACTCACCTCTGCGCTCAGCACTCAATGTGAACAGTTACTCACCTCTGCGCTCAGCACTCAAGGTGAACAGTTACTCACCTCTGCGCTCAGCACTCAAGGTGAAGAGTTACTCACCTCTGCGCTCAGCACTCAAGGTGAACAGTTACTCACCTCTGCGCTCAGCACTCAAGGTGAACAGTTACTCACCTCTGCGCTCAGCACTCAAGGTGAACAGTTACTCACCTCTGTGCTCAGCACTCAAGGTGAACAGTTACTCACCTCTGCACTCAGCACTCAAGGTGAACAGTTACTCACCTCTGCACTCAGCACTCAAGGTGAACAGTTACTCACCTCTGCGCTCAGCACTCAAGGTGAACAGTTACTCCGTTGAGTCTGAGTTAAGAGATTTGAGTGCGTGAAACGGCATACATGTATATACATGTACACTACGGAGTGCTGAGTATTCGTTTAATACACTTCCTCATGGATTTTAGTGTCAATCATAAACTGAGCGTGAATTATAGAACAAAGTATGGTGGCCGCGTATAATCTTGTGCCCACAAAGTTCAGATTCACGCTGAAAGCTCAAAGAAAATTGGGAACAAAGTATACCCAGTACTCGATAAGCAGTGAAGTATCACTTCAGACACTCAAATCCCTTAGACTTAAACTTAGACTTCACGTTAGGTCGCTGTGGTGTAGTTGTTAGCACAACGGACCGGCAATCCGTATACCCGGGTTCGAATCCCGGTAGCCCCATTGACCGATTTTTCGTGTTCCTCAAAACATGACTTTATTTCAGCAGAGTAAAACATGACAGCTGAGCGGTGAGTAAATCGGTAATTGTAGTTTCAAAGTATTACATGTAATGGCAGTCGATTATTATGCTTAGGCGAGATGTTTCCACAGATATAGCTGGTAATATGAGTTCTGTAAAAGGCATCAGTGTGGGTTTTTCTCGAGCACAGATAGTGAAGATGTTATATACTCGTATACTGGTAAAATGTTCTAACCCGCTGGAACTTGTTCACGAAGTGTCAAAAAGAGCTACTGGATACATCCGTCTGTTGATTGAGATTGCAGAAAGTTATAACATTTGAGATTCATATGAATTGAACAATGATAACAAGTTGATGTAAGCCCGCCAAAATCACGTTCCTTGCATCCGATCACTTTGTCATAATGTAGTGAATATTCTTAAAATAAGCACCGCTGTACGATTTCCAACCTCTTCTTTCAGTGACGTCATTTCCAGAAAAGGTCACATGTGACGTCACCATGTACTGATAGTAAGCAATAGTTGCCCCATTTACTTGAAATGACGTCACTTAAACCCCCTTTACACAGAGGTGGGGACCGTTGAGAGGCCGCTGAGCGATGTAAAAATTGCCAAATCTCTCAACCATCTTTCAATGAGCGCCCAGCAATCGCCATGGTCTCTCAATGATCTCTCAATGATCTTCCGTGATCTCCACGGTCACCACGGTCAGTGGTTGCACTGTATATGCAATGCGAGACAATACTATATGTGTCCTTGTATTCTGAAGCTGTATGTATACGTATAGGGTAAAATATACGTGCTATGCTTTTGTTTGGTCAACATTCATAGACACGAAACGTTACCAATGACCTATGTATGGCTCGAGTGTTTATTGATAGCTCCGTAACATAAGTGTACTTAAGTAGTTACATTTCCTTCCCGACAAAAAAACTTGATATTTAAGCTACTGTTTGTAAAACACAACACAACTCTTGTATAAACTGGATCTGAATGAGAAAACTGGCGCTAAAACAAGGATCCTGCTCTTCATTTTCTTAAAAAAAAAACGCCCATTCAATCAAAAGAGTATATATACAGAGAACCCACAAATATAATACCACCATTGGTTTTGAAGCATTGCGGTCTTAGTTTCGTGGTTATCTGACTATCGAGTTAAAAGATGGAAGACAATTGAAAATACGGTCTTATTCATGAGGTGGTTGTATTTTCAAAATGGTCTTTTAGTAAGATTTTACTGTATTTAATTAACCTCGCTAGTGTAACACCCTTTGTGGAATGTAGATATCGATTGTTAATGGTAGGTCCTTTCACTAGAAAGGTTAAATTGGTTATATTCTTTTTACTACGGAAAAGAGATAATGTTGTGGAAGAGAGGCTGTTGCTTAAGAGATGGCCGCCCGGACGAGGTTGTACTGTACCTGGTATGTTGGAATATCTACGCTTGTTTTATCGTGACATTTTGTGTAACATGTATTTAATCTCGAGGTTAATGTTTCTTTCGTGGATTT
This sequence comes from Mactromeris polynyma, assembly GCA_032209605.1. Lineage (NCBI taxonomy): Eukaryota > Metazoa > Mollusca > Bivalvia > Venerida > Mactridae > Mactromeris > Mactromeris polynyma. Next base: position 1,353,809 of record JASFXZ010000038.1, read on the forward strand.
TTAGCTCACACTATCAAACTAGTACCCGATGTGAGGGAGCATTCGTGGTCCAAGACTTCAAATCTCTTGCCCTCCATCGCAGCGTGTTCGAGTCCCTTCCGTAGATAGACTTTGTAAACGAGGATGCCATTCAGAAGGTCAGTGGTTCTACCTAAGCCCATGTTCACAATGAATTCGTTTTCAGGATCAAGATCAGACGTATTTGCTTTCTGATTTGATCTAGACCAGTTTCGGTATCAACTGTATATATATCAACAAAAATGTAAAGTTTTAAATGTGTTCACCACGTTAATATGACGCAAATAAGCTAGTTTTGCATTTGTGTATGGAAATTCCTGTTTCAAGTATTTCGGTGCTTAACGAAAATGACATACATATTTCAGGATCAACTTGATCCATATCAGTTGATCCTTTGTAAGCACAGGGCCAGGTGTCCACCGGTGGACTTCCTCCTTCTTAACAGCTAGATTAGTCACTACATGATCGTGATTGTTTATGTGACTTTAATTCCCATTACTAGTTTCCGCTGTTAATTTTATAATATTAAACGTTTCAAAAAGCTTCAAGCTTGTAGAACAGCTGTTATAAGTTATGTTTAATAAAAAAATCATCAAACAAATTGGTCTACGCGTGTTATGATCCGTGCATAGGAAAATTAATGTAATTAAGATATGAAATTTAGGACATAAAAAAACTTGCATTTAAATGAGTAATTGACCTTTCAGTGACCTTTCAGTGACCTTTCAGTGACCTTTCAGTGACATCAAGTTCATTGACCTTTCATAGAAGCCGTATGAATCTATGAACCTGTTGTTATCATACATGAGTAAATGTTGTTTTTGAAACTGTTGACCGCAGTTTCTGTGAAATCTAATTCGAAACTAAAATTATGTTATACATGTACTTATACACGTTGTACATGGTCGCGCTTATCGTTGAAATTGTTACCCTTCTAAGTAGGCATAATCTAAATTACTGTATATCTAGGTCAACATTTTATATGAGCCTATGTAAAGACCTAATTTCCAAACGTAATACATACATTTGAATGCACTTAACTTTACACTAATGCACACATTGTCCCTGTAGTTTCCCATAGCTACGTGGATTTTTGCACGAACTGTACTAGCTGACGTGTGTTAATTAAATTGATAGTTCTATTCATAATACATAGCACCCTCTTGAGAGCAACACCCTACGTATGACGCACATATTTATCTGTTGTTCAGAGATTAATTGCTGCTGTAGAAATGTTCAATTGATTGTCCCGTCAAACCACTTAAAACAATAATAATGTTGTCGACGCATGATTGTTGCTGTAGAAAGGTTAAACTGATCGTTAATTTTCACCACAGAAAAAGGGATAATGTTGTCGAAGTGAGGGTGTCGCTCAAGAGAGAGAACAGCGGCCTTGGGGAGGTTGTTATGCATACAAAACGTCTTCTTGCGTGGGCGTTTGTTGAGATAGAGATTTTCCTTATAATGCGACTAAATTTAGCCCAATCTGTTAATTACATTGCATTGTTAAAGTGTCTTGATTATTGCTTGATGTTCCCATTAATCGCATCAATAGCTAAAACACAACGATGGCTCAAACACCTCAATGACTTGAACACCATAATAGCTCATACACATCAATGGCTAAAACTCCTCAATGCATGTACACCTCGATAGTTCAAACACTTTAACAGCTCAAACATATCAATGACACGTGCACCTCAATGGCACGTACCCTTCAATAGTCATACACCGCAATAGCTCATACACATCAATAGCTCATACATTCCGATAGCTCATCAACTTCATTAGCTCGTACACCTCAATAGCTCAAACAACTCAATAGCTCATACACCTAAATAGCTCGTACACCTCAATTGCTCAAACAAGTCAATAGCTCAAACAACTCAATAGCTCAAACAACTCAATAGCTCATACAACTCAGTAGCTCGTACAACTCAATAGCTCATACACTCCGATAGTTCAGACACCTAAATAGCTCAAACACCTCAATAGCTCATATACCTCAATAAGCGAGAGGTCATGGGTTCGATCTCTGGTCAAGCCATAGCGAAGACGTGAAAGATAATACTTGCAGGTCCATGACTAGGCACTCAATAAATAAAAGATAGTACCAGGAGATGAATGAAGCCAGGTAATTATCTGTCAGTAGATCTATACGTTGTTGGTCGCACAAGAGCTTTGTATCTCATGTCACTTAAATGCTCGTATGGGACGTTATCTAAAGCTTCTTTGTATTTGACTAGGAAACTAATTTAATCCGACATTTTTTGCAAAGTTATTTGTTTCTATTCTGTCAGATAATGTAAGAACTGAGTGATATAACAACAACTCTTACTCGGGTCATGTAAACAAAAAGGATTTCGTTCGGTGCAAACCCATTGACATTTTAGTTAGAAAGAACGTGCGTAATGAATTGTATCTCAACCCGGACATATATATACGTATTCATTTCGTTCAAATTATTGTTTATTGTTTATGTATCTGGTAAAGTGTGTCAAGTGACCAGTTTCGAATTTGTGTTTGTTTTAAAAGTATAATACTTAACGTGTACGTAGGTTCAAAGCACCCAATTGTACGGTTACTTAAATACATGCCGCATGAGCTAAGTAACCAATAGGTAAATGACGTCATAAGATGATATTCTAATTGACTTTGCAGTTACAGAATAGATAGGATGGTATGAAATTAAATGCTATAGGCTTATCATGTTGACTTATTGGACTTTTTCTTCAATAACACTTTCACTTTCCGTACTTTAAGGAAGGATAATATATATGAATCACTTTAAACATTAATTTAAATATCTTTCAGTGAACAATTAACAGTTTTAAGTGGTTACTCATCTCCGAGTTCATTATCAAATCGCAATGAATGCGAGACAATACTACTCATTCTGTACCACTGCGCATGCGTGCCAAACTACTTAATCGGGATTTACAGCGCCTCCTCGCCAATATGAAATCAGAATCAAAGGCGAAAAAAGGAAATTTGAAAAATTCGAGCCATTCGATATAGCTGTAAATGTAACCAGCGATTCTGGAGAGTAAAATATGGATGGGAATATAAGATGTGCTCTCGAATAATGAAACATTTGTCCTCGCTTTGGGTTTCATATTGATGTCTACGTTTCTTAGTACTATATTCATTAGATATTCGCGTAAACTTAATTTAATGGGGTTAAGGCTTTAAGTCACATAACTAGTCAGCGTCATGCGGTGATCTTTCCAGCTGTCAATGTGGAGGAGACCCCCATGAGCCCCTTCCAGTATTATTTTGGGCATGAGTGGACATCTCAGTAGAACCACCGACCTTCCGTAAGCCAACCGGGGAGCTTCCTCACATGCAAGCTCTACACCCTGGTAGAGATTCGAACCCGCAGTGGTGAGAGGCGAGTCATTTGAAGTCAACGATCGTAACTACTTGGCCACGGAGTCCAGCCCATCTCCCTTCACGTAAATGTACAAAAGTACTACAATCATCGTCAATAAAACCAACACATTTTCTTTCTTAAATGTACACCTGCAATAATTTATGATCGACATCACTTCTTGTCTTTTATTTGTATCTAGATGAATATAGGTAGAGGGAAAGAGAGCCTGACTCCTGATCCGAGGGTCAATGGTTCGAATCGCGCCCTGGGTTGCGAACATTATTGGCTAACATCTCGTTCAGTTACGAACATTGCCGAACGTTCCGGAACGTTTGCAAGCGGACAGCCGTAATGAACTCAATGTTGAATGTCTCGCACAGTTCTAGGAAACTAAATCCCGGCCGAACAAAACATTCTACATTGTTCAGATACAAATATCGCAATTTTCTTAGAACTTGAGTTCTCGAAACATGAACAGCGATTTAGAGGCTGCCTTCTTTATCGATTTGCATGAATGGTTTGGGAAGAGACTGAATGTATACTGAATCGCAGTTTTCTGACGTAAGTTTGCGATTATCCCAAATACTTCGAGTAGCTATTACACGGGTATAGTTTAGTATCAGTCCGCATCACCTCAGCATAGGAACAGGTAGATGGCTCAGAACAGTATTAGAAGCTGAAAATAGATCATGTTATGTGTGTTTTAACATTGAAGACGAATACTACTGTATTCTCGAAGTGTATTTAGATTTAACGAAGTTCGTAAACTTTACAAAACAAGATTAATAGGATAAGACCAAGCTCGTTTGAGATTAATTACTTATTTAAAAGCAGAAAGGACAAGAAATAAAAAGGTGATCGGTTCAAATTGAAATAAGTAGAGGTCGTAGTATCGGTTAATATTCTGCTTTCGCTCATTTGTTTGAACGTATGAATATATCAAAGACCAACAAATGGCATTTAGGTCTTTGAATATATAAAACAATAATAGCATGCGTGGTGCAAATAGTTTGTTTCATATTCAATAAGATGTAATTAAGCGCGTAAATAAATGTACATCAGAACACTTAACAGGACCATTGTGGCATTGCCCATTGACTTTTAAGTGATTTCCTTAAGATCAAAACTTAGGCAATTTGTTTTAACTTATTCAAGTACATTAATACGATATCATTTGTTTAAATTAAAGTTAAGACTGACACGAGTCATAGTGAATAATAATTGAACCTGTCTTCTTTAAACTGTATCAAAGATATTCCAACTTTCGAATCAAATGTTTATCCCGTAGTCCTCGTCGTATTACTCGGGTTTACCGAAATATCGATTATAGGGATGTTGTAAACAACCTGTCCATCCGTTCATAATTGAAAATATGATTTAAACAACCTTCCCACCCTATTCCCAATATAATGGATAAATCGATAATGAAAGCCTTATCGAATTGGGTTTATACTTTGTATTGAATCCGTTTGACTATCACAGCTACAGAAAACACATGAGTTATATACTGTTTATTTTGTCTGATATACATAATTTTGATAAACATAACATTGTTTTATTTTAATGCATAAAGTACATAAAACTGCGACAATAATTCATCAGTAATCGAAAGTCTAGCTACCTTCCGTAAGTATGTGTTGCACAATCATTAGAACGAAAGTCAACATTCAAAGCATAATTGAGGAAAGACGGATTCATTCATTCCCAGTCCAGTTTACAACGTGCAGATTTAAACAAATAAGCGTCCAGTTTACAATCGAAGTTCGGCTGTCCAAAATTTGCTTCGATATTAAACTAAAATAAAAGTTGATTGGCCTTTGCACCTCTCTGACTCATGTAGCAAAAGCGAGCATAATGCGGCTGTGCCTATAAAAGGTGAGTAAACTTCTAAGTAAGGTAATTCAAGGTAAGATGGGGTGAACGACCGCTATGTGAATGTTTACTAGCATTTCGTACGTGCTGTATGTATACATTGGTCCGTGTTCACTATATGAATGTGTATCTAAACTTCAACACAGTTTTATGTTCATTTTGTTACCAGCATGTACTAGGACTGGAGCGATCGGTAAAAATGTAAAAGCAAATGTTGTCAATTTAATACATATACGCAATGATACGATTTAATACATCTTCTCTATAACAATTGCCATGACTTCACCACCTCTTCAAACTAACCTACCCATCTCATACTGAGACATATTTCTGCAGTAAAAATGTCTTATACATGTAGTAAAACGGAATTAAACTTTGACTGGAAAATGCTCTTATTGAAATGAATTGCAATGCGTGTATATATGTGTTTGTCCTCATGCGCCATATGGCTTACTGGACTAAAATGAAATAAATCAATATTATAAAAAAGTTAGTTAATTTTTGTTTAGTTGTTCGGTAGAACAACTCGTTCTATGGCCATTTATCGACAGTTGCATCGCCTTAATTCGAAAACTATCTTTTCCAGAAGTGGCGCAAGAATACCAAGTAAGTGAATCTGTTAAAAAAGTTCAACATCTAAGCGTAACCTGCAAAACATACTCAATACTGGTAGCGATTTTTACTGCGCAATTAAATTAAATGACTCATCAATGGAAATAATGATACGTACTGTCTGTGAATCTGGAAGTGTTGAATACAAATCCAGTGTTCAATACCTAACAACTTCAGTGCTTCTTTCAGCGCTTTGATCATTACAGTGTCACCCCAATTTTAAGAGCCAGTCCATTTCGTAGACAAATGGTAACCATTGTTTGACTATCTAAAGGCTCGCCAACCCAGAAAATTGGAAGGGACCCCTGCAGGGATTCAAACATTCGACCACCAGTACGTAGTAAGCTTACAAGCGCACGTAGGTGTGAAGATTACTATACACGCTCGTGATAGAAAATTTATCTTGTGTGTCCTATTCGCACAACGGAATATTTAGCATTCAGACTGCATTATGAATACTTCATGCGCAATCAAACTTCGCACGTATTGGATTTAAGTCTTGCAGAAATGCATTTGATGTATTTGTCCGCAGAAGCGTTTCGCAGAAATGGAACGCAGGCGGAAGTACTCCCAGACGTACATTTAATTGCGCCTCGTCAATATCTTCGTCGCCGCATCATTTCAAATGTTGCATGTATTAATTAGATTGCACGAACTCCCCGAGAATATGTCAGATTCTTTGCACGTATTATTAAAATGATGCAGATGAGTCGCCTTAACACAATGACACAGTGCTAACTCGTCAAAATATCTCTAGCTAGCTATTAAATCACAACAGAGCAGACGATACTGAGATGTCATCGTATGATGCTCGCTTGAACCTAAACGTACTTAATATCCCCATATTGACGTTTGGTTGATATTTTAATAAAATAATCCGGAATACGCATTATGAAAATTAATCAGTTGGATGGAAATTTTGACAGCGGGTAACCGAAAAAGAAGAAGATAAACTGAGGTTCATGTCGTATAAAGGAAAATAGGGATAATGTTCAAGGCTAGGGTACCATGTAAGAGGGAGTGATTAGTGATAGGTAGTCGAAGGAAAATGTTCTCATAAATCGTTCAAACAACGAAATGCATGTTATTCTATTTAAAACCAAATACTGTCACAAGTTTTGGTTTCTATGAATTACTTACGGTTTCAAAATACGACAGTCATTCAGTGTTCGGCCTAGATTTCGAACTTATATAGATTAAAAGAATCATATTTGTAAAGACGGATGAACGCCATGCACCCACATTCAGGACAAATCGTTCCTAATGATAGCACATGCGCACTGACTTAAGAACGCCTACAAGGTTAATCGGGTACTACGGAATGGATAACAGCATTCACGGGCACTACTCGTTGTACGTTAATAATACTTGTTTTATGCGTGGGTGTTGTAATTTCTATAAAATATATTGGTATAAACGCGTTCTTTCAAGTTTTTTTACAAATAAACTCCTTATTCATAAACAAGTATTAATGTTGTCCTGAATAATGCCTGTAAGTGTAGAAGTTTAAATGTAACCACCCTCAGACTTCCACGTACTGGGAGAATTGTATGTAGTTATAAGGGCGTTGCCTAGACTATTCTGTCATTGCGATTTCTGAGTGGGCAGCCGAGCAAGACGTAGGCGATGATTCAAATACATGTATGACTGTGTAGGACAAATGAGGAAGGTAGTTGTAGATTGATGGTGATCATTGCCCGGACTGGCAGCAACAACACCATTATGTGCAGTAATGTCGATATAGCTACCAGGACCAACGTCACGTCGGTTCAGACTGGTTGATGTATTGATCATCATTTACAGGGGGCGGGTCCAGTATTTGGGCTTAGGGAGGGTGGGGGCGTAACTTTTTAGTCATTTTCTGGTTTTGCTCAAACCTGTCTGCAAAGAAGAGCGGGATAATATTTCAAGTATAAATGTATAAAGTAAAACATCATCATTGTAGTATATATATAATGCTGCAATAAATAACTTATGGATCGCTTATTTGAAAATCTTGTAATTAAAGATCGCTGTATAAGTTCGTATTTATCCTCAGACACACAGGTAAGGGTTGGGAATTTTAGCGATTTATGTTTGGTCGTCTGTAGCGGCTAATACTCGTTTTTCTGTCAATCAGTGAGTCGTTCATTCATTCCCCATGAGTTGGTTAGAATTGTCCATTAAGATAAAAGATTGTGTAATAGACAGTTTTAATGGCCGGCGGCTTTGTCGCTGGCAGTTTTGCATAAAACACTTTCAAGAATAAATACATTTCAATAAAGTATAGAACTTCATACATTTTTGCTCAAATTAAGTTGATGTTGACCTTATGCAAAGGGCTGTTAGTAACACCAGTTTCCCCTCCACAATATGTAGGTCACTGTTACATGGCAATCTACAGCTTTGTCACGAATGTGTCGCGGTCCAAGTAGCATTTAACAATGTATGAATAATGATTGATAATTACGTGTAATCGTGATGTAGAAACTTCATTGTATCATTTTATTTCCTTATCGGGAGATTTTGTTAAAGGAAGAGATCGTTTAAAAACAACAGAACGAAAGTCATTAACATACTTGCGGTTTTGCGTGTTTATATATTCATTCTTAGAATGTTTGATTATATAAGCAACAATTTGTTACCACAAAATTCATATTTGCTGTCTGACGACCCGCTGTGAGGGATTTAATGAATGATTTTATGAGTTTATATAAAATTAACCAAGCGTTTCTCTCATCACTATGTCATGAATGTAACAAAAATTAGTAAATGAGTTATTTCAATGTTAAAATAGTGTAACTTAAATTTTAAAGTGTTTGTAGTTACGCTTAGTTATCACTCATTGTTAAGTACGACAATCATGTATGTTGCCGAAATAGTTAGGTAAATACTTCTTGGCAGCAATTAAAACACAGATTTAACATAACACTTTTCTATTTAAAGGCGTATTTAGTATTAAATAAGGATTATAATGTCATCTTGTAACAAAGTGGGTTTTTTTCGTGTTTATCTCGGCCTATCATCATGCTCAGTCCGTTTAAAGTTATGAAACTTTATTTTCTCGAAAACAAAACCGCAAATTGCACCGAAATTAATGTTTTCAACATAAGTAAATACGTTTTTCTAGAAACTGGTCATAACCACAGACAGACTTATAGAATTGAAACTTTAAATGGAAAGTGATTTCATTTTTCGGAACTAAGTAGGAAGTAAAAATTTGAATTCTGCACTCGGGAGTAATTAATATTTATAGTTTCGCTGTAGGCAATGAAATATTTACAGTGTTGGTTACATGGATATATATGAGATCCTGAATAGCGATGGAGGTTAATTTATGAATTAATTAGATAAAATGTCCTTATATACTGCGTGTAATGACTATCAATTTTCAAAGATGTGAAAAACACGTACTACATATTAAGTTGTGGCGTGAATTTACCATCATGATGAATAGACCGTAATGACACGGACACTGGAAAACAAATGGCAGAGAGCAGCGGCTGCAAAATCATTGATTGAAAGAATCAGCAACACATAGCTGACAGCAGCAAAACGCCCATCCATGGCTGATAGTAGCAACAATAACGTATGTCTAACACCAGCAACAACAACACAAGTCTGACAGCAGCATCAACAACACAAGTCTGACAGCTGCAACAACACAAGTCTGACAGCTGCAACAACAACACAAGTCTGACAGCAGCATCAACAACACAAGTCTGACAGCTGCAACAACAACACAATTCTGACAGCTGCAACAACAACACAATGCTGACAGCAGCAACAACAACACAAGTCTGACAGCTGCAACAACAACACAATGCTGACAGCAGCAACAACAACACAAATCTGACAGCTGCAACAACAACACAAGTCTGACAGCAACAACAACAACACAAGTCTGACAGCTGCAACAACAACACAAGTCTGACAGCTGCAACAACAACACAATGCTGACAGCAAAGAACAGTAACATATTGTTGACAGTAACTGTCGTAACAACAGAACATAGCTATCACCCTCTGCTACATAAAAATACATTCAACAACGTCCTTCGTTTTTCGCGTGATGTACATGCAGATTTGATGAAAATGTGTTCGTTGTCTGTGTTGGTATTTTACCATTGTATGTAGATAAATGAGAGTTGTGAGGTAAATGAAATATTTGTGTACATAAATTTGACACTGTTTTATCTTCTTTTGTATACACTCAATACGTACAACGTTAGTGCATTAAACTGTATAAAACAGAGATGCGCTGCTTCATTGTACAGACTGTGTATAACAAACACGTATATTTATGGTAATATCTTTTTTCGAAGTTACCCAGATAGGCTTTAAAATTTATATGAAACGACAGCGTGCGTTTTATGACCTCATATCCGAAACTTGACAACACATGTAAATACCGCCAGTCGGTATATATTTGCTGATTGAATATCAGATCGTGCTTGTCTCCAGGAGACTGTTTTCCTTGCAACTATAAATACATGCGCTAATTGTAGTTTCATATACTGATTATCGAGCTAACACTGACACGTAATGTGAGTTTCGGGAAATAAAATCGACCACATTTACAATAAATATTTTTATTCAATATGCGTGCACATAGGTCATACGTTTCTAGTTTCGGTTTCAGTTCAAATAAGAAAAAGGTAAAAATAGAACACACATTACGTGGACGGTAATCAGGTAATCAGTGTTCGCATGAAATACAACAGCATTGCATTGTGAGTGTATTCTACGCTTATACTAGTTTCGGTTAATACGGTGGTTCTATATTGAAGAAATCACACCTGTACAAGATTTTCAACTGAATTCTGGTTTCAGAAGAACTCATGTTCTCCTAGAGACTTACGTTATGTTGATATTTGAAGTTATATTAAATAATTCAGACTTTAAAATTGCCATGAACCCAAATCTAACAAGAAATATCTTGAAAAAAGACGGTCAGAGCAATTTGAAAAAAGAGAGAGAATAAGTTGCTACATGGAACGCCACATATATACAAGATTTGTTGTGCAAACACGTTTATAATGTTGTGAAATTCGAAATACTCTGCTACCTTATAATACAGTACTCTGCTTCCTAACACAATACTCTGCTACCTAACACAATAATCTGCTACCTAACACAATACTCTACTACCTAACACAATACTCTGCTACCTAACACAATACTCTGCTACCTAACACAATACTCTGCTACCTAACACAGTACTCTACTACCTAACACAGTACTATGCTATCTAACACAATACTCTGCTACCTAACACAATACTCTGCTACCTAACACAATACTCTGCTACCTAACACAGTACTCTGCTACCTAACACAGTACTATGCTATCTAACACAATACTCTGCTACCTAACACAATACTCTGCTACCTAACACAATACTCTGCTACCTAACACAATACTCTGCTACCTAACACAATACTCTGCTACCTAACACAGTACTCTGCTACCTAACACAATACTATGCTACCTAACACAGTACTCTGCTACCTAACACAATACTCTGCTACCTAACACAATACTCTGCTACCTAACACAGTACTCTACTACCTAACACAATACTCTGCTACCTAACACAATACTCTGCTATCTAACACAATACTCTGCTACCTAACACAGTACTCTACTACCTAACACAATACTCTGCTACCTAACACAATACTATGCTATCTAACACAATACTCTGCTACCTAACACAGTACTCTGCTACCTAACACAATACTCTGCTTCCTAACACACTACTCCGCTACCTAACACAATACTCTGCTACCTAACACAATACTCTGCTACCTAACACAGTACTCTGCTACCTAACACAATACTCTGCTACCTAACACAATACTCTGCTACCTAACACAATACTCTGCTACCTAACACAGTACTCTGCTACCTAACACAATACTCTGCTACCTAACACAGTACTCTGCTACCTAACACAATACTCTGCTATCTAACACAGTACTCTGCTACCTAACACAATACTCTGCTACCTAACACAGTACTCTGCTACCTAACACAATACTCTGCTATCTAACACAGTACTCTGCTACCTAACACAATACTCTGCTACCTAACACAGTACTCTGCTACCTAACACAATACTCTGCTACCTAACACAGTACTCTGCTACCTAACACAATACTCTGCTACCTAACACAACACTCTGCTACCTAACACAATACTCTGCTTCCTAACACAATACTCTGCTACCTAATACAGTAACGTGGGGGCAATCACAACTTCTCGACAATTTCCGTACAGTTCGGAAATAGACATCAAAGGTATGAATATACCTAAAATCTGATCAGGGAAACACGATTCAACATTGCCTAAATGTTGTGTGTGCCTCGTATTCCTGATATTTAGAAGATCTCTGTCATACTCTCAACATAGATTACATGCATTCACTTCTGCAACCATTCCGAGGTCTATCTTAAACAATCTAGCCGATGTGATCCGATTGTAACGCGGGGTGCCAGCAGTCATACTGCCAAGCAACAATGCGCTATTGTCAGCAGTAATATCAATACCTGTTTACTGTTTCTTATGTCAGTAGTAAACATATAGAGCATTGTAAAAATGTCTATGATTTAAAACTCAGAAATAAAGACAAAATTACACTCAGTTCGGAAGAAAGTATAAAGGGTCACAGTCTACCAATTTATAAATTCCAAAAATCTGTAAAAAATAAAAGAAAACGCCAACATCATTCCTGATATCACACGAAATGACTATAACTGCGTCACTTACAATAATACCGACATGGTGTTGGCCGTAGTATAGTCCCTGCCAGTGCTACGTATTAGCAGTAAGAACAGTACATTTTTACAGGGTCCTGTGATGTTACTTATAAATAAATGTTATTGTATTTTACAAACTCGGGGTGGTATACTTAAAAATTCCTGAAACAGAAAAGTCCCTGTACCTTTAAATCCATAAATTAGATTAAATCAGTCAGTAGGTAATGTTTACGTTACCCAGTACTTCCAAGATCTATATAATGTAATGACATGCTTAACTGTTTACCCAATGCTTAAAACTGAACAGTGTTGGTCGATATATATCTACATACTCTTGTAAAAAGCGTCAGTGACCCAAATAAACACGGAAAATTGAATAAGATAAATATTTGGTAAGCTAATGTTATACACTGCATACGTCTATAGTTTAATCTCATGAAAATGATATCCAATTACACTTTCATGCCTTTCGTTGTAGAAGTGCGTGTGGGTTTCGAAGCCGAAATTGATCTGGCTGTTGATGTTGTCTACACGTACATGTACTCGTATATTTTTATGGTTTATTTCATATTCGTTTGTTTCAATTCTCAATATGAATGGATTCAAATTAACATATATTATTATACATTATCACTTTTTGTACATTTTGTCTTAGTATATCGATCAATTATTAATTTTTTTCTTCCATATTTTAACTCGGTAACCAGACCTCCGCCCAGATAAGATTATGTTCAGAACAAATGGTGATCTTATTATTGAGGTTTTAAGGGTGTGTGTACATTCATCAATATTCTGAGTATTATTATATTAATGTAACTTGCTGTCACATATTTTCCCGACTTTTTTTGTTTTCGACATTTCATTACAGTTTTCTGCGAAACAGGATAGTATTGCGACATCAAATACACATATGGTCAATGAATCACCTTATTTCTCCACGAATACACCTTTCAGTACAGTGTAAGTAGATAATCCGCGCGATACCGGGAGTAACGGACGAGGATGGGATTTACTTATAAGTCGGTTAATTCACCGAAAAACAAAATGAAACCAACAGATAGCATGAATCAGGACATTACCCTCATGATTCACCTTTAGTTGTTTACCGATTAGAATTCTACTAAAATAGAGACATTTCGCAATAATTTAGATGTGAAATCGATATCGCGCGCAATGAGTTTACAGTAAGACAGTAAACCAGCCAACGTGTACTTATATGGTGTGAATTAATACTAAATATGGTAATTCTACTGTCAGTATATATTCTTAATTATAACCTTCTTCGTAGGTTCGTTCCAGAGAGTTGTTTTTTTTTCAAATTTCTAGGGCGTGTCGAGTATTAGATTATTTAGAAATGTGTCATTTCAGGTTGAACCAGTCACACCTTCACGGATTTCAACATGAAACATCGAAAAACAAACAAATCGTGCTAGGCATACATTAAGCCACGAAGCAACCAATGAGTTGTATCAATATTTGGAAATACAATGAATTCTTTATAAAAACTCCACTCTGGGAAGTAGGCTTTGACTATTTTATCAACGGTCTACGCTATACTGAAAAGTTCAGTAATTATGCTCTGTAACGAATAAATCATCTATTTGTACAAAACGAGTCTTTCATTTCTAGCTTCCAAATGAGCAACCACATTAAATCGGTAAATGGTACGAGGTTTCTAAGAATTACCACTGAACGGCCTGTATTGCTTCTAGTCATTAGTAAAACTGAGTTTTCCTAATTTAAGTGTATCGCCTGACTTATACTATGACTGAATCGTCCATCACCTGACCCATCAAAATTTAATAGCAATATGTCAAAAGACAATCTATTTTTGTAAACTGGCAGTCACAGTTTAGAATATACATATTTGTATATTTATTTAAGTCTCATTTCGGCCTACCTATATCTCTTGGATATGACATGCGGTTATAAATAGCATTAGAATATAAGCGAAAATACAGTAAACCCTCAATAATAATACCACCTTTCGTACCCTTGAAAACTGGTCTTCTTATTGAGGTGGTCCTAGTAATGAGGTTGAATAAACAGCAAAACTGTGAACATGGACTTGAAAATCGTATTCTCAATTTTGAGGTGGCCTTATTATTGATGGGTGTTTTTTTATTTGAGATTTTACTGTAGATCTGTAAGTCTTCTGTTGTACGAAGCTTAGTCGTTGTACTTAAAGTGATAGATATGAACATACAGAAATTGTCTACAGACATGTTAATTCAGAAAAAGAATTATCAGTTAAGACCGATTCTCGAAACTTGATCCTGATGTAATGCAGATCGGTTTTAGTTTAAAGCATAATATTTGATAAATTCCTCAACGATAACATAAAGTTTTAAATGTTTTAACAACGTGAAGTAGAACATTTCTATGTATCTTTGGTGTTCCTTTAGAGAAATGCTGCATACAAAATTGATCAGATCAGTTAATCCATTGTGAACATGTGGTCTGGCGATTATACATTGCGTAATCTATATTTCATCTAACATAATCAGAATATGAAAAGGTGTAACAAAGAAGCAGTCATGTGATCATGTTTGTGGCGAATTTGTACCCGAACTGTACGTAAATAACCTTAAGAAGTATATACACATTTACATAAGCTGTAGCGATTTATAGGTCGATTGCCTGCACCCAAAACCGCCACTGAAGTGCACAAAAGATTTTTGAAATTTTACATCATTTTTTATTTGTATCGTAGATTTTTATACTCTGTGAACTGTACTACATATCAACAAAACAACGATTATATATCAGATTTCAAGGAAATAGCGACAACCTTATGAAAAGGACGGTATTTCTTTGAAATCATCCCACAACAATTGTTGAATGAATGAGTATATCCTAGTAGCACGTCCTGTGATCTCGACCATTACTCATGTATTGTATACTATGACAATCCATTGTATATAGGTGTGTTGTATTCAGTATGGGGAAATATATGCGGTTAGCTTCTGTACAGCTTATAGGACAGATTTCCTATCTACGTAGATTACTAATACACTTTACGCAAGCAAGACTTTCAGTTTTATTGGCGGATGTTATAGCGTGTAGAAGTGAATAAATCCGTATATGTTTAGGTCAAAGTTGAATGAACGTGGACATTGAAATCGAATACAGTGGAACACGCTTATAACGTACTCGGTTATAATGAAATATCGGATAGTATAAACGTTGTAATTTTTATTCCCCGATCAAGCTCTATGTATAGATGATATAACGAAACTTGTTGTATGGATATAACAAAGTTTGGATATAACGAAGTTCCCAGAAATTCGTTAAAAGCGTGTCCCACTGAACAAACATATTTGAAATACCATTTATGAAATAAATACCAAAGGATGGATAAGTTTGGCTTTGTCAGAGTCATCAACATTTGTAAACACTGAATAAGACGAGAGTAAAATAAAAGTAGTAGTTGTCATCCCACGGACCATATTCACTGAGAAGGGTTACTGGTGCGTGAATTATATACACAAAACTTATTTTATTTTTGTATTTTTTTCTACCGAATTTTAAACTCGATAATCAGACCACCTCACAACTAAAGTAGACTTTCTTAAGAAAGGTGTGGTCGTATTATTGAGGTTTCGAACCAGAGGTGTTGTCGTATTACTGAGGTTTCGAACCAGAGGTGTGGTCGTATTACTGAGGTTTCGAACCAGAGGTGTGGTCGTATTACTGAGGTTTCGAACCAGAGGTGTGGTCGTATTACTGAGGTTTCGAACCAGAGGTGTGGTCGTATTACTGAGGTTTCGAACCAGAAGTGTGGTCGTATTACTGAGGTTTCTCTGTAAATGAATTCGAAACCCATTCATTTGTAAATCTCGTGTGAAACACTAATTTGGTCGTACAATGTAGCTATATCTTATCAGACGTTTAAGGGAAAAACCACAATGATATTGACACGTAGTACAGTATACGACTATCACGAACAAAAAGTGTACACGAGATGTAGCATGTGTCTTAAAGCTAAAATTTCGTCAAAATGGATCAAATAGCATAATATAGTATATTTTCTTGATTTACAGTATTTCATACATAAATAATCACACCAACTCAATGTTTTTAATTTTATCCTAAAGTTACATATTATTGCTACACATACAATTACTACACCTTACTTATGTCACGGTACACCACAGGATCCGAGACAAAATGTGAATAAGTCACTTTTAGTTTTTGCCTAAAACGTGACATAACTTCGTGACAACATCAGTGACAACCGAACAACATTAAAAACAACACTTTTGTAACATTTCGAATACTTTAATTTATTCGATTCAATATTATAATACACCCGTACATAAATAAATTCATCAGTAAAATATGTCATGTAACTATATGAACAGTAAAGTAAACGGGAGTTAACGACCCACTAGTGTTATAATACAACCTTCAACGCTATAACACACATTGTTTACGTTATTTAAAATAATGTTCTTCAACTAACTTATACAATGAAATCCGTGAAGTCAGTGATTTTAAGCGAAATTAGACAATAATTAACAATTTTTGGATCAGCGACTCAAATTTAGTAGTTTGTGATTATTTAAACACAGTCATTTTCCCCACAAACCGTACCGAGTACATATGGTCATTTAAAACCAACCGTGATAGATGAGCAGATAACACGACACCGCCAGGAAGTGTATCTAAGTGGTACTGTGTACACGTACACATTACTAACAGTGACGCATAAACGTTTTATGTTTGATTATGATTATTCTCGACCAATGAGATCCTTTGTCACTTTGTATCTTCCGTGTTCGATCGTAAACGAAATAGAGAACTACGTGCGTTCAGCAGGATAACGAGGATAACGAGTCATGTTCTGTAAACATACTTTGACTGCGCAGATTTCCAATCAAAATTCTCTGCAGGCATGTAGTTTAAAATATTTTGCTGGTTTATAAATGTTACGTCATCGTTTTATGTTTTCTCTGTGGATATAGAAATGATTCAAAGAGTCGCCTTAACAATATAACAATATATGTAGACAACAATTAAAAAGCAACACAAAATAATGTTTAATATCGCATGATTATATTTCAAATGCCACCGTGATTAAAAGAGGATAATTTCGTACTTCAAGCGCGTCATTATACAACATTATTTCGAATAAAATACTCGCAAGTTTTAAATATACATATATAAACCAATCTCGATAAACTAACATTTCTGCACATTGAGTTTCTTTTGTATCTGCGAGTTCGTAGTATTTTTGAAGCACCTAAACAGTAACCTTTATTGCGTTCAAGGAACGATGTCACGATCCCTAATTTTAAATAGGTAACCACAATATAGACATTATTAGTAGGCCATATATCAACACATGTCAAAACAGCGTCTTTGGATTAAACGCATGGTTTGCTAAAGCAATTATGCACCTAACACATATTTACTACCCGACACACGTATCGTATGAATGCTGTGATGATCGACTATAATCCACATTTGATCGAAAATATGTGAAGTTGCCGACAATCGATTATGGTTTACCAAATTACCAAATCGACATAAAACATTCAAATATTAGCATTAACAAGCAGATATTCTGATTCCATGGCATTCAAAACCTTTCGAGTATTAATCGAAGATTGATCGAAATACCTTGCCAGATTATTTTCGATGATCAATTACGAAAACTGACCGGTAATGCATCCCTAGTCACAAGGAATTTCAAAATCCTTACTACACATCTAAACAATAACTTTTTCAGAAGCCAGGTCATACAAAGGTCACACACAAACAATATCAATTACTACAGGAAATACAAAACAGAGGTCTATGTACTGTACAGACTACATTTCAGACGACTGAAAGGGACTCGGTAAAATCAACAGCCTATCCGATACAAATGTTGGTAATATAAATTAGTAATGACGTAATCCCTGAGTCATGTATATAACGTAAACAATCACCTACTCGTTGCCATAGCAATAACATTTAATTCCAATTAATTTCCCCGTCAATTCTTATACAATATCTTCCTTCCTCGGTTTCACCTCATGTAACAAAATACAGAATGAAATCATTGCTGAAATTCGAAGAAATAATTCTTAGTCTCCCTCCACATGTATTTATGTCTCGATTTTTTGTGAGGAAACCTTGAAAATCCGAATCATTTTCCAGGAATCGGTATGAACTGTTTCCATTGTGCCGCTCTTTCACCATCGGATCGAGTGGCGAATTTCCGAAATAACACGTCCAGTTTTGAACACTTTCGCCATAATGGGACTATTATCTTGCAAGTAGGGGGCTCGCATCAATGATGATAGGGATAATCGTTAATATAACTTTTAAGTGGTTTCGGTAGAGGTAATTTATCCACCGCTGCAGGTAAATCCGACGGTTTTGTTGAAGGAAGAGATCGATTGATTAATGTTCTGGTCAAATGTTTCAAAGAAGGTACACTATGTCGTCGGGGTTCCACTAATACAATCGGCAAGTCCTTTTTACCATTTTTATCTAAAAATCTGCATTGTTCAGCCTTCTTCTCGCTGCACCGAACATAATAGTCTATTAAATGCAATAAATTATTAAACCTAGGCATAAGACTTTTTGACCGCTCGTCTGCATCTAATGAAAATCGACCATATTCATAACATACTCGAATACTTGTAGGTCCCCGTTTGGTTTTCACACTGATAGTATATAAATATTTAGGATCCGAGCTATCTCGGATAATGTAAGTTCCGACGGCACAAGACTTCAGCATTTGTTTCGCCTCCGAACTTCCGACGGCGGAATAATAAAAACAACCATATTGTATTATGTCTATAGTTTCACAATGAAGAACGAAGTCCTTATTGCAGTAGTAAATGTCACTTTTTGTGTGCATTTGGCGTTCCGTCATGAAGTCGTCGGGTTGATTTGATACACATCCTGTCGTGCCTACGGATTTTCGCAAGCAGGGATCTACATTCCCCACCAGTAGAAATTTCGTCGACCCGTGGACACACGCCATAAAATCAACTGTACAACAAGATCTGCCCATAAGTTAACGTAGCGAGTATTCACTAAAATAGCCCTGTTTAATTCTTATCAAACTGTTCCTCTTACAAATATCCAGTTTATCACGTTAACGTAATGCGATCACGAACACTGATATTTATTCATAAGTCCGTTTCAAGTCGCTCGCTTCAACATTCTATCGAATAAGTCGTTTTATTTCGTCTGAACTATTATATACACACTCTGTCTTAACCGAATACAGATACCAAGTAAAATTGGTTTTCTAGGAATGAGGTCGTCTATTTATAGAAAGGACTTTCCGTAATAGTGCGAAATAGAACGATACAGTTGTGTCTATAAATAGACACAACTTATATTTTCGGTTTCGCTTTGCTGTTAACTAAAATACTACCTGTAGAGTCCCGTTCAACTGAACGAACACGCTGTTTCACCGTATTTTGAAAACCTAGATTATTAATTTTGATAACATATGTGAAATTGGTGCCTTAATATCTATCTCAAATAATTTAACTCGAGCTTAGTGGCGGTAAAAGATAATGATTATGAAACGAACAATATATATCAAATATTGATCAGATTATTAAGTTAAGAGGTCAAGAATATAAAATATATAAACATGTATAAACTCATTAACACAAGAATCGGGATATTAAATCTTCATATTTGTCGAAAGCGAAATCGCTCTTTTTCGAAAATAATGGAAAAAGTTCGCGTTTTCTGCAAACGACGGCATTAATATTTCTATGCCCGGAAAATATTACTCAAACGATCAACACTCATTCAAGCAGTGATTACTATGAAGAATGGTTATTGGTTTTGTCGTACATAATAAGAGCGTGCTAAGTTCGTACTTGCAAAACTTAGTAGGAGCCGCTTATTTAACTAACATATCAAGTTATGAACTGATCAACATCGTTTAAAACCCTGATTCAAAATGGAGGCGATTCAAATGAAATATTGGGTAGTGACATTTTTCCTTGAGTCGTTACGGCTAGATACTATGCCACACCCGTAAGAACTCTCTACCTAATCCTATCTCTGACACCAGGCGCGTAGCGTCCTGTACGCAGAGTACGCAGCTGCGTACACATTGTCTCGAAATATCGAAAAAATAAAAAGTTGCATTAAAAAAACTTCGTTCAATTCAGGGATAAGAATGCGCCTAGAAGTCACTACAGACAATCTAGAAACCAATTTTTTTCGGGGGAGTACCCCCGGACCCCCCGCAAAAAGAATCTTGCGTACACATCACAAACCCCCTATTTACGCCCCTGGACACGAAAATATGCACAGCGTCTCTAGAAAGTTACACCGTAGCATTAAGTAGTCGGCGTAGAATTTAACCATTTTACAGAATGGAAAATGTACTAGAAAGCTATCATTGTAACGTAGAAATTAAACCACAACAATGTTATCTAATCAGCAGCGTCAATTTGTTATTGTCGCATCGAACGTTCCTTCTTTGAATATCGCTTAAGATAAGAATTGACTAGTTGTTACTGATTTTAAGCTTGACAAGACCACAACGCTGGTTAGTTTGATTTGTCGGATTTTTAAAAGGCCTAAGCTATGTCTTGCCTTCTCAGAATGTAGTCAATGGCTAATTTACTTCCGGGCAGTTTTCCCAAGTTTGGCGCCTCGTTGTTAAGGAATATCATAATGTATGCAGTCATTGAATGTTCCAGGTAGGGTTGTTGGTATATTTCACGCAAAAATAATAAATATTAATGTTTGTGATTGTAATTGACCATGCACAGATAACCCCTGACAATTTACAGTACAGTGCAATCTCAATACAGTGCCCCTTTCTTGAGCAACAATATTATCATTTTCCCGTCGTAAAAATACTACACAGTTAACCTCTCTATATCAACAACCTCTCAACAACAGTCGGAATTAAGATCTTCCAAGGGGTGTTACTCTGGAGAGTTTGAAACGTAATTTACGGAGTCACACATTGCATGAAAGTCACGGTTTGACAAAAATAAAAGACAACATAACATCTGTTTGTTTGAAAGTTTGTGGTACAATCCCGGACCGTGTCCGGCTGTTTAATGAGTTACTTTCGTCCATGTCCCGGATATGGCAAGATTCCATTCTCTGTTATAAATTTAATTTTAACCCTACCCTGATAACACCTTGGCATCCGGAATTCATTCCTTTCAGTGTGTGGATAAAATATTTTCCCAATTCTGGCAATGTTTTAAGACCTAACACAATTTGTGTGAAGTGATGTGATGAGGAATTATACAGAAGCAAGTAATTCAGAGATTTCTTAGAAAAAGTATGATCGGTTAATTGAAATTAAAACTATCATTCTGGTTAAAAAATAAAATTCCCGTCGCGCATCAATCATCGCATTATTGGTTTGGTATAAAAACCACATCCTTAACAAAAGATTCCGGATTTTATTTTTACGGAAATCGGTCGTGCGACGCGTTGATTTCGCGCACGTAATCGAGATATTGTTACGATATTGATTTCTTGATATAGATATTCATATTTAGTTCCCCCAGATTGATTAATAACTACATAATTGCTATTGTTTTGTTGAATTAAGATTTCAGACATCCGGGTACATGTTTTATAAAAAAGTGTCTACATTTATTCGCTGTGCGCGTATCTTTGTAAAATCAACCGACTCAAGTTTTTGTAATTAACACTCCCAACACACCAATCGATTTACAAAATGTCTGGGAAAATACAATTTATGCAATATTTCGAAATTATTATGATAATCTTGGAAAAAGTGTGAACAATGAATTAAAATAGACTTAGGCGGAAATGCATGTACATGTAAATATTTTCTCACCTAAGGGAGGGGACACCGCTCACTCATTCCCCGTCGCCGCCTCAAATGCGCGCCTGAATTAACCCGTTACATAATAGGTGGCCCTGTGACTCAGTGGTTAACGCTGCTGACTACTAATCCGAAGGTCGTGGGTTCGATCCCTCGTCTCGCCGGATAAAACAGAAATGCTTTTCAGTGTTTCCCACCAAACATAGTACTGGCATATAACCAGGAAAGTACGGGGTAGATTCCAGGAAAATACTGGTTAGATGCCAGGAAAATTGTGACTGTACGATGGGTCTCATTGGCACTGTGGAGTGACCGTATTTGGCTTCAAAAATTGTCTGTTTGACCTATACTGCTCTACTGGCAGGTAAATTTCCCCCTTCGGTTTCAAAAAGTCTATTTATGGTGTGCGGGACACATACCGAGTCGACCAAAATACCATTATAAAATGTGCGCGGCGACGGGCGACCTCATAAACACAGTAATACAAATACCGTTACATAATGTGCTGGTATTGACTAACTAACAAGGAATTAATGCGGTAGATTCCGAAGAATAAAGACTAGAGGTCTATGCAATAAAAACCATCATGCCAAATAAAAAAAGTTGGTATATAGTACAAATGTGCACAACATTTGGAGGTGGATCGATTGTTTCGGTTATTTTTTATTTAACTTTAGATTTATACACGAAAGAATCATAAACGGAATATTCATTTTTGTTGGAGTCCGAGTCGGCGCAAACTTCGAGGTTTTGTATGGGAGCTGCAAACACGCGAGGTTCAAAGAACGATTGCCTCTCGAGGGTGCCACATTTCAATCAGTCAATGTAATATGATTAAAATAACTATGTACCCTTAATGCTGCCTGGAGCTATTAAGAAGGAACGTTTAATGTTGCAATAAATGATCCATTAGTCACTAGTAGGTACTGCCTAGTTCCTATGCAGTAATAACTTGAAAGGTGGATAGGCGGTGCTATCATGCATGTACTTTTTAGAAACAGAGTGCCACCGACTTTATTTATAGGCTATTTCAACGAAATAATTGGTCCAAAATTAACCGAACAAGGATAAGGAAGTCAATTGTTTGTTAAATCCGGGCAGCTGATTGGACGGAAAACCAGGCTGCACTATAATGGCCATTATTGAAATCAAGCAGTACGGGGATTCTATTCTAACATTCAATGAAAACAAATAGCCGAAATATACTGTTCTGAATAATCGTTTGATGACTTAATATGAGGTTTCTTTAAATAGTTTGGAAGGAACTTATCGAAAAACAAACATAGAAAGTACATGGTCCATTTCATGCAATGTCGATAAGTTAATTCTCATAAATCTGCTGTTCAAAAATGCAGCTTCGAGTAGGGGAAAATTTCGGAATTTTCTTCTAATCTGTCTGAGGAAATGAAACACAGTCTAGTTGATTTCAAACTCTTTCAGGTTTGAAGAGGTGAATCTTTGCGATATTAGGCGGTATATATATGACCGATTTCACGAAATCAACGTTAAATGTAAATTTGTATAGCATATATATTGTACATATATAAACTAAAATCAATCTATTACTATATCCCGATCATTTGTACTAATTATAAATACACTGCATTATTTCGTCACTTTATTGATAAATGGCGCACATGCATTTATCAATGCAGATCGTCACGTGTCATTCCAAGTAACTTATCTTGCGATTACATGATTACGCAATATTCGCAATATTACAAGTACATGTACATGTATAGCAATTTAGAAGTTTTCAAGTCAGTCTAACTTATCCCAGTATGTGACCTTTTAATATTAATCTGAACAGCCATACGTGTGCCATCATAACCAGCAACCTTTCATATAACCTATACATGTATGTGTAACTGGCGTTGGCTTATACAGTTTAATAAGGGTTGCTTAAAGATTATCTGGCTCATCTGAACATAAAATGTTTGAATTAGCTTCATCCAGTATTGTTTTTACATTGGCTAAAATATCTCTAATGAGAACCATTGCAATGTACAGTAAAACCTCACCTAAAGACCACCTCAATAATAAGACCACCTCAAAATTAAGAACACAATTTTCAAATCCATTTTCACTGTTTTGCTCTGTATTCAACCTCAATATTAAGACCACCCCAATAAGAAGACCAGTTTTCATGGGTCCCAAAGGTGGTCTTATTATTGAGGTTGTACTGTATAACCGATTGAAATATCTTTTTTACCATATTACCGACAGACAAAACTTGTAAAATAGCATGATTGTTAAAAAACACTGGAAGTTGTTTTTTTATTTTATGATGTACAAACATCTTTCTTTAACAAATGCAGATCAATACATTATGAGTTCATTCTTTGTTAATGCATGTTTATTAATGTTTTAACTATTGGAAATATATTGTTCATGTTAGTTACTATAGGTAAACAAATGAACACAAAAATGAGGTTAGTATTACTTTAAGTTTATGATTAGGGGCCAAAAATAACGCGTATACAAGCATATGGTAAATTTTACGCGTAGGGCGTTCTTAACATTTAAATTATCATTAGTCAAATATATTCAGAACTTTCCTGGTTTTTGGACGTATATTGAATTTTACACCAGTGACAAAAGTTGAATACGTTCGTGTGACGTGCAAAGCCGTGTTCAGAAAATTTACTACAAAGAAGTTCTCTTTAAGAAATGTCTTAAATCAACACGTTATGTGGATATGTATACTATTACTTTTACAAACTAAACAATTAAACGTGTCACTCTACGTATTCAAGATTGTATTGAGAAACCAATTTAAGTTGTTTTGTTATTATGTGATCTAAAACGTATAGCTTAATTCAATGTCTTGGTTTCACACTGAAAATATCTAAACTGTGATCTGCCTCTGTCACAAATACTCGAGGACCTTTGAGCTGAATTATAGAAATATAACGCGTAGCAAATATTAATGGTCGGAATGTAAAATAGAAGGTTATTCTTTTTAGCGCCATTGTCGGGCGCCAAGCGCTGCGGACAGTTGGATCAATCGCTTGACTGCTTGAGACACGAGTTTCTGTTTACAAGTAATAAAATTCATAATAAGAATTCATTTGAGGATTTTTTGTGAAGATATTGATCGTTCCACGAACTTGTTTAAAACTTGGTTCCATGAATGACCATTAGTATTCTGAATTGCAGTTATATACATGTATATCTGTATTTAACTATTTCCAATAATACGGGCGTGTTTTGTGCCAACTGGTGACTAGCACCGTGATATACCGTATTTATAGAGTAACATTACACATGTGGCTTTCGTGCGCCGCAATACTGTTTTCAAAGAAAACGATTACTTGGAAGGCAATCCGACTAGGAAGTGCAGGATTCACTGATCGGGTCAGATAGCTCAACGTCAGCCCCTTTTCTACTAACTGCAATTGATATGATAACAAGTAATATCGTTGTTGAAGAATCACTGCAAAACACAATGAACCACTAAACTGTAGCTTGTAATCTGACATTTAATGACTCGATTGATTTGACTTATGAAAACAGAACAATGTAAATACACTGCAAAGATCTATATTGCATCGCTAAGACACGGCCTTCAACACAGTCCAACCGACACAAGTCATGCGGTTAGATTGAGATGCGAAGTCACATGACAAACGAACAGTTTTTCTAGGAAGAGATATTGAACACAAATTCATAGACACTTCCCTTTCTTGTTATTTGTACATTGCTGAGCTGTATTAATTATACACGACCCCTAGATATAACATACATCCTCTAGAAACAGCGATCTGCACTCTCGTGTTTTTTTATTTACAAAATATGAGGAAAAACTAGATACATATTTTGCATGTACAACGGAAGAGTCTCGTTCTTTCGGATTGATTTTTCAGAATAAAACATTATGAAGTGCGGAGAATAATATAAGACATACACAGTGGAAATATGTCCTTTATTCAGAGGTCATATTGACATAAAAATATATTACAGTGAGATATTCGTTCTACAGACATGCTTTATCCTTTAACCTTATTAACCCTCTAAAGCATACCAGCATGTAGATTAACCATTTTGTATTCGTTTCAACCAATATTCGCAATACATGTACTTTTCCTCATAATAGCATTCTTATAAAAAAACAACCTGTTGGTATTCTAATACAAACTAAAATACTAAAAAGAAATAGTTTTAAAACAATCATGTCCAACTTTCAGGCTCATCGCAAGATACCCCAGATCTGATTGATATTGGGTCTAGTTTCCTGATCGTTCGCGACTAAATTACCCACCCTGCCCGCATGTTGAAATTACCCACCCTGCCCGCATGTTGAAATTACCCACCCTGCCCGCAAGTTGAAATTACCCATCCTGCCCGCATGTTGAAATTACCCACCCTGCCCGCATGTTGAAATTACCCACCCTGCCCGCATGTTGAAATTACCCATCCTGCCCGCATGTTGAAATTACCCACCCTGCCCGCAAGTTGAAATTACCCATCCTGCCCGCATGTTGAAATTACCCACCCTGCCCGCATGTTGAAATTACCCACCCTGCCCGCATGTTGAAATTACCCATCCTGCCCGCATGTTGAAATTACCCACCCTGCCCGCATGTTGAAATTACCCATCCTGCCCGCATGTTGAAATTACCCACCCTGCCCGCATGTTGAAATTACCCACCCTGCCCGCAAGTTGAAATTACCCATCCTGCCCGCATGTTGAAATTACCCTCCCTGCCCGCATGTTGAAATTACCCACCCTGCCCGCATGTTGAAATTACCCACCCTGCCCGCAAGTTGAAATTACCCATCCTGCCCGCATGTTGAAATTACCCACCCTGCCCGCATGTTGAAATTACCCACCCTGCCCGCAAGTTGAAATTACCCATCCTGCCCGCATGTTGAAATTACCCACCCTGCCCGCATGTTGAAATTACCCACCCTGCCCGCAAGTTGAAATTACCCTCCCTGCCCGCATGTTGAAATTACCCACCCTGCCCGCATGTTGAAATTACCCACCCTGCCCGCAAGTTGAAATTACCCATCCTGCCCGCATGTTGAAATTACCCACCCTGCCCGCATGTTGAAATTACCCACCCTGCCCGGGCTGTACTGGTGTATTAAGAATGAAATTGTAGCCGAATTCGGTTTGATAAAACTCATGATCACTGACAGCTGTCTATATTAATTAACTTTCTACATGTTTAATATTGTACACAAATATTGTATCGTGATGTTTCTCTTCTCGGTAAGATCATATACCGCGGACTAATTAGTGGAAATTCAATGTATATAAACTTGGTCGTTATGTCATTATTTGAATAAGTGATCACAATACTTTGACGAGACAAGCATTGTTATATCGGCTGATAATTCTGCAAGGAGAGGGAGACTGCGAAATAAGGGGTCGAGTTTGAAGAATAAAAGCCCGTTAAGACTTGTATTTTGTCACATAAGTTCTTAGCTAAAAATGTTGATTAATGTATTTGAATTGTTAATGTCCAAATGATGAAAATGACACTATAAACCTCCGATCTAAATATTTCACCCCTTAAATATCTGATCATCAGCATATCAAATCACTGTTAAATTATCTATAACACATACCTAAAGTAATGCATTATGTCAAGTTATAAATATTACAAAAAAACGAAGAGATACATGCAATTGAAAATGGTCAAATGGCCCAGACTAGTCCGTATGTTTAAATACCATTGGATGCTTTTCACTTATAACGCCCACTTTTATTGGGTAATGTTGAAAACCGTTTTTCTTTCAGATTTGCAGAAATATATTCAAAGGGATTTACCTACACATGTACTTCTTTTGCGTAGATTTACCACTGTAACATTTTAAAATTTTGAACCATAACGTTTTAAATTGCTTCAATTTTCGTGTAGTACCCAGTCTCTTATCTCATTGCACCAAAATATGCAACCCCGTTCATACTCAGAGCTCTTGAAACACCATCCTGTATGCATTGATGCAATTTAAAACATCAAATATTCGCGCTGGCCTTGTTGCTTCCGTTTTTATAATTCATGGAAAAACGAAGACTTGTATATGTTACCACGAAAAGGCTCTGTGTTATGAGTTCATGACACAGATACTGTTCATGTATTCAATGTAGTATACTATATTGCAGACGTGTCATACGTACGATTGAAATATTATACAATGAAGTAACAATATGCAACTACTGGTGTTGATGTTGCGCCAACATCATAAAGGTCCATTTCAGTAACAGACTGCCTTTCTTATATCAGATAATTTATACATGATACCGACTTGAGTAGCTGTTGGCATATGTTGCCATGCCGAGCTGTTGCGTTAATTTATACAAATTTGCATTCGGAAAACATCGGCCAACTACGTCCAGTGTTCGGAGTCTAACGGGAGTAACGAAGTGGTGCGGAAATGTCCGAGAGCTGTCGAGAATGTCAAATCTGTAAGAAGCCAGTCTGTAACAGATTTAGGATGACGTCAAATAATAGAAAGGCCTAAAACATCCTGCGGGTAACCTGAATGTATAAACATGCCTTTAAAATAAGCACGGCAGAGGGGTGTGATTTAAGGGGAACGGGATTGGGTGGGTATGAGGAGGCCAGAGGAGACGGAGGGATATGGGGCAGAGGTCGGAGGGGGAGACGGAGGGATATTGGGCAGAGATCGGAGGGGGAGACGGAGGGATATGGGGCAGAGGCCGGAGGGACCGTAACACAAGCGCGCATAAGATACAGATCGTAGGAGCGAAGCGGTTCATTAGTGGCGGAAGAAAAAATACAAGTTTGAACATTATTAACAGATTAATGTACAATGTACTTCATAATGCCTGTTTATGTTAGCATTTATAGTAACAAAACTAACAATAGAGTTTAATGAGGGGGGAGAAAACATAGGTTTTATCATGTTCAATCCAAAGGCTATATCAATCACTTCAGGTAAATAAAGCAAACCAAATAAGAGAAACATAAATCATTACTTGTGCATTTCACGGAATTACTCTGTTGCTTAAATAAGAAATGATATTGACAACCACAAGTAGCTATTGATCAGTTTGTTTGATATATATGGCGACCAGGGATACAACGAATTTGTCCATTTTGCAGAGTAAATGCAGTAAATCTTGTATAAATATATTTCACGGCTAAATGTTCGACTGGATTGTGTTGAAGGCCGTGTTGTAGCGATGCAATATATATCTATGCAGTGTATTTACATTGTTCTGTTTTCATAAGCAGTGTTTCCTTGGTCGGACAGATTGGTTCTAGCTGTCGAAAGCATGGTTCAATTAGTTTAAACGTATTTATTTTACACCGATTGTGAAGCGAGTACTTCAACTTATACTTATTACTCTCGATGACCGTTTCCTGGGTTTACTACCCCCCCCCCCAGCAGGCATACTATATGGGCCCCATATGGGGAGTGCAACCGGGTTTCATTTGGGTCCCATATGGGCAGCCTATATACGCACAATATGGGACCCATGTGGGTCCTATATGGGTAGCCCTTATGGGTACAATACAGGCCCCACCTGGGCATCCAAGATACGTTCTAAAGTGTGACAGACAGATGACAAATAAGTGACACATAAGAAACAAAAACTAAGCAGGATAAAATTACCAAACGCTTCTTTGTCGCGAAATTATGTGACAAAAGGCAAATCAACTAAAATATTGTCCAAAGAAATACCTTCACAAATACCTGGGAAGATCAGCACTGAATAGCAGATCCTGGAATAATGTTTACAATTTATGTAAACTTTTCCGTGAATAACAGGTCAAAATGTAAAACAGGAAAGAATTTGTTTACAACTCACCGTACGTCTGCAAGCTCTAGTTTTGGCGCAAAGAAAGAAACACGAGCACCTGTTTATTAGATACGCGGATAGATATACGGGCAGCCCAAATGGGACCCATATGGGTTTACCCAGATATTGCCCACATGGGACCCATATGGACATGTTTGCTTGGCCAGTGCTCGTCAAACTCATGTATCCGACACCACTATCCCTCCGACACCACAGGCACTCGATCCCTCGATCACTGCGCCTTCGTAAACAATTAAATCAACAACCAACCTCATATTTATCGGAGAGGTATGCATGGTCAAGTTTCAGTAACCTACCACATATGTCAATATGCTGGTCAATCTCATTAAAATCAGCTCCAGTCGCACGCTCCTATACTATACGCTAACAGCGGAAAGTAATGGAGCTAAAGTTAGGGGCTGATTTCAATGAGATTGATATGCTGGTATACCGGGATCAGCTTTTTCATGAATACAATTATTATGACGTCATCGTTTTGACGTAACGTAATCCACGATAGCATTGACATTAGAAAGACGGAAGAGAAAAGCGGTAAATTGCTGCACAGGCTAAGTAAGACCAGTAAAATGAGAATCCAGTTGTCCTAACGAATCGATATAAATTCGATTCGGTGGCAAACATATTTTTAATGAGAAATTGAAAGTAAAACGACGAGTATGTGTTCTTTTCTCAGAAGAAGAACCGAAAGTAGGCCTACACAGATTATAACTTAGACGCATTGAACTTCGATAAAATGTCTTCAACAAATACTTAAGCTATCGTGAGTGTATTTTATCTGATTAGGCACACATTAACACCGAACCATACCAAGTATTCAGGATTTATCAAAAGTTTTAATTGTACAGTCAATCAACTGCTTTACTTGAAATTATGGAAATTTGCTTAGATCAAGATCTAGAGCGATAGAAACGACTGCAGAATACATGAGTCTTAACAAATCTGAATTATTACAGGTTGTAGGCTTATAAAAAATGCAGCTTTGTAACTTGAAAGGGGTTGTTCAAACCAATATATACAAAAAATGTATATATTTATACATTTATACACTCACCCAAAGTTCTAACGCATCACTTTGGGTTTACTTGATTTCGAAAAGACGAACGAGGGGTTGGACATTTATGGCCATTTTAGTAGAAAAAACACACAATGAAATCACACAGATAACAAAAAAGAAGTGCTTGAATAAGGTCCAGCAAATAAAGGTGTTTAAAAAGAAAAAATAACTAATCATTTTAATTAAGAAATGAGCTCTATGTAATTGATTACTGAGCGTGTGCTAGGCACCTGTGGTTTATGATTTTCTGCCTATTTGTAGCATTACACGAGTCCCCTTAACTGGTGTCGAGGATAAGGGCCCGGACACTTCAGGTCTTTTAAAATTTACAATTTTTACTTGGATCCACGTGGAAATCTCGTGTAACAAGCTCACATAAATAACGCCGTCGTTAGTTCAATTAATTTTCTTTAGGAGTACAAAATGTTTTACTCCTAGTCCTACAGGAAATGCAATTTTAGGCACATTTATGAAAGGGCATATTATTTTTCATAATTTTAGTTGACAAATAGCCTTCCCGTATATCTGTTGGACCATTTTTCACTCAAAACATGTTTTTAACAACACAATTAGAAAAAGAAAGCATGTGAAAGACAGCCAAGTAAAAGCAGCAAGTAAAAAATACCGAAATTCAATCATTCGTTCCGCATGACTGCACTTAACATCGAATAAAAATGTGCCAAAAGGTTTTAAAAAAATAATGCTATATGATCAGAAATCTGAATGTTCATAACATTTAGTACAGAATTAAGAAATAATATCAAACAATATGATGTGTTAGAACATTGGGGAGTGTATATATAAAATATTCAAATTCAATTTCTGAATGCGAAGTTCTTTTTGATTGTACATGTAGCTTCTAGTTATTGTTTTTTTAAAAAAGAATCTACTCACCAAGGCAGCTATGTTTTGATAAATCCAAACAAATTTGAAATAATACCGAAATTGTATGTGGTTGACAAATAAGATTTTTTATTCTGTTGCCATGGCAACCAGAATTATGCGCCGAACAGAATTCTTTAAAAGGGGACCATATCGGAGTATTTCTGTGAATTGTTGTCAAAGTTGGCCAAGAGGTTTATGATAAGAAGTTAAAGATAAGTGTAGATGGACGGACATACAGAGAGTGATCACAATATTTACAAAATGACACAGAAAAAAGACAACAAAGGTTCATTTCATCCATTTTGTTCAGATGACATAAATAGAAACAACAATCACTTAAAAATGTGAACCATTTTACAATTAGCACAGCCTTAAAAATATTCGCTAGCAGGGCCCCCACCAACCCACCAGCATTGGACTTGATAAAAGTTCTTAATTAATCATTTTAGTGTAAATTCATGTAAGAACGCAACATATCAACCCAACCAGGACACAATCTCTAAAAGAATCTCAAATAGAAATCTCAGTTCAATATGATTTTGCTCAAAATAGAGACAGAGATTGAGACAAATATCATTTGAGATGCTTCGAGAAATAGGGGCCTGATTATCATGGATATGGTTAGTGCAAGAAACCAACACGTTATTTCAAGAATGGTCGGAGATTACCACACCAATACTTATCAAAACTGAATACTGTAATTTGAACCCGGGTTTAATGAAGATTCTAATTATGTTATTCCTTCTTCATGACATGTTTTGCCAAGTTCATGCAATAAATGTGGCAACAGATTGTCTAATATCATGATCCCATCTGAAGTTGCTTTCATTCTTCTGAAAAGAAAAAGAAACCTCTGCAATGATTTAAATGATAAGTTTCAGTGATCCCAATCTCAGGAGGCAATGATCTTAAACTCATTCTCAGCACACAATGATCTCAATCTCCAACGCACAATGATCTCATTCTGAGCAAACAATGATCTCAATCTCCAATGCACAATGATCACATTCTGAGCACACAATGATCTCATTCTCAGCACACAATGATCTCTTTCTCAGCACACAATGATCTCAATCTCAGCACACAATGATCTCTTTCTCAGCACACAATGATCTCAATCTCAGCACACAATGATCTCAATCTCAGCACACAGTGATCTCATTCTCAGCACACAATGATCTCAATCTCAGCACACAATGATCTCAATCTCAGCACACAATGATCTCAATCTCAATACACAATGATCTCAATCTCAGCACACAATGATCTCATTCTCAGCACACAATGATCTCAATCTCAATACACAATGATCTCAATCTCAGCACACAATGATCTCAATCTCAGCACACAGTGATCTCTTTCTCAGCACACAATGATCTCAATCTCAATACACAATGATCTCAATCTCAGCACACAATGATCTCAATCTCAATACACAATGATCTCAATCTCAGCACACAATGATCTCATTCTCAGCACACAATGATCTCAATCTCAATACACAATGATCTCAATCTCAATACACAATGATCTCAATCTCAGCACACAGTGATCTCTTTCTCAGCACACAATGATCTCAATCTCAATACACAATGATCTCAATCTCAGCACACAATGATCTCAATCTCAATACACAATGATCTCAATCTCAGCACACAATGATCTCATTCTCAGCACACAATGATCTCAATCTCAGCACACTATGATCTCAATCTCAGCACACTATGATCTCATTCTCAGCACACAGTGATCTCATTCTCAGCACACAATGATCTCAATCTCAGCACACTATGATCTCATTCTCAGCACACAGTGATCTCAATCTCAGCACACAGTGATCTCATTCTCAGCACACAATGATCTCAATCTCAGCACACAATGATCTCAATCTCAGCACACTATGATCTCATTCTCAGCACACAGTGATCTCATTCTCAGCACACAATGATCTCAATCTCAATACACAATGATCTCAATCTCAGCACACAATGATCTCATTCTCAGCACACAATGATCTCAATCTCAATACACAAGTATCTCAATCTCAATACAGAACAGAACAGAACATATATTTTATATATACACAATGATCTCATTCTCAGCACACAATGATCTCAAACTGAGCACACACTGATCTTAGAGAACAATGATCCCAGTATTAGTCTTAATCTCAACACAAATTGTAAGTCAGGGGATTATTTTATTTTGAAGTGCTTATCAACAAGCAATTAGAAAGAACATGTGCAAATAAGTTTAATGTGACAAACTTTAAATACAACATAACATCAAACACAAATAAATAACTAATTATACATGTTAAAAATGAACAAATCAAGCCTCGCCGGACAAATAATTTGGGTAAATTACCTTTCATCTACATGAATAAGACCATCTAAGACTAACTCTTTGCACTTCTCACAAGTTGTCAATTTTGAATATACGGAGCTCAAACTCTGACTTCGTGAAACATTTTCCCATCTCTGTAATTGGACAGATAAACAGAATCATTATGCAGTTTATGTCACAACCTGCAACAAATAGCAATCCAAGAAAGGTTAAGGTACCAAACTTTATTGTTTTATATAAAGCATGATTGTTATTTTCAAGCAAGACATTTTGGTGAAATGTTATTACTGCTTAAAAATATTCATTTGGAATAATTTCATGTAGCTGCAGAATTCCTATTTGATTTGAGATTAAGTTACTCACACTTCTTAAAATCCCCTCCTTAGTTCTCAGTCCTGAGCAAAGATATTCTTCAAGTCTGCAATATACAACAATGAATAAAATGAATTTCTCAATCAATGAGCAATAAGTTTTTATAATACATTATGGGTCTTAGGTTATATTCAGAGTTTGGAGACCAGCCATTTAACTCTAGTCTCTGATTGGCTGGTTCTAAAAATAGTCCTTAAATGGACCAAAGATAAGTCTGCCTCCTGAGACTGGTTTCCAACCTCTTTTGTATAACCTTTGACCCAAAAGAATAATGAAGCATAAATACTTCACATACAAACAAAATCAACTAGCGAAAGTATACAAAAGATATGCTTTTTTTAATACAATCGTCACCAAAGCCTCGGTCTAAGCCAATAAACTGAGATTGATCTCCAAGCTTAAAATCTCAAGCCTCGGTCTAAGCCAATAAACTGAGATTGATCTCCAAGCTTAAAATCTCAAGAACAGTAACAGAAATTCAAGTTAATCATGGTAAGATTTTGAGATTGATAATACAGTGAAACTTCCGAATACCGGACCCTCTAAAAACCGGAAACCTTTGAAAACCGCACGAATCTCAAAGTCCCGATTTTTTTTGTTCTTCTTACTATATTTTTCCCTTCTGAAAACCGGAACCTCTGAATTCCGAATACCGGACGATTTTTGAAGGTCAGTTTATATATTTTACACAAAAATTGTCTTCCGAAAACCGAACAGCAAAATATTTGTCAAATTAAGTGTCTCACCTAGCTTAAACAGGTTGTAAAACCCCTGCGGCAAACTGTCAAAAGTTTTCTTTTGTTTATCAATTAGCGGTGGCGTTTTTTTTGACACGCGTGAAAATCACAATGATCATGTGATGCTTGAGTAAGGAATCAATTAGCGAGTACAATAACGTGTGAAAAACTTTCTTATTGCTTCAATCAGAGAAAGATCGGTGTTTTAATTGAATTCCTTACATCGATAAAACACAAGAATCGTTTGATGCGATTACTTTAATTTGTTTTCATTTTATGAAAACGTAATGAATTAAATGTCGTACGTGAGGAAAACTTTCTTTATGTTTGAATGCAAGAAAGATCGGTGTTTTTATTGATTTTTATTGTATTGCAGTACATATAGCTGATATTGAATAAAATATGTATTTCATACACGTGTTTGTTATTTATTTATTTATTACACATACTTAATTATCTTTAATGTTTAAAATATCTAATCAATCATTTAATTACATGATTAATTAATTGATTGCTTTTACAAACTTATGCAATTATAAAGGGAAATAAATCCCTTCATTCTACGTGTTAAGAAAACATAACTCTAGTACACCACATCCACTTTGCCTGCAAACTTCCAATCTTCTGAATACCGGAAACTTCCAAATACCGAACATTATGGCTGGTCCGGAGGTTGTTCGGTATTCGGAAGTTTCACTGTACAGTATTCTGTAAGAAACATAACTAATCTGAATGTTTACTAAAACATAAAACAAATGGTATATTGTTTATTTAAATAATCAGAAACTAGATGTGTCCATAGAACATGGATGCCCCCATTCTGGCCTTTTTAATAGAATGCAAAAAGGGCCATAACTCCTGGAAAAATTGGTGGATTGTAACCAAAATTACCAACTTGACCTGTATTTTATTATCCTACGCTTATGAGCCCAAAACCAACTGAGTCCATCCATACTGCCAGAGTTATTGATCGAAAATCAATTGTTTGGTCAGACGGATGCACAGACAGTCTGCCAATCTTAGAATGCCAGGGACATGAAGATAGTATTGAGCATGGAGTCTGATCTCAGGTTATACTATTAATAGCAATTATTGCGCAACAAGCTTATGAGGAAACTATATTCAGGACAGAATAATGTCAGAGCAATGCTTAGTATATCTTAGTTGAGGTTTAAACTTGCAATGATCACATATAATGACTCTCTCATATTCATACCTGTCTTTAACTGACAATGGTGTATTTTTTCTTGTAGCATGTCCATATTTCTCAACTTCAAACATCCAATTATCTGGTTCTAGTGTCTGTATTCTGGCTTCTCTTGGTGAATCTAAGTTAAATATTCCATTCTTGTTCACAGGAACAAATCTCCCATGAGCACCTGTTGACAAGATAAAGAAGCAAAGGGCAATAACTCTGTAATTAGCTTAAATAGAGTTATGGTTCTTGTACACTGCACTTCCTCTCATTGTGCTCTACCATTGTATGAAGTTATATTAAATTCCATCTAGTAGTTTTCAAGTTATGCTCTGGACAAGGAAAATTGCAATGGACCGCCGGACCGACCACAGGGCAACTCCTATATACCCCATTCAAACTTCGTTTGGCGGGGGTATAATTAAGCAACCAAAGACACTTCAGAGAAAGCACTTAGTTTGTGACATCGAAATTTCATGGGTAAATACTCAATATCATAACCACTATCACTAACACAGGTTTTGTTGTTGAAGCATCCATTGATGTTTGAGTCCCAGGTTCTGCAGGAGGCAGGGTTTGAGTTGGGTTGCAGAAAATGCAATACTCAAATTCAATCAAGCTGAGTTTTCACTCAATTAACTTTGCATGCCACAGGCCAATCTCAAATATTTGAATGAAAAAATAACTATTAGTTTAAATTGACCCCAAATTTCTTTGAGGAAGGCATTGGGGGAAATCTCAAATAAGTCAAGTGAATTTTCAAATTGGAGCAATATTTTGTGGGACCAGTAATATTACTATTGAAGTTTTGAAATTAACATCAAAACTAAATAAACTATAAAGTTTTTATTTTTTATTGTGGTCAAATGTGTAACAAAAGTTAGAATACAATTTAGACAGCTGGAAACAGCAGTAAACGACTATTTGATTTATCTATCTAGGTCATTATATATTGATCGTTAATTTCTTTAATACTTACCTGGACCAACTCCAATATATTGACTACCTTGCCAATAGGCTTGATTGTGTTTACTTTCTAATCCCTGTAAGAACAAATTACTAAAAGTCAAAAACAAGACTACCTATCAATCAATAGTGGTAATAAATTATACAACAAATATCACACAGGTTAATGCTATCACATCTACATGTACTGTAAAACCTCCATTCTTGATAAATTCACATAAGAAATGGATTATAGTTGTCATTTCTAGTTAAAAAGTAGTGCCTTACGAACATCTGGACATCGTCTGGACATACTCGGCCAAGGTTTTCCGAATGTTAAACCACCTTATTAATACAAATGTGTTTTCATGCACCAGTTTTTATTTTTTTACATATTTTAACTCGATAATCAGACCACCAAACTATGACAAACTTTCCTCAAAACCCTATAATTCTCAAGATATTTTCCTGAGCTAATTAAGTGATTTATCACATTTTAACACAGTATCAAATATCAGCAAAACACTATTTATGTAATAGACATTCATTACCTTCTTAGCAAAATTTGACACTTCATATCTGTTCAACCCAGCAGAGGCCATAGCCTGAAAATACCAAACATAAATTGCCTCAAACATTAAACCCCCTGAATATTCATACACATACATTATATATCAGTTTTTGTCATACTTAAATCATTGCAAAAAGTTAACACCATATTAAATGACAGCAAAAACATCAGCCAGACTTGGTGTTTTTTGGTTCAAGGGAAGCAACTCATGCAAATTGTAACATTATGGTCCATTACGAGTTGCTTCCCTTTAATATGCTGCCAAATCTACATGACAGCAAAAGGACTTGGTCAATTAATACAGAGAAAAAACAAAATTGGTCTCCTTTACTGGTTTGAATTAAGTTAATTTAATTTATACATATCACAATCAAGTTGTTTTTATTTCCAAAATTTATGAATTTATCATGAACCAATTCTGTAGTTAATGAACTAGGCAAATTTTTTAATTCTTCTACTTTACATCATTTGTGAAACAAGTAATTATAGCTTATAATAACTACTGCCCCGGGTTCCTGGGCGGCTGACTTGTGCTAGTGCCAAATTGTGACGTTTCAATTCAACCTAACCCACGACGAAATTCGAACCAACAACCTTGGGTTTAGAAGTCTGGCCCTCTATCCCTCAACCAATATGCCTTCTTATGCAACTACAGTTGGTCCTCGTTCATTCAAAATTCATCGGGTCCGAAATTTCTCATTTGAACAATACATGGTTTCGAATAGTCCATTTCAACTCGACATGTATAAGAAGATACATCACAACCTGATATTTATTTCGGATCATACCAAGTATTCGGATAGAAGGTTGTCGAATAAACGAGGTGTGGCTGTGTTAAAACTATACAATGGTTAAATACTTAAACAAAGAAACAGTAGACTTACTTCTACAGCCATTATATACATGTCTGCCATAGTGTCATTATCAGGCAACGTAACTTTACCACTCTCCACCCACTTATGTAACAATGTACCGCGTTCCACAGTCAGCTGATACAAGGAGACATGATTCGTGTCCATCTCCAATATCTGAAACATCAGTAAGTAAAACCATCCCTTCATTCAAATGTCATGGTTCATACAAAACTTCCCGAAAAAAATTCAAGTACTTTTCAAGGACTTTTCCCCCATTTTCAAGAACTAAAATGTTGATATTTTCAGTATAGAGAAGAAGGGATCCAGTGTATTTTTAAGTTTATCCCCCCGAGATGACCATCAATGGAGCATGGATAAAATAACACAGCGTGAGAATTACTTTTAAGATGGCATAAAACCTGTTGACTACCATACCATACTGTATTACCATACCATTGTCCACTCAGCAGATTACCATACCATTGTCCACTCAGCAGTAGGCCATGTTGAAAATAGCTCTGTCATTTTTTCATCATTGTTGGTAT
The DNA here is from genome assembly GCA_032209605.1 of Mactromeris polynyma. NCBI lineage: Eukaryota > Metazoa > Mollusca > Bivalvia > Venerida > Mactridae > Mactromeris > Mactromeris polynyma. The sequence continues at coordinate 1,393,518 of JASFXZ010000038.1, forward strand.
GTTTGTTATTTTTTGTCCTTTTTCTATTCGCAGCAGAATCATCCATGGGCAATTTACCAAATTTTAGTCTTTTTGTTTCAAATTTCAAGTACTTTTCAAGAAGTTTTTGGCTTTTACAAATTCAAGGAGTAGGCATTAAATTCAAGGACTTTTCAATGAGTTTTTGGTTTTACAAATTCAAGGAGTAGGCATCAAATTCAAGGACTTTTCATAACCTGTGCTAACCTTGTTCTAGCTACATACCCGGTACATCAATCGGATTCAATCCTTGTATGTGAATAACATAAAGATGCTGATATTAACAATTACCTGTTTCAGTTCCTTCATCCAAAGTTCCAGTGTTTGTTCAGGTCTACCAAATATCAGATCTACAGATATGTTACCATCATAAATATCCTTTGCTTCCGATAAACACCTGAAATATACATGTCCATTCAATACAAAGTCTATTAAATATTAAGTCAAATATGCAATTGGACCACTACAATACTTTCAAGGAGCCACTTTGATTAATCTGTACCTTTGATTCCTTCAATATTACACATGACATTTAAGCAGGAAATTTGTTGAATACTAAGCCCCATTTTGCCTTAATGTGTCCTATTCCCTGCTTTTATAAATATTGGCCATATTTTATAAATTCAAGTAGATTTGCAAGATGTATCTGTGTAACCCCTCATATCACCTCACCAAATATTGAACTGAAAGAATAAGTTACAACATTTCATTCTGATATAGACACGTTGATGCGTGACGTCACGCGCACCTGCTATCCGATCTAAATATACACTGGGGGGCAAAAAACGACTCCGCCGCCAATGTAAACAGAGCGTAATTTTTTTATTGTTAACTGTCAATGGGGCGTGAATGCGCTATTTTTAACTGACATTCGTAAACAAACACGCGATGGTTAGTTAACAATGCAGTAGATTGTACAAATAGGGGTAAAAATAATTAATGGATAAAATTTCACCGGTTTCCAACTGATGGTGCACGGCCCCAGCGATGGATTCAGGCAATGAAGAGAATGAGTCTTGATGACCCGTTTAAGACATGGGAATCGAAACCGTATGATAGGACATGTTTACAAAACTCTATTGGAGGTAATTTATTACCAAAATATCATTTTATTCCATAAATATCAATAATTTGAATAAACTAATTGTGCAGTGGTGTATGAATGTGCATGGACGGAAGAGTCATTGTCACCAGGGACCGTTATCGTATGTTCCAGTTGTCACACACGAGTGTCAGTGGCATCTCACATAATATGAAATTCTTCTGAAAATTTAGGTCTTTGGATGAACGTTGAATGATATTAATAAATAAATATTTATGCTTACGGTATATTAAAAGTATAAACAATAGCACTGATCTACCTTATATATAAATTTATATCATAACCTTTCATGTTGGTATAATTATGCATCAAATTTATATACTTCAGGACATCCGTCTGATAACCCAGAGCACCCCGGATACATCCCATCCATATTTGCATTCACTCCGCTGACGAGGGCGACCTAAGCTGACCAGAGGTTGGAGGAGGCTGATGTGCCTGTAGGTCGGATTTGTTCGGGTGACCAGCTATTTTTGAAAGCTAATGAAACTTCTACTGTATCTAACAAATGCAGACTTGGCAATCAAATTCAACATAATTATGTCCAACACAAGTATCAAATATATTTAACAAATGTGTACTGGTGCTTGCCAGAAGCTTAAATTCCTCATTAAATGGCCTGACAATATGGGACTTGAACCAAAGACCGCCTAAATAATAGTTTGGCAGTCTATCGACTGAGCTTACCTGGTCGCTGCCTATTCCCACACCACTACACTCCTCCCTCTTCCGGCATTTGAGACTCAACTGTGTATTATGTGTTTATGAGGTCGCCCGTCGCCACGCACATTTTTTTATACTGATGCACTTTATGGTATTTTGGTTGACCCGGTATGTTCCCCGTACACCATAAATAGACTTTTTGAACCCGAAGGGGGAAATACCTGCCAGTAGAGCAGTATAGGTCAAACAGACACTTTTTGAAGCCCATCGTACAGTTACCATTTTCCTGGCATCTAATCAGTACTTTCCTGGAATCTACCCAGTACTTTCCTGGTTACATGTCAGTACTATGTTAGGTGGGAAACACTGAACAGTATTTCTGTTTTATCCGGCGAGAAGAGGGATTGAACCCACGACCTTCGGATTCGTAGTTAGCAGCGTTAACCACTGAGCCACAGGGCCACCTCTGTCAAACACCACTGTCACATATAAGTAATTGTAGGGGAAAAGGTGGACCCAATGTGGGGCTTGAAAAGCTCATATCATTATAATATAAAATTGTTTTAGATCTGCTATAATATTACTTTATCGTTTCAGGTTTTCATGATTTTCACAAGATGCCTCACAAAAGTCAACTTGGGACAACAAGAAAAATGCTGTAAATTTACAAACATTGGTCGATGTGTCATGAAATACTTCTTGGAAAATACTCTTAAAGTGTTCCTTGTACATTTTAAATCCATTTACCATTTCGTGACTGAAATAAATACAATCTGTGATTGACTAATAACAAAAATTGTAGTATTATATAAACTAGTAGTTTATGTCATTGTTGAATAGTATGCTTTGAAATGCTCAGTTCTATTGAAATAAAATTGTAATTACTGTTATATATATAATGTGTAAATTTATTTTTTCAACTTGGTAATCTAGATATAGCACTATATCTGCAATAGTCTAGTATTTATATACTAATCACAAGCACTAAGCTCTTGTTTCATCTAGGTTCGTATGTGCATTCTTTGAGGAAAAAATTATCAGGTTCGGAAAAGTATCATTTGTGGAGACTTATGATTTTTCTCAACAAGCTTTGTAATACTACAGTTAAAAACATGCAACAAGCAGCTTATCTCTACCATCTCAGTACACAACTCATGCCAGGACATTATGAGAAAGATCAAGCATATTGTATCTTTATTATTTGTGTCTATTCAAAGCTGGATGGACTTAGGTATGTGTTGTGTTTGTGCCATATCCAAGGACATGCTGGATTCAACCAGTCTGAATTACTAGTACTTATTACAGACTGCATTATTCATTTTATATCATAAAGATTTACTAAGCAAAACTTCTCACACAGCATAGAGGCAATTTCCATCAGTTATAATGCAAAAGGTTCAAATATAATGCGACCAAAGCAAAGATTTATGTAAAAAAATGGCAGTTGTACTACATGACTAGGTAAAATCATTTATTTGCTTGGAGTTAGAGAATTGGTTTTCAGATATATTTATTAAGTGTCTGAAATTAATGTGTTACATTAGAAGTTTTGATCAGAATATATTTGTGAAAAAAATTAAATCGGATTTATTGCCACATATTATCTGATTTTGTTGGTAGTTGGTCTGATGAACAGTAAATGTCCCAATTTCGTTCAAGAGCATCTAGGGCAAAGAATGCAGCTCTTTCTCATATTCTTGTTTTAATTAGTTTTAATTTATATATATCGCCAATAAATTTGCAATAAAGGCAATTTTGAGCAACTAAAATGAATTAAAACATCAATAATTACCGACATTAAAACTTGATGCAATCATTTTGGCAATTATTTGTGAAAAAATAAAATATGGGTGAGTGACACTTTAGTTTCGAGTCTTTCACCAGTAATTTAAATTTAGAGGAGTGAGAAAAGTTTTATTTCTTCATTAAATATTTCATTTGCACTGGATATCTACAATTTAAGTAAGTATAAAAATGAGTAATATATCATATTTCAAAACCTAAATGTCATCTAGTTGTGATATAAAATTATGAATTTTTACGCATAAATAAGCATATTTTTTAATATTCAACACAGGACTGATTACTATTTTTATAATTGTAGAAGACACTTTACTGTATATAAGTGTCAGATGGTGACAGCAAATATTTATTGGATGTATATTGGAGTCCCTCTGGGCCAGACATTATCAAATGCTAATTAGTGGGTCTGGACAAGATTGGTATCACGATAGTGCACACAGGGGGCAATATTGTTTATTGCATAACTGTGTATAATTAGACAAAGAGAATTAATTGGTCTTGTGTAGACCTGCCTCTGTTTCTGATTTTATCATCTTATCTTTGATATCTAATTTTAGGAATTTGTGAAAATACAAGTTTAAGGATTGTTCGAATCACTTAATCACTGTCATTGTTTTTATGCGGAGGTCGTAAATCTTTTGCCCCCCAGCGAGTGCGCATGCGCGAGATTAGCCGAATGTAAACAATAACATTCAACGTGTCTATTTTACCTCAAGGCATCTTGAAAAGAATGACTAAAAGTACAGCAAAATCTAAGTAATTCTGGGACATCCCTCATAGTCAACCTCATGGAATCTCAAAGAGAATTATTAAAAGTACAGCACAGTCTAATTAATTCTGGGACAGCCCTCATAGTTTACCTCATGGAATCTTGAACGGAATGATCTCTTCCTAACAGTTTCAGATCATCATCACACAATGCCTAAGAATAAAACATTAAATAAAATTCAAAAACAATATTATAAAACACACAACAGAAAACATGAAATTCGATTGCAGTTTGGAAAAAAAGTTATAACCATCCAAAAATCATCTATGAAATTAAAATACAAGCTAAGTAATCAGCACAGTGGATAGTCACGAATAAAAGATTTGCACAATCATCTTAATACATGATTTAATAGTTCAAGAGAGATTTAAAGTTGTTATAGGGAATGCCACATACACAAGACAACCCCCCCCCCCTCACACACACAGAAACACAAAGTCTCAGAAAGTATATATAATGAAATAGAAGTATGGGCATCATCAACAGGGTAATCCAACTGAAAGATCTTGCAGTATACTGATTATAATGTTTTTAAAAAAAAACAATGGAAAAATAGAATTAGAATTTTTTTCAAATACAATGTTTTTTTCTTACTTGAACTCCAATAGAAAGTCTATTCACACCAGCATCATAAAAACCTCTGTAACATCAAAAAGAAAGTTTTATCCAAAAGCTGAATGGCATCATCGTTGATGAATATTGAAACACAGTCAGCAAAATGTTCCCCTTGAAACGTGACTTAATATAATGACCACTTATAAAATCAAAGACTTGAATAAAAGCTTTTTTCGTTGAGTAAAGCCTGATGTAATGTTACTGTAGGGTAGATGATTTTTCTTGTTTTCGACTATTCAAAGTAAAAGACATAACTTTTATCACAAACATATACACTGGTAACACCTTAAATAAATATACAAGTATCCTCTTCATTCCTCAAACATGTATAACCTGTATAAAAGATGTGTAATAGGAGCCATTAGAACATACACAACATATACCTAAGTCTACTTGTCTCCAGGTGGGTGGGGTTAGCTTCTAATGTGACCTCTGACCTATCATCAAAGATCACTGATTCTTTGACCGTCTCAATGACCTTGCCAATGGTGTCAGGCAGGGCTAAACTGGGAGTACCTGAAAAAATTGCAGTATTTAGATAAAAACAAAAACAGACATTTGTTTCACAAGATCAACCGCTTAACACATCACAAAGGTTTGAACTTTTTCATGTATCCAACAGCATCTCAGTGTCTGCACATTTAGCTCAGAGTGCTTAACTTCCAATGTAGAGGTCATGGGTTTTGACCCCGGAGAGGCGAATGAGCTACTGTGACAATATGACTGATGATAGTGCATCCGAAGTAATTTTTTTCTCAACCTCTGAACTCAGAATTATGTGGAAAAGTTGTGAGTTGCTTGCGGAGGAGCAGTTTGTACTGTTTGGTTACCCAGGAGCATTTGTCAGGTCTGAGACTGAAACATTGTTGAAAAACGGAACAAAACCTACAGATCAAACACTACAAACCAGCAGCTACTCACTTACACAGTGCTGGATTTATTCATAATTTACAAAAAGTGAACTATTCTACAATGTATACTCCAATGCAAAATAAACAAACATACAGTCAGACCTTGTTTATTCGACAACCTTCTATCCGCATACTTGGTATTATCCGAAATAAATATCAGGTTTCAATGTATCTTCTTACGCACATTGAATTGAAATGGGTTATTCAAAACTATGTATTATTCATAACAAAATTTGGCACGCGATGAAATCAAATGAACATGGTCCAACTGTATATGAAATGATAAGTTACAATGTATTTATCATTATGTCCACTTCTGTAACTTTGGATATACAGTGTACAGTAACACTAAATGCATGAAGAACTGTGATATATTACTTGGTACTTGTCCTTTAATAACCTGAAAGTTGTTATACTCCCACCATTAGAAATTGTACATGAACATACCTCCTCCAAAGAATATAGATTTAATTCTAGTTACTGCACTCAGTTCCAACAGTGTCTTAGTTTCCTGTATCAGACATTCTGTCATCCTTTCATGATTGACAGACCTACTGTAATAGAAAGTAAATATATATACATTTATAATATGTATCACAGGGCTTTTGAAATGTTCTTTAAATACAGTTTTTCCTGACTAGTGAACATGTTGATTTTGACTTGTCCAACATGGGAGGCTAGTTGTATGAGCATAGATTATGGTACGGATTTAATTATGTCTACCCCAATTAAACAATAACCAAACTTCTAGCATAGCTGCAGTAAATACAGTTGTATGACATTATGGAATATATGCAACAAAGTGATCAATTATTATATTGTAGTCATGAATGAAGCTGTGCACATAGCTTCAAGGCATCTTTTACCGATGTATACAAAAAATCGATAAAGAAGTTTATGGCAACTCGAAAGGCTTTATCATACACAATATTTAAAACTATAAAAAATAGTAAATATTGCAGTACATACGTTAATAAATACTGTTTCTCTAAACAAGAAAAGGAAATAGGATCCGATACCTAAAGACGACCATATTCGTGTCAGAACACAGACTTACTTTATATATTTGTTGAAGTTGCAATAAGAACATCGCCTTGCACAGTATGGCCACTGCAAAGTAAAAGAAAAACCAAACTTTTCATGATGAATTCTAATAAATGAAAATCAATAAATATAAAATAATCACATGTTCTTTCGCTGAAGGACAATATTCAAACAATGACTGTAAAAAAAATCATCAAAAATACCTAATTAGAAGCCTCAAGGAGACCTTAAATTGTCCTTTTAGAGAAACAACTTTGTACATCTTAACGAGTCTTGACAACTGCATACGGAGTTCCTAAATTAACACTTCTCATGCTTAGATCAGCCATTTTTGTCATGGGGGGGGGGGGGGGGGGCAGTATTACACAAAATGTCTAAGACTGAAAATCAGACTTAGACTTTAAAATGTTATGTTTTCTTTTGGCTCCTATGTTTATAATAGAATAGAGTTTAATAAAAATTGGCAAAATGTAGAGTGGGTATCAACAATTATTCAGACAAAATTTCATTAGTTAAGATTTAATGCGAAAGAAATGCTGGTAACAATAAGTTTGGCAAATTTAAAGTCTAAGTCTGAGTTTCAGTCTTAAATGTTTGTGAATAAGGCTGGTTAGGCAGCTGATCTATCTAAGTCCGCCTTTAGATAATAATGGACAACAACCATTGTTGCCAAAATCTCAAGGGTGTTTGTGCCCCCTGTCCCCCCTCTGCATCAGTGCATGCCTGCATGGTACTCATTCTTAATTCTGTGACTGTTAAGACCACTGCATAATCTTGCATATGGTGAGACTTGAACAGACACCCACTGAATCAAGACCACAGTACTCTACCTTTGGACCACCAACCCACTTACATGATAATATAGCGCAGCTTCTCTAGAGGAATCTTCAAGTTTAGCTTCAACATCATGATGAAAGCGTTTGAAGTCTTGTACTCTTGCACCAGCTAATCTACTTAGTCCATTATGACTTATAATTCTAAAAGCCGACATCATCTGTGACACATTGACACAACTCTTATCATGATGGTTTACAGAGCGAAGAGAACTTGTGAACAATCCTAAAAACAAACTTTGTAAAATGTATAGACAAACAAATAAGGTATCAAACATATGGTCAATTAAGGGTAATATGCACTGACACAGGTGTTCATCAAAAAAAAATCTAGAACAAACAAAATATTGAAAGATTGTGATATTAGAATTAAACATTATAAACATTTTAGTAATATTATTGTAAATGGACATATGATAAGTAATTAATACTAATACTTTGTAATTAGCATATACAGTTACAGTTCTAGCTCAGATCTATAATAAGACCCTACATAGCTTATTTTACATTTCACATCTTTCGGTTATGTATGCAAAGTGAAAGTAAAAATAACAAAATAATGAATGTTTAATTTATGCCAGTGATCTGAGAGATTACGACATGTCAACATATTAGAAGTATGAAATCGGATAAATTACATAAAATGAATCCAATACTAGCAACTTTAAAACTTCTGTTTAGATAACTTTTGTCGCTCAACGTGCTTGTCATATGAACACATACTGAAAACAAGATAGCGGACTTTAACTTAGCGGACGATAGTGTAAGGTAGCAAACAATAGGCACGAGCAACGTGTAGTAGAAAAACGGTGCAACATATAATATATCCAGCAAACAATTACTAAGCCGATATAAATTAAATATTTAATTTTATTTTTTTATTACATTAAATAAATAATAATGCGACATTTAATAGATTCTGGAATTAGAGCTTTGTTTCGAGATATTTAAAGGAATCACACGGCCCTGTCTTTACAAACATTAACTTGTTGTGAAGTTTAATTCACATTTGTTATACAACCCTTCAACCGGTTGCTTCATCATTCAATGAATATTTTCACCCAAAACATAGCTCATTCTATGAATGAAAGCTAGCCACTAAACCACAGTTGATGACAGCAGTTTAAACATAATAATTGACCACGGGTATCTCGGGAGTAAGAAGTAAATTCAACTGATATAAGCTTCATAGTACTGCAACCGTCGCGTAAAATGGCTCAATCCGTCTTATCAAATTCAACTTGTTTAATGTCATAGGATGCTACAATCTAGTAACCATGACAACCAAGCTCTAGGTACAACACAGGTAGAATCAGAATCAATATGTATGCAGGGCCGTAAATTACATGGAGGCATGTAGGCAGTTGCCTCCTATTGCGGGCTGAAAAAAAAATCATTTTTTGTCTAAAAAGGGTCCAAATTTTTTTTTCCAGGGGAGGCAATTTACGGCCCTGGTATGTTAACAATACTAATTGTACATTTATTTGTTTCATGGTCTAGTTTTAGACGTAAGTAGTGGTCGACGGGTAGAGACACTGACTCCTGTTCCGAAGGTCGTAAGCTCGATTCCCGGTGGGCGGAATTTGACTACAAACTACACAATCCGTAATTTAAGCATGAGTACTGGGGGTTTGTATTTCGAAGCTCTCGTAAATGTTTAAAATACGATTGATTTACGAGAGTTCGCCTACGATTGTCTTACTCCTTACGCTCAAACGCTCTATTAGCGCATTCGTACATACCACATTGCAGTAGCCAATGCACTGTGTAATAGTAACCTGACATAAACAGTATATAATTCAATTGTTTTCGTGCGAATCTTTCAATTGCAAAGCAAAATGGTATAGCGAAAACGGTAATAGAAAGCAAATGTCCACTATGAGGAGTTAATTGTGAATTCGAGGAACACTGCTGAATAAAACAACACAGAATACGAAATTGGTCTCATCCTTTAGGAACTTCACATCTATCCCACCTAACATAGAACTGGCATATAACCAGGAAAGTACGGGGTAGATTCCAGGAAAGTACTGGTTAGATGCCAGGAAAATAGTAACTGTACGATGGGTCTCATTGGCACTGTGCAGTGACCGTCTTTGACTTCAAAATTGTCTGTTTGACCTTTACTGCTCTTCTGGCAGGTACAAATCCTTCCTTCGGTTTCAAAAAGTATATTTATGGTGTTCGGGGGAAATACCGGGTCGACCAAAATACCATAAAATGCATTAGAAAAAATGTGCGCGGCGACGGACGACCTCATAAACACAGCAATTTGCGATTTGCGATTTTTACCGAAATCCATTTTGGATCTGGAGTGACCAGCAATCGTAGCATCTCGGCATTGTTTTATGTTGCACAACAAATCTAAACCTACGTTGTTTTCCCGGAGGTCTGTGTGGAGAGGCATTGTCTTATGTACGTGGCGTTCTCTGTAACAACTTGTTCACTCTCTTTTTTCATATTGCACCGACCGTCTTTTTTCAATATATTTCTGGTTAGATTTGGTAATTTCTTTGAATATGAACATGACGTAGTCTCTCGGAGAACATATGAGTTCTTCTGAAACCAGAATTCAGTTGAAAGTCATGTACAGGTGTGATTTCTTCAATATAGAACCACCGTATTAACCGAAACTAGTCTAAGCGTAGTATACACTCACAATGCAATGCTATTGTATTTCATGCGAACAATGACATTACATAATTTATAACCTGTCCTGCTTACGTAACGCCACGTAATGTGTGTTCTAGTTTTACCGCAATGAACTAGTTTTTCTTATTTGAACTGAAACCGAAACTAGAAACGCATGACCCATGTGCACCTCAAGCGCGTATTGTATAAAAATATTATTTGTTTTCGGGGTCGATTTTATTTCCCGAAACTCACATGACGTGTCAGTGTTAGCTAGATAAATCAGTAGATGAAACTATAATTAGCGCATGTGCTTATAGTTGCACATTTTGGATCTGGAGTGACCAGCAATCGTAACCGTGATATCGGCATTGTTTTTATGTAGCACTTCAAATTGCGCCGACCATCGTTTTTCAAGTTATTTATTGTTTATCATTAAGTATACGCAGCAGGCGAACTGGCCTCACTCGTTAAGAAAAAAACAACATGTGAATCAGCCTGAACCATTAGGATATAGATAGATCCCGATAAGGGACGTATTAATAAAGAATTCTATCATTAATATTTGCTGCTTATAAATATGCATTGAAATTCACAGTAAGCTTTGGTTATTTATATTAGCATTCACAGGGTTAAAAATACATTATAGTGATAACTTGTCAAAAACTGTGAGATATGTGCAGAATGGACGTTCAGCATACATGTCAAGTGTATAAAATGTATGGTATTCCCCTGTCGACTTTTAAAACGAACATGCACGAGTACGTTACATGGGGTAAACTACTTGGCTTCCAACTTGTTCTAGGTCAGACACATGCCATGTACTTATGTACTTGGTTTTGAATTCAAATTTAAAGTCACTATAAAGTATGTTAACAAATTGATACCAAGGAGCTGTTCATGTTACACAAACACTACTGTCATAATTACATAAACAAATGAAGGGCTTGACTAATCTATAATTTATATACCTATGTATTATTTGGTGTTGGTAATTTAAACGGGGAAATCAATAAGTTTGAACCCGTACAGTGGGCATTCTCTTTGTTGTTACGTTTGTATAAAGAAATAAATATTTACTCTTTAATTTAGAGGTAAATATTGTTTCAAACTGCTAATTGATAGTGTTCATGAATACGCCGCCTAGAACTGGACCGAAGGAGTATTTCAAATGACCTGTTAAGGATCTAAAGGTTCTCAAACACGGCCAGAAAATTTGCTACATTTTCATTGTTCCTGTCGATCTTATGTTACCAGCAGTCATTCTTTTTTTCTATTTTGCCATGAAAAATACTCACTTAGAATAAGATAAGGAATCGGAAGTATTTAATTAACATTATGAGACGTTTGCGGTTGCTGGTAAGTGGATAATGACATGCAATGTTCGATGCGCGTTTTTTATTAAATATATATTATGTTAATTTTTTGTTCATTTGTTAATCTAAACAATCATATCATTTATCTAGTTAAAACTTCAATAAATATGCATTATCACAGAATACATAATATAATTTATTTCTCTGTATATAACGAAAAAATACATTTTTATTATCATAACAAGCGGGTGTTAAGTTGAGCCAGATGCATCTTTAAATAAAAACGAAATTGAAATTTTGGTGAAAATGGCTAAATTTTATAATACTGTAATGATTGGGGTTCCAATAGTTTTATCAAATATGCATGTATGTACTTTGAATTTAGGGACTATATCCCAAGGCAACTTATGTATTTTGTTTCATAACCTGTCGTAGTAATTATTTGTGATCATTTATTTCGTAATAGAGCTATTACAATTGATTTTTTGAGATTTTTTAAGATAACATTAAAATGTAGTTACGGGTGTTTGTGAGCTTTACCCACAAATTGGTGCACATTTACACGTTGTTTGACAATTTACATTTCAGGGTCTTATATTGACAGCACTAACTAACCATGGTGAATGTAGTAAGTAAACCTTCTACCACCTATTAACTACATAATTAACGAGAAAATTGTATGGTTATCACGGTAAAGAACCCCTCCGCCCTACAGTTAACTACAGATTATCTTGATAAATATTTGTGTTTATGCCAAGAGTTCTTCAGTGACGGCAAAGTTTCTTTGAAGGAAATCAAAGTCAGCAGAATAAAAATTATTCTATAAGTATGCCAACATAGACATCAAAGGTCACTTGGTAGTTTTTGCGAGACATAATTATGCTTTTCATAAAAAAATAGGTCTAATTTTTATCTTGCCTTTTGTTGAAGCCTTTATCTTTAAATATAATCCAATGAATAATTAAATTTTATGTTGTTCCTTTATTATGTTTTAGTTATGAAAAATGTGTTAATGATTGCACGAAGTGATATGGTTAAATAAAGGATAAATCTTTGGTATAATTGTTTCAGCAAGCCAATGTTACCCCGAGACTCCAGCAACACGACAACTTACAGCCAATCCTGGTAACTATGACGTCAACTCGACGACAAGCAACATTTGCATTCTAGAATGCTCTGCTTTGAATTATGGGTAAAATAATCTAATTACTGAATACAATTATGTAATATTCAAAATTTTATTAGCCAGCCCGGCTAGCTCAGTTGAAAGAGCGCTGGACTGTCACCAAGCAGATCCAGGTTCGATTCCTGGGTCAGGTAGGTTATGTTTTACCATGACGTTAGGCACGGTCATGTCCTCCAGCCGAGGAGAAGTTGTCAGTTGATTGTGGTATAGCAAGTTAGTACTGGTTGATCATTTATATCAGCAAAATTGGTAAGGTCATCTGACCGCCGTGTATGACTGAAACATTGTTGAGAAATGGCATAAACTCTGATGAAATCAAATGAAAATTTATTATCTAATAAAAAACAACAAATAAATGTTTTTGAAACCCTGATTAAACTTCCCGTTCTACAATAACACACGGATCATTACATTGATGTTTTTCAGATATGCTGGACTGACCAATGGAAGATTATGTTTCTGTGGTAACTCGCTTACTGAGCCTCAAACGCTGTTGGCGAATTGTGACTTGACTTGTTCCGGTGACACAAACGAGAAATGTGGATCACAGAACTATTACATGAACGTGCATGTACTTCCTCCATCACAAGCACTCACTCTTACAATACAGCATTCAAGTAAATATTAGTACTACCTGAAATTCTGGAAAAAAAACTTTCTTGATAATAAACCGGTCTCAACACTAAGCCTCAAATTTCTATCAGTGGACTCAGAAAGATTCTCAAAAGTTAGCCGCTTTCATAATAACTTGCTATTATTGCGTGTGTAGATTTTATTTTTTCAGTTCTGTATGTATTTGCTGAGATATAAATTTTATCAATATTTGAAATATTTAAATAGGAGATTAAGTCAGTCTCGAAAATATGCCACCAATTCCATACAAATATGTAAAATAAGCTGCATATTATTTTCGGGATTTCGGGGCAGTTTTATGGCTTTGTTTTTCGTTATAGACACTTATAAGGTTCAATTATTCTTATAGTTTTCCAGACGTCAGAACTGAAAATCTTGGATTAGAATCCTGTAATAAGTGAGATTATTCCGTGGTGAACATAATTTCTGACTTAGGTGCGAGTACTGGGGAGAAATCCAGAAAACAGTGTTCAAGCTAGAGGGATTTAGATTTAGCTGTTTTAATTTGTTTCTCATAAAACAATAATAAAACTACAAAAAAACATTTTCAAATAAGTTAGATCAAGGTTTAGCGTGAGACTTTTAAGACATGGGACTGAGTTGTGATGTTAATGAATATCAACGCATGGTAGTAGCCTATGTGTGAAATTTTGCATACAAAGTTAATTACAGCTTTTGAAAGTCGGGATATTTCTGTGAGTCAACAAAATTCCGAACCTGCGATTTCAGACATTTCATTTGCTGAAATGTTTGCGAATCACTAAAATGTGGAGGCCTACAAGTAATGTTGAACTGAATAGTCGATTATACAAAAAGTATGCGAACAAGGCAGTTTGCACTGACTGGTATTTTTGAGACTTGCAGTTCTTGTATTTGCAGACTTCGCTAACATGTCCACTTTGCAAGCTTTTACTTATAACATTTGATACATTTGTAGGTTTAGTTGAGACGTACAACAGTACAGACATTGTATTCAACGTTACTGGTGATACCAGTGTGTCCATACAAGGTAAAGTCGAGGATGAAACTGGAGATTTCTCTCTGCCGCTCAATATTGACACATTGCAGCATCATCTTCAGTCTCCAGGACCAACTGTTATTAAAGCCACGGCCACAAACAGTCTGAATGAAACAGTTAAAGCAAGTGCTGTATTACAGGTAAGTATTTTAGATCTTCAATTTTGAAAACACAAATAGCTATTATCAGAGCTTGATCATTATGTGCATCTGGGCCTGCACACGGTGTCTGTGTCCACAAAAATGTCAGATATTGCATAGCTTAGTTTCTGAGAAAGTATTTATGTCCCAATGATGATATAATCAGTTTGTACGAATTGCCTATGGACCCGATGCGATGGACTCCTTGCACTTTTGGGGTTGCTGTGAACTTTGCCTGTCACATTTCCTGCTCTTCTTATTCGTTTATTTCTCTTTAAATGTCTTTTAATTTAATAGTGACTGAATCACCTGTATGATAAATAATTTTGCAGGCGCAGACCAGAGTTAAAGATATTAGCCTGGAATGTCCTGCTGCAGTCGGTATTGGTTACAGATTTGAGTGTTTTCTGACTGTGGCACAGGGCACCAGCATAACTGCCTCAGTGGATTTTGGAGATGGAGCATCTTTGTCCCTCAGACTACCAGGTAAGACTAAAAAATGTCTTTGACTGCCACAAACTTGCACTATCTAAAATTCACTTGTTGTAGCAGTACTGGTATTTCGGTTCGGTATAAAATTATTGTAACTACTCTAACATGCTTTCCACTTTTGTTTTACTTCATTCTTACCCATACCTCATATAGAATTGTTTATGCTAGATTGTGCCAGTTACTCTGTTGGGCAGTCCTCTGGCTTCGTGTCAACAGATACACACCCAGGTACCAACCAGCTGTATCTGGTTTCTGGCTCGGAGTTCCGACAGAATGGGACCATTGTTGGTTTCTCCTTCACTGCTGAAGTTACTGGTACACTCACTGTTCAGGTAAGTGCCCGTTCCTTTCATTTGTTAAATAAACACAAGTCATGACATTTATTGAAAATGTTTGTGTGTATTACCCCTAGCCACAGTATTTGTTATTGGTGGGTAGGCAGAGCTCCAGAAATCCACTAGCCCAACGTCCCAGACTAATCTATTATAATGCTCAATCAGGCTACCAACAGTTGTGTTGAAGTTATTCCTACGACTCTGTTTTTAAAGCTAACCAACATCAGCAGATTGTGGAGCTATCATTGTGTATGTTTATTTGTTACTAAAATGACTGACAGGCGCGTAGCTACCTATACGCAAAATACACCGTTGCGTACAAAATTAATGATTATGAAAAACCAGAAAAATGTGCAATAACCAGCAGTTGAGCATTTGAATGCAGTTTGGTATATAAATTTTCTAAATACCTTACACTTCAAAATTTACTGCATTGTTTGTGAAAATGTTTTTTTTATAGTACCACTAACATTTTCTCTGGGGTATTATGCCCTTAAACCCCCTAGATTGTATGCATTCACATTCTTCCAGCTCTGGCTATGCCCCTGACTGATATTCTCGGACAACTAGCTTCCTATTTCGGACAAGTCAAATTTTACATTTCCATTACTCTGGGACAAATAAGTGTCTTTGAAAAAACAACCTGGGTAGGGTGATGTTTTAGATATTTAGATAAGAAAGAAGTAAATTAAAGCTGGAGCATATTTTGATTGATCAGGGTACTGTAAACAAACAGTTTTTTCTAGGTGGCCTAATGGAAACTAAAATTTATGATGTTGCAAGCACAAAAATGTTAAAATGTATGAAAAGTATTAATTTATATAAGCCCTATTATTTATCAGAAGCTGCTCAGCTGGAAAGCCTGCTGTTTTAAACAGTTTATATACAGGTGAAAAGTGCTGAAAATGATTGACCTACTTACCAACCCAGAAAGTTGTTGTAAGGGTTATGGCAAAGTAACAAACTATTCAGGATATCCATTATACTGCCAGTTTAATGTCATTTCAGGTTTACCGGCCATTCTGTTCAAATACAAATGAAGTATTTTGCGCAAAATCATACTCCTGTATTTTGGTGAATGCGTCTTGTTATCAGCAGCCAATTGGTAACCATTGGAAATTCAAATGCGGTACTAATGCCATATACAGTATAGCAAAGAGAACATGTGTCGATCGAACAACCGGAAATGTGGTGCTCAACTCAACAAACAATGCTGTATTTGGAAGTTTTGAGCTTGTTGGTGAATTGTCAATAGTTATCAGTTCTGTAGGATGGGGATTTTATCAGGTAGATTTGCATTTGGTTTTATTTTTATCATTTTTTTATGCATAAAGTGTTACCCCTGTCCGTCCGTCCATGCAAAAAATTGGTTTCCGATCAATAATTCTTTAAAGGATATGTAAATTCATTTCAAATTGGGCACAAGCATTGTTAACAGTTCCAGCTCAATTAAGGTTACAATCTATGATTTGTGGCAAAGTTATGGACCTTTTTGGCTTAAAGGGCCATAGATGTGGCATCCATGTCCTATGGACATATCTGGTCTGTAACATATTGTTCACCTTTCCTGTTTTCATGCATCAAATGGTTCTGTTTTTGTTCTATTTGCCTTCTCGGAAACTTCAGATAATGTAAAGGGGTGAGATATTTGTATAAAGTCATGGGCTCAAGGTTGTTAAACTGAGTCTGAATACTAGTCTCAGAATGCAGACTTCCCATTGGTTGACTGCAAGGCTGTGCTCAAAACCAATTAATCTGAGGCTTGGGTTTTGAGACTGGTATCCAAACTCCCAATTTATAATCAGACAGAGAATGGCATTAACATTTATCTCTGTCATGAACTTTTGGTTCAATTTTATGGGAAATGTATTTGTGTTTAAAGTCTTGCTGGAAAAGTCTTTGTCATGGAAATGTTTGCAAATTTCACAGTTTAAGAAAATCATGAAAATATCTGCAAGCATAAATTTCCTGATTCGCAGGTTACTTTAAATGTAACGATACACTTTTTGGTGTTTCACAAGCGTTACTGAAATTGCACACTCACAAACTTTTTTATGTGTGAAATAACCACTTGTACTGTAACTGTAAATATGACACAATACTTCGTGTATTATATGCCATAGGTATCAAATGTGGACCTTCAAGCTGTGCAAGCTGGAGATTTCCTGGCCGTAAAGGAAGACTCTTCACAATTGAGGATTATAAATACAACATCAAGTTCGCACGAATACTACTTCGACGTTCAGTCAGACTCGGCTTGGCCTTCACGTGCAACTAATGGATATTACTTGTCGTTCACTGATGCTCAACAGAAATTGACGTCTGCACATGCAATCAGAGCCCATGTTGTTCGCCCAACGAGATTCAAATTTCGACACACATATAATGAGACGTTTGTGGATACTCGTAATTTGACGGTTGACATAGTGAATAACATTACAACTACTACAACTATGGCGGGGATTATTGTACTAGCTGCTATAGAGAATGTAACACTACAATGCAACTTTGCAGGTTTGAGTCTTAAAATACAGTGAAACCTGAATATAAGACCACCATTCAGGCTTTCAAGCAGGTCCTACTTTTCACTACTTTTTTGTTGGGCTCCTAGCTTTCCTTTTTCATGGAAAAGCCCTAGTATCCCTATGTTTTAGGGAAAATATTCTAGAACGAAATAGAAATGTTTTATTTCATGCATTGATTATTGGAATCATTACTTACTTACTTAATACTCTTCATTTTACCTAGTTATACATGTACTAGGCATTTTGGTTTCTGTAGCGGATGTAGTTTGGGTTGCTGGCTCGGTGCACAACCATCCTCATTCTAAACTAGGCTTGGGACTGGCATTGGCGGTGATAGATCATTAATTCCAGGAAAACTGGTTAAGTCTATTGGCTGCCTTGCATTAATGAAATAGTTAAACACTGGCGTTTAACCCAACAAATTGAAAACATACCTGTGTTGTCTCTGCTGCTGTGTTTCACTCACATTTTGTTATCTTAAAATTCAATATTTCGGTCTTTTGTACGAATAACCCGTAAACAATTTTTTATTCTAGCTGTGACCAATTTTTCGGTACCATTATTAATACCGTTACATCCTGGTGCCGAAATTACGTACTACTGGGATTTTGGTGATGGGAATACTATGGTGACTGTGAACAGATCAGTCGAGTATACATGGAACACTAGTGGGATCTACAACGTCACAGTGTATGCTGAAAACCAAATCAGCTCTGAAATGGCATATGTAAATCTTTTCACAATTTCACATTTTTTCCTATAAATATTATCTCCATTAACTTTGTAATAACTGTATAAGTATTTTACTGTATAAATGTTAAAATTTGCAAAATGAAAATGTTTGCAACTTTCACAAATTATAAAAGTATGTGAAAATATCAACCAGTGCAAACTTTCTCGTTCATGGAAGTATTATTTTTACAAATTTTCAAATGTAATAATACTCATTTCGTCATTTAGTAAACATTTCCCCATTGAAACATCTTAAATCACCCATTCGCAAGCTTACAACTCATGAAAATAGCTACTTATACCATAGGGGCTTGTCACAACTTCTCTCCCTTTATCATTTAAATAGTATACATGTATAGCACATTATACTGTAGAAGGGATAAAGGGAGAGAACTCATTACAGACTGATATGTTTTAATCTGTTCTGTGTAAGAGTCTGATACCATGGTCTTAAACTGAAAGGAGTGATTGTTCAGTTATTCCCCATTATAATTAAAGCAGTTTGTTAGGAAACTATAACCCCAACGTATACATATCTTCACCTTGTGTTTCTCTCAGGTCTCTAAGTCACAAGAAATCCATATCTCTAACTTGACTTTTCAAGAACCTTACATTTTTAATAATAGAAGATGCAGCCAATCAAAAAGGCGTTGTAATGTAAGCTTTTTGTATATGAGCGCCACTGTATGATTTCCAACCATTTCTTTAACTGACATCATTTCCACATGTTCCAGAAAAACGTCACATGTGACGTCACCATGTACTGACAGTGAGCAATATTTGCCCCATATGGCAATTTTGAAACAAAGTGACCATATGGAATAAATATTGTTTCCTGCTAACAAATAGTAACATCACATGTTGCGTTTTCTTGAGAGAAGAGGTTGTAAAACCCATAGCAGCTCTAATATGTTCTTGTACCACTATTGATGGGGAAACTGAAGCAAGATTTTCATTTTACAAGAAATGAAATATTATATTTGACTTGACTTGTGTTACTGAGTCCTGTTTATGCTGATCATTGTGCACTTTTTATTCATTCAGTTTATCATTATTATACAAGATGAAATGGTGAACCTCACTCTGATACCAGAAGATGTTGCTGCCGTGGTAGATACACCTTTCATGTTTACATGGAATATTACCCAGGGTAGGTTCAGCATACATTATCTCAGAAAACACACTCACTCACTTTGACACTTTGATAAGTCTTATCCTTGAGGAAGGCTTTTCAAGCCAAAATATCAAATTTGAAGATTTTTTTATTGAATTTATTCCTTCAGGATTTATTTTTGATATTCTGCCCACAAATATTCTTAACAATTCAAATGAATGCACTCACTTAAAGATTTCACAATCAAATGTTTCTGTTTCTCAGACTCAAATTTTAAGAACATATGCTGGGTCAGAGCTCTAGAAATCCACTAGTCCGACATCCCGGACAAGTCTAATTGCAGAATCGGGCTACCAACAGTTGATTTGGACTTAGTCCATGACAAGTCTGTTATGTACGCCTAATTGACTGCTTCTAATCTGTTCCCTATTATATGCTTGTGCAACTAATTTCCTACGTCGATCAAGTCAAAATTAACATGTACACTAGTTCGCAACAACTGTATTTAAAGAAAATTTCTAGAGCCCTGTGGGTATTTTAAATTGTGGATCATGTTGTCAATCAAAACAGCCGAGGGCTTAACTTTTAGGCATACTACCTCGATTGTTGTAACATGACCAGGTGACTTTTTGCATAATGTTAATTAAATCTGAAATGGGATAATGAGAAATGAAAGTGGCGCCTTTGGGATAATTCTCGAAAATTGTCGCCATGACAGCCTATTAAAAGTAATTGTAAATTATGAATAAAAATGAAAAAAATGTACGAAGTTTTGACGAGTTATGGTTTTATAATAAAATATTGAGGGTTTAGCATTAAGAGCTGCAATGATAAATGTAAAAGTAAAGTATTTATTTATAAGAGTTTCACCCTTATTGAAATGGCCAGCCATTTCTGACGTATGAGACACCTACTTTCTGAGCACATTTACTTCCTGATTCCTATCCTTTAATACCAGGCACCAGGCCGGTAGGCACACAGTAACCATTATTTAACTAGCTGGCGGCTCACCAACCGGTCATATCAGAACTGACCCTACCGGGATTCGAACCTTCCACCTCCTGCTCCCAAGGTGGATGCCTTTACCACTTATTTAAGTGGGTTTTTTCGGTTCTGTACAGTCTAATGAATATTTGGTTCGGTACATCTGATGCCATTTTTATTCCTGAAGAAATCTTCTAGTGAGAGAACTTGTACATTTATACTCGTTATATATTAGTGACACAGCTATTTGAACGGTTTACTATTATTACCGGACATGAAGTTCTATTTCTAGTCAGTGCTCTACTTTATTTTATATTATAACACTTTGTTCTACATCTATTTACCTAGTCAACAGTTCATGTCTGGTCAACAGTTCATGTCTGGTCAACAGTTCATGTCCAGTCAACAGTTCATGTCCTGTCAACAGTTCATGTCTGGTCAACAGTTCATGTCTGGTCACTACGAGTCTTTAAAGTATCAGTGATTGAAAACTTTATGTATTTCATTTATATAACTGAACCCAATAGTCAAAAAGGTTATTATGCCCATTTTGGCATAATGATATTTTACCAAAGTTTTGCCCCATACTCTCAATATGTAATTTGTGGGTAAATATCTAGCGCACAATGCTCTTGTATTTATTTAAGGTACAAATGTAAGCTATGTGTTTGATATGGGCGATGGTACAGTCTACAACTTCACATACCCGTACATGCAACCCACACTCAATTGTTCTATAAATAGCACCGGGATTAATGATACAGTGGGAGCCAATGACACTGCTAGTAATGGGACCAGCCTTTGCAGTCAGAGCGTAGGATCAACAGATGGTAATTATAATAATTCCTTAGTTTCTGGGTAGTTATAATTTTAAAGGGAGATAACTATGTTGATTTAAAGACAGGCAAATGGAATGATCATGATCAAATGGAGACTATTCAGTAGCCTAAAAGTGAGGTAAATGGGGTTGTCATAATCAATGGGAGGTGATTTAGTATATGTAACGTGAGGTAAATGAGATAATCATAATCAAAGGGAGACAATTAAGTAGATGTAAAGTGAGGTAAATGGGATTTTCATAATTAAAGGGAGACTATTGAGAAGATGTAGAGTTGTAAATAGGATTATCATAATCAAAGGGAGATGAATTACCGGTAGTAGATGTAAAGGGAGGTTAATAGGATTATCATAATCAAAGGGAGACAATTTAGTAGATGTAAAGGGAGGTTAATAGGTTTATCATAATCAAAGGGAGATGATTTAGTAGATGTAAAGGGAGGTTAATAGGATTATCATAATCAAAGGGAGATGATTTAGTAAATGTAAAGGGAGGTAAATAGGATTATCATAAGTAAAGGAGGCATTTGGCTCTATGTAAGAAGCAAATATATTTCACTTAAAGTGAAGTTAAATAAAGCATCCTCCGTGTTAATGCACAAGGCCCAAGGTTGTAGATCTTAGTCTTTCCATTGGTCAATTTTAAGACTGATCTCAGAACCAACCTATCAGAGGCATTTGTTTTGAGACTGGTCTTATACAGAAGACATTTTAAGTGTGATGTGTTGGGAAACTAGTCAATAAATATTCTACCTGTTTCATATACACTTATGTTAAAATTGATGATTTTATTATTATTTATTCAATGTAATACTTTTTCAAATCTCAATATATTGTATTTCCAGGATACGATGGATATCTGTGGCACACCTTCAGTACAGCTGGTATTTACACTGTACAACTGTTTGGTTACAATCTCGTGTCAGAGCTGAATGTTTCAATTACCATTCCAGCTGAAAATGTCATCAAAAACTTCACCATCCATGATATAGATCCTATACCATATGGTGCCAACTACACAGCAATGAATCTCTCAGTTATTTCTGGTACCAATATCAATGTAACAGTTCTATTCGGGAACACTACGCTCAATACCGCTTACATTAACGATAGTGGAACTGGACTTGCAATCATCCATGATTTCCATTATTATGGCTACGGCTATTATCAGGTCTTTGGGACAGTTTCTAATCTAGTGAGTGTCCCTCATAACTTCAGCACGGGTGTATGGGTAGATTATCCTATAACCAACCTGTCTGTGACTGTTGACAACTTGTTTCTGGAAGTCAATGAAGATGCAACAATCGTTATTAAAATGTTCTGGTGTTCACGATTCAACACAACTGTCAGCTTTGGAGACAATTCAAGTATCACTACATATACTGAATTGCTACAGTTTCCGGAAAATATTTCTATCAATCACTCCTATTCATTACCTGGAATCTACCCGATGAACTTGGAAATTGACAGCCCCATTGACTACTACTATGCTCCTTATACAGTCGTGGTTCAGTACCCTGTCTTAAATATTGATAGTACATCCGAAACACCAAATGTTTTGCAATATGGCTCGTCTGTTGATGTTCCGTTCAATCTGACGTTTCTCGGTGGTGTTGAACCTGCTACGAATGCTAGTATTGCAGTCGATTACAAAGATGGTTCGGTATCGATTGACCCATATAATGTAACTGATTCGGACCCTGTATTGTTTTTAATGAGGCATAATTACTCTTTACCCGGAACTTACAATGTTAGCATAAATGTTTCCAACCTTGTGAGCTGGATAACATTATATGAACTTGTTGATGTTGACGAAATAATAGTTGACCTTCAACTGAACCCAGTACCCATGTACGTCATTACAAATGCATATGCTGATCTACAGGTCTCAATGGCTGCTGGAACAAGAGGAACATGTAATTGGGACTTCAATGATGGCACACCGAATGCTGTCGCAAATTGCTCACGATTCAGTGTGGCTTATATGAGCCATCAGTTTACTGCTGTAGGGGTGTACTATGTTCATGTGTTCGCAAATAACTCAGTAAACTACCAATCAGCTTCGCCAATCCTCGGGCCGATCATTGTACAGAATCCTGTTGTAGGCTTTACAACAGTATGTCTCGAGAAAGTCAACTTTATTGGTCCGCCATATACAGAAGATTATGTTGTTACCATCAACTTCGAGTTACGATTGGACAACAGGGAAGTACTGGCAACCAATGCGTCATATGAAATTGACTTCGGAGATGGATACGTTTCGACTGTACAGCCTGTACCAACTTCAATGGTTGCATACAACTCTGCCCCAAATAATGACTTAGTGTTAGAGTTTTCTCACAGTTACACTCGTGGAAATAACTATTCCATTGATATTACGATTTGGAATCTGGTTAGTATAGTTACGTATTCTGACACATTTGATATCTACGAAAGCATCTCTAATCTAGGAATCACTGCCTATGATTACGATGATATAGCCAGCATAAAAAAACTTGGTGGTGGTCCAAACCTTGATCATTTTGCAGTAGAGCATCAAGTATGGTTCCAGGCTACGTATGACCGTGGAAGTCACATAACATTTAACTGGACATACAACGATTCTTCCTCTGATTTGAATAACTATCATAGCTATGCGCTTCATCAATTTGATAATACTGGTTCGTATTATATCGAACTGCAGGCGACAAATATTATATCTACAGTGCACTATGATCTTCCTATCTACCTTGATAGGAGCTGCATAAATACTTCTATTTGGTCGAACACTCCGAGAGCTAAGAATACGACATTTGATTTCCCAGTGTACCCAGGGAATATTGCCACCGACGGTTGTTACATGATTGACTTTGGTGATGACACAAGCATACCAGGCCGCTATCAGTTCTTTGGGGATTATACATATTGCACAAGTATCCCAGAATGGTCTGCTCTTTTCTCTGAAAATGAGGCATACTTTGTTAATTTAACATCCGATGATTGGAAAGCAAGAGAGGTGTATTGGAAGTCCCAAACTACAACAACAACATCAACCACAACGGTGATGACAACGACCTCAACTGAAGCATCATCAACGTCAGCAACAGTGTCTTCAACATCTTCAACCTCTTCATCATTATCATCAATATTAACATCAATCTCAGCTACTTCCACATCGGCAACAACTCTATCCACAAGTTCGACAATTTCAATGACAACATCAGCCCCTACAACAACAACAACAACAATAATGACAACAACTGCTTATGTGTCCCCTGAATCTGTCGCGAAATGGAATGAAACAATCGGAACAAAATACATGACACCAGGTCTATATGAAGCTAAACTTACTTGTAAAAACAGGGTTTCTGAGGAGAGCTCTTCATGGTTGACTGGAGTAACAAAGGGACCCTGCTGGTGGCCCTACGTGAATGTCACTTCACCTAATCCCTGCACGCCCCCTTTCTGTGACTCGGAGGATCCGACAATGAGAACTTCGTACAGATCTGAGAAACTCGTGGTCTTCTCTGATGTTAAAATCAACTGCACTGCAACTAAGATAGCGTATTACTGGTGGAGAGTGTATAAACAGAACGAAGAATGGGGAAATGAAACTGAAATTACAGATTTAAAAGGAGCTGATATCTATTCCATAGGGGCTAGGAACTTGATACTTGAGACGAACACTCTGGAGTATGGGGTGTATAGATTCTGGTTAAATGTAAGCATGGATGAATTAATGGGTATGGATACGACTGATAGCATGTATTTGAGGATAATAGCGACACCATTGGTGGCAACCATTGCTGGTGGGGATTTTGTATTGCGTCGCTGGGGTGATCTCATACCTATGCAGATTGATGGAGGTTTGTATTCCTACGACCCAGATACAGAGGATCCGGATGATAAAACTGGTATAGAGTTTATATGGCTTTGTCGAAGGCTTTGTGAAGGTTGGCCGGAAGCCTACAAGGCAAACTACAATGTAAAAAAGAAAATGCCGTCTAACAACTGCACATATCAGGATGAGAATGATCGTGGTTGTAACAAAATTGATGGTTTTGACTCATCAGGTATGTATACCACAGTTATTACGGCCTCTTGCTGATATGAGCTGTTGATTAAAATAGTTCCAAATTTTAGCCTTCTGTTTGAATTAACAAAGAGCTATTGTCAGAGCTTAATTGTCTTTGTCCCCATTGTTGTCTGTGTCCTCAAAAATGTTAAATATTGTGTTAAGCTCAGTTTCTTAGAAAGCCTCAATGATAATTTACCCCACAGACAAACGTCTGCGTCTGCTTGCGGCTCTCTTGTTTATCCATTGTTGTACAGATTGAACTCTAGATGGTATTGTTAAAGATTTGTGACCTATTTAGTTGCAGTCTTCTTGCTGCCACATAATCCAAGTTTTGTTGTGAACGTAATCTCATCTGCTTCCCAAGTGTCCATATTGTTTGCTGTTACTTTATTCAAGGTCGTGTTGTGAATGCATCTGGACAAATCATGACGATGATGACTGGCGAGATGTATGAATCCGATTCTGTTCAAATCCGACTGGTCGTGAGAAAAGATGACCGAACAGCAGATGCATTTCAGGAAGTGTACATTGCAGCCGGCGACCCTCCAGTGTTTGGTTTGCAGTATGTTTACTTTTAAGTTTTCTGCAGTAACTGTTTGAAGAACTCATTATGTTACTTCATGTAAACGTCAAATTTGTCTTCCTGTATATTTGTTTTATCAACAAGATCAAGCAAACTTGAAAAACACATCGGCTGGAAATGTCTGATTTGATGAAATAGTGCAGGGTAGGGAGTTACAACCAGTATTGGTTGAGACCGTGGACAAATTGCTGTTAACTAGTCCCTCCTGTTGATTATTAAACATTTCTTTATACTATGACAACGAAAAGGTTTCAGCAATTTTTAACAGAGTGACGTCCTCCTGTCTGCAAGTCAACTCAACCATCTTTTATTTGGCATTGTTATTACTGTCTTTGTAGTTTCACAATTAGTTGTATTTCTATTGATATATAAGTGTTTATATTATTATACAAGTTCCATACTTACCCTACAGATTTGAACAACATTTTTATAGACTGAATGTACGTCTACTCCTGTACTAATTGACCTAGATGAGTCACCAAACACGAGAATTATGGCCCTTGTTTCCAGGCCTTCATCATGTCAAGTTTATGGCACACTCTGCTCCTTTAGGAATTGGCTTACAATCACCAAATTTTACACAAATGTTTATCAGGATGAGGAGTTGTGCATATATCTGACCAGTAACACCAGAGTTATGACCCTTGACTTGTGACAAAGGCGGATAGTGTGGGTTTTCATGTTCTATGGACACTATTTTAGTTTTAAATTTTAAGCCAATAAGACTTAATTACACACAATAATTATCTTCATTCTTATTCAAGTGTCCCAATATTAAGAGATACAGAAAAATTGTTATAGGGATTTTTCCCCAACGTCATGATGTCCAAATATATAGAGTATTTATGGCAATTATTTCAATGCAGATGTGTGACCAATTGTGGAGCACGTGTCAATCCTGATAGTAGATATGGTCTTAGATCTGTCATTGAAGGCTGGACTAGAGGTGTTTACTTCTACTATGTGTAAGTATAAGCCTAAGATTATAGGTAGACAGTGTTATCTTAATAAAAAAATCGATAGTTGTATATTCGGAATTTCTCATGTTAATGTCTTCATACAGACATGTTCTTTCATTCTGCATCATTACTTTTCTTAAGAGCCCATTAAAACCATAAAAATATAAGCTTAAAACAGGTATTTCCTATCTTGGCATACATGCTGAGTTAGAGCTATTTATATTTCTCGCCAATTTTTCGAAATGCATTATGGGAACGTCTTGTGAGATCACAAGGTGAAGATCAGGACATAAACAATGCCTGGTCCGTCGACAACAGTAAATAGTTGGACTAAAATTATCATGCCGTGTGCACATGCCCAGTACAGTCTAAAAAAATTGAGGATTCTGCTATTGGCACCACTTATGGTTTGCAGGCCGGAGGTGAAACTCATATTTTATCAATAGCCCGTTGCAATCTTGTGGATTTTTGGCTGAAATCTGTTAGTTTGTTGTTTGTATGTGAAATTGTCTGTTTTCAGCGAATAGGTGAATTTCCCGATTAAATCAACCTTTGAGGCATCCATATTCTTTGCTTTATCAATAAAATTAACCTAATACTTATAAACTGCTGCTACTCCACTCCAATATAAATAGTAAAAAGTGACAACTTTGTCTTTTCCAAATGTGCATTCAACTAGATCTACTTGTATTGCATAATAAGGAAAAGAAATGTAAGTTTTGTGTTGTAGGCAATGTATTCAAACATGTCCTTGACATTGATGCAGCTTATTATAAATTCTCGGCCATAAAAAATATAACTTAAAGGTAGATGGTCTTATTTTTTGTAAAAATATGCTAGGAGGTATTTTTGAGAAAATTGCATCTTAATGCCTTTGTACAGGTGTAATCTTAAATTGTGCATTATAACTTTTTGTAAAAAATTCCTGTAAATGCAAAACCCTAGTCCTTGCAGGTATTTCCTAGCACTAACCTGGTGCTTAGGTCAAGAGGGCAAATACCTGTATCAGACTTGTGTATTTTTGGTGCTTGGTAACATATAGGACAATTGACTATGCAGATTATTTTAGTTCTTGTATAGGAAGGCATTTGCCACCAGTTATCTCATATTTATGACTCAGCATATTATGACAGAAATCAAGGCTATATACCTTTAAGATCTCAAGATCTAAACTAAATTCTTTGTAATCAATTGTTTTTGAAGAACGTTTTATATTTGATTGTGCTAATGTTCAGTATTTTGTAACTTCAGTTGGAAATTGTATCAATCGGATGGGGATCGGAGTACAAGAGTTGTTATTGACTATTCATCGTGGGAACCCTACACGGGGACTGGCGTCGATGGACCAGACATGGCAATATTACCAAACTATCCGTTTTCTGACATATATCCATACCATGAGTTATCATTAAAAATCTGGCGATGGGGTCAGGATGAGAGTAATTACGGTAATGATTTAATGGTTTCCACATTTTAGGGGCTAATTACGATATACTATTCATACTATTGTGATGAAAAATGCAAAATGATATTTTTTCTATACACTGTAGGCATAGTGGGTAATTGTCAAATAGAATGTTAAGCATTGCGATGCTATGGTATGATATCAACTTGATGTTTAAAATGTCCACTTTTATATGTTTATATGGAAAAGAGATTTTCTCTTCAGATTTTGACATGTTTTAAATGATATAGTGCAGGGTTTATTTTTGCTATATTGGGAAGATACCCATACCCTTCAAATTGAAAATGTTTGCGCATGAAACTTAGATATTGGGGAAAAAGTCAAGAAATTACAGCATAATTAAGGAATAAAAGTAAAGGATGTATTGATTAATTAATCAACAATTACTATTTATACAAACTGCCTGTGAGAGAAAAGCCTCTAACTTTGTCAGTTGTTGGCTAAATTGAACTAAAAGGTTTTCTTCAGATTTATTGGGAATTTTTACATAAAATTGGGAAAAATATGTACTTTTTTGGCATTGGGAATATAGCTGAATAACAGCTATAAAAATAGCTGAGATAAAGACTGTATTGACAAAGCTTTTGTGCATATTTTGATATTTTCAAATCGGAGTACTATTTTGAAATGTGATGTATCTTATCTTCCAGGCATTGCTGAGACTCGGTTTTCTCTAAATAAGAAACCAACCGGGGGTTCGGTTTCCATCTACCCATCCTCTGGTATTGAGTATGACACAAAATTCTTTGTCTATGGATACAATTTCAGTGATGTCGATGACGGACCAAGTTTTCGATACAAGTTTGGTTATAGACTTGACGTAGCCAAACAAATCACATGGTTCTATGAAGGAAGTATGATCTGTTTTATTAATCTACAATGAAATGTTTGTTGTGACAATATCAGTCTGCATAAATTACTCTGTTCGCAAATTATATTTTTACATACTTAACTATCAAATGTAGCAATATTCTCAAACATTTCCACTTGCGTTACATCAGTGCTGTGCAGACTGACTGCATTGAGTAGTCTTGAAAGTAATTGGTAGACAGGTTTTTTCTGATGATACCAAGGTTCGCACTGGTCTTGAAAAGTCTTTGAATTTGATGCCTACTTGATGAAAACTGCTTGAATTTGTAACAGCCATAAACTCCTTGAAAAGTACTTGAAAAATGAATAATGTTTTGTGAATTGCCCTTGAATTATTCTGCTGGGAATAGAAAAATGACACAAAATAACAAACATACCAATAATGATAAAAAAGTGAAAAAATGTCAGAGCTATTTTTGACAGGGACTACTGCCCTGTAGGTGATAGTATGGTAATTCTGTATGGTACAGTACACAACTGGTTTAATGTCCTCTGAAAATTATTCTCAAGCTGTGTTATTTATCTGTGCTGCAGTGATGGTCATCTCAGGGGTTAAACTTGAACAATACACTGTAACCCTATTTTCTATATTGAAACAATCAACATTTCTCGTCCTTGAAAATGGTGAAAAAGTACTTGAAAAGTCCTTGAAAAGTACTTGAATTTTGTTCGGGAAGTTCGGTTTGAACCATGGATACAGAATGTTGCACGCTTGATCATTTTTCCTATCTCAAAGGTCAAGGTTACACTTTGAGTGTCAAAGGTCATCTCAGAATTTGTCTGGACTGTAACTTCAAAATTTGTTGAGCAAACTTGGAAGTATAGCTGAAAAGTTTTCCCTTATTGGACAGTATTTGCAAGCTAGACCCTAGTTCCTTTGGAGTGATTTGTTGAGCATTTTTCGTATTTGTCTGCATTAGATAACGGGCTAGACACTATTGTCCTAATAGATCACGATTTTTATTTTGTTATTTATTTATTTTTTTCTATAATTATTCAGTTATGAGTGACCAGATACAACAAATAAAGGAAAACAGTGTTTTTGCAAAAATGACATAAACCCTATTGATTAAGGGACAGAAATCATTGTATGTAAATTTCATTATCATCGTAACAGATACCTGCAGGTATTTGATGTCTGTGTTCCTTGGGACCTAATTTCTAATTGTGCCTGCCCTAGTAAGGAAATGGGCTCGAAAAAAACAAATAAAATTCTGTTGATGTTTCCCTAATTTTCCAGTGTCGTCCCCCCCCCCCAACAGGTAGATTTACCTGGAATCGCCCTAAGGGGAGATAATTAGGTTCTGCGTTTATAACTTGTCAATAATGTTTCATCTAAAAGAATGTTTTATTTGCATAATATTTTTAGCTTGTCCAATACGAAAAGATATTTTTGGTATTGTTTTTTGTCCACACAATTGTTAAACATTGCGTTTAGCTCAGTTTCCTGATAAAATAACCCACTGACGAGTGTTTTAGTATTAAGATACTCAACAGTTGCCTAATGGTTTGAATTCAATTGTCTCACTTTTTATGTCATCTGTTTCTAGCCCTGAATAACAATGCCGGGAAGGAATCACCTTTCCCTGCTGGTTATGCTTCCCGAAGTAATAAAGTTGATGTGATTGCCAGAGCCTATGATCTCAGTGGAGCTTTCAAGGATGCATGGAACTTTGTCATTGTAAGTTACAGTTAGGATAAAGTGTACTGGGCTTATTTTACTCTTGTAAGAAGAGACCTATAGTACATTTATCGTTAATTTTACAAAACAAAAAAATCCTGGTTTGTTGGATAATTATGATTTTCAAAGATATGTAAGAAATTTTCCATATTTTTCCAATTGGTTTCATTATCAAGGTTGACACAAGTTGCTAAAACTTCGACAGTTTACCAATCAATGTAAAATAAATAAGCTTGAAATTACTAAAAAGCACAATAAGATTGTTAAAGTATTTTTTTAATTCCTTATAAATCTTGAACAATTTTCTCATTTTGGAAAGTTCCATAATTGAACAAACAAGGGCTCCTTCCCAGTTATGAGAAACAGCCCTGTGGCTATATTCTCCAACATCTTAAGCCTGAAACTCAGACTTAAACCCCCTTACACAGAGGTAGCGACCATTGAGAGACCGTTGAGCGATGAAAAATGGCCAGATCTCTCAACGATCTTTCAATGAGCGCCCAGCAATCGCAATGGTCTCTCAATTATCTTCCAGTAATCTCCACGGTCTCCTCAAAGTTTTGACTCGGTCCAAAACAATCTCTCAACAGTCGCCAACGGAAGCAATCTCTCAACCGTCTCTCAAGGAGCACACAAGGAGCGCTCAATGGTCTTATCGATCTCCCAATGATCTCTCAGGATCTTTCATTGGACGATCTCTCAGCGATCTCTTGAGGTCTCTTATTGATCTCTCTTGGTCGCACCTGATCTTTCAGTGATCTCTGTAGATCTCCCCGTGGTTGCTGCAAGAGGCTAAGTATCCATTGATCTCTCAAGGGTCTTTCAATGAGTGCTCCAAGGTCATTCCAAGATCTCTGTAGGTCGCCATGAAAGTTGGCCAAAAATTGCATTTTGATAGCACAACAAGCGCACAAGGATCTCACATGCATTTACACAGAAACAACTTTTTCAGGGTTTTGAGCGGTCGTCGAGAGATCGGCCAATTTTGGATTGTCGATGGGCGCCCAATGATCTCCGTGTGTGTAAAGGGAGCATAGTCTTCAAATTTACAAAAAAATATAATTCCCAGCATTTTGTTTGAATAATTATTGTTTCCCATTGTTTACGTTTGCCAATTTTTATTAGAATCTGTCATGTTGTAACAACGTAGGAGCAAAAACAAAATTTCACACTTTCAAGTCTAAGTCTGAGTTTCAGTCTTATAATATTTATGAATACGGCCCCTGATTTACTGCAAGTAAAATTGCCAAAATATGTTAAATTGTAGTCAATTTCACCAAAAAAATCATGGTCATTCTATAATAAGCGTCTAGTTCTAGAAAATGCCATCACCTTGAGAATTTGCCTCATTTTTATGCAACCAGAGGGAGAGGCTTTGTCTGACCATGCATTAGTCCGTCTGTCCGTCCCTCCCACATGTGTGTCCGAGCTATTTCTCTGCAACCACTGTCTGTAATTCAATGAAACTTAATGGGAAGCTTCACGACCAAGATGAGATGAGCATATTGTTGGCATTTTCACATACTTCAAGGATCATCCATCGGTTCTACCGATATTCTTATTTATATAATAAAAGCTGAGTGTTTTCAGACCATACAACATTCAAACTGTTCATTGAGTCAATGATACATCAATAGTTTTTATAGTTCAACTGTTTTGTCATCTTGATATTTTTTCATTCTGCAAGGTGACACCACCCTCAGCTGCTGCAGTTTCAGACATGCTTGTGAATGCAACTCAAGATGGTGGACTTATTGATAACCTATTTGTTGGTGCTGATAGTAAAGTTGGACCAGTGGCTAATTGTATAGGGAAGTTCCTGAATGAGGAAGCTGACACTGGTGCAACTGAAATTGCTACGATAACAAGTAAGTGATCCAGACAGACCTGTAATTTCCATTAAATGGAATTTTGAAAATAAATTTATCGGTATTGTACATTACGAAGATAAACCAAAGTCTGTGAGTGGTTCAAATAACTCAGGCTCTGTGATTGGTTGAAAAACTCCAGCTTTGTGATTGGTTCTCAATTTAACAAGTTTAATTTCATGACACATGTATGTAACATTTTCAAAATGCCAACAAGTGCTTATTTCTCTAGCAACTACTGCCAGTCCATTGAATGTCAGTGATGCATGGTTAGAAGCACAGAGATTACAAGAACTGGAAGATGCCAGAATACGGAGAGAACAGGTTGGTTTACTTACAAAATGAAACTGACCATGTAACTCTATGCAAGAGCTTTAGCTTTGAGTGTAAAGGGTTGTGGGGTTGAATACCAGCAGCTATATGCAGATGTCTGTACTAAATAGTGTGCAGATCCCAACTCATTTGCTTTACAATAGTGCTTTGACTGGCAGTGGGGTTTCCAGTTAATATGACTGGGTGTTGTATCATGTCACATGTCTACAGGGTGGCCGCACTGTATCATCTGCAAGTTGACACCATCTCTATACTATACTAGTATGACAGAAAAAATGTTGGATGTACATGTATAAGATAAAAGGCACACAATGCAAAATGTAATGTGTGAAATTTTGTTTTCCTTAGTTTTATTCTCTCAAAATATGATATTCTACAATATCCAGGCTTTTAAAAGTGAGAAAGAGTAGCAATGGGAGGTAATATATCATGAAAAAGGGCCTCTCTGCAGTGATCCCTTAGGTATGAAATAAAAAAACAACAGAGATTTAGAAAAATAAAAAGTAGAACATGTCAGTTTTTACATTCATAGACTCGAGAAGCCATTCTATACGGTTTTGAACGTATTGCTCCAACAACAATGGAAGAAATGCAGACGACAAGTGCTGCCTTGGCAACGCTATCGGAAAAGGAGAATGAACTCTCCCAGACATCACAAGTGAGTTAAATTATGTTAAAAATCAAATGGGAGCAGAGTCTTTTGTCATGGAACTCAATTTGGATACCTGTCTCAGAATGAAGCCTCGCCATTGGTCAATATAAAGTCTGTACTATGTTATGTTGGTAACTTAAAAAGAACATTGTCGTATATGCAAGTTCTGACTGTAGTTTCATAGTCTTTTTGTATTGCATATGCATCTGTGTTTGTTTTCTTCAAGAAACTTTGTAATTGCTTAAAGAACAGTCGAAGCTGTCTTAAGAGACCACTCAGGGGAGCAGAGAAAAGTGGTCCCTAAAGACAAATGGTTTCTTATATTAACATTACGTACAAGGTATTTTATTTAATATTTTGTTATTAAAATAAAATAGGTTAAATCAGGTAAAGTATTATTCACATAATAAAATCTTCAGAAATCAACAAAAAAATATAATCTTTTTGCCTTTAGCGGTCACTTAGCAATGGCATTATTTATAAAAAGGTCGGCAGTCACGTTTGACAGGTGGTCGGATATGTAGATTAATTTAACACTAAAGAAGGCAAGGAGGAATTCAGAAAGATCATAAAACAGACTGGAGGTTGCTAGTAAAAGCTAGGTTGTCAGACAGACATATTCATCTGTATCTCTCATTTACTATAGAAGTGATTTATTTTTTTCATAAGGACAGCGCTAATAAGATATTGGACAACTACGCGGGTGTACTACAACGGGAAATTGGTGCTTCAGCGGACGATAGGGAAGAGGCAGCTAGTACTATTGTTGAATTTATTGGTGAGGCCATCTTTTATAAACTGTTCATTTGTGCAATTCCGACTTCTCCAACAAAAGTGGATGCAACTCATTTATTATGCCTCGTTTTTCAAAGAATGGTGAAGGGGCATAAAGTGTCCATCCATGCTAACAAATCGGTTTCAAAGGATGAATCGATTCAATTCATATTGGGCACATAGGATAATAAATTACAGGAAAAGTTCAATTTCAGTTACGATCTATCAATTTTTGGAGGAGTTACGGCCCATTTCCACTTGAAATATTTGGTTATCAATCAATAACGCTTGAAAAGCTGGTAACAGGGGCATCTGTTCCCTATGGACACATTTATTCTGTTTCTGTGTGCATTTCTTTTGTCATCCTCTGTACCCAGGCTATTCATATATGATACCCTGGGCAAATTGGCTAGCGAAACTTCCTAATGCATGAATATTCATTAGCATTTCTCAAGCAATGAAATGGACGATAACAAAAAAGAAGGAATCTCCTTTGTCAAGAGATGTCAGCAAATTCAACAAAATTTTGAAAGCCGCGATCTCATTGGATCGCTCAGAACCACAATTTCATGCGTAACTCCTTGGCAATTTCCGTATCGCATGATAACGAAATTTGAAAATATTGAAATATTCAATTTCATGACACTCAAGACTGTTATCGAAATTTGTGTATGTCCAAATATTGGTATTCCAGCTTATGTGGGATTTAGGAGTATATTTGTGTACTACCAACTCACCTTTCAACCCAACCTTCAAACAAGGTGGGACATATTGCTTTGCACATTTTGGTCAATCAATCCAGCTGTGACTGGCGTAAGACAAGCCCTTGCAAATGTCAAGGCACCTGTCACGGAGCTTACAACCCTTGCAAACGTCAAGGCACTTGTCAGGGAGCTTACAACCCTTGCAAACGTCAAGGCACTTGTCAGGGAGCTTACATGTTGCAAACGTCAAGGCACCTGTCAGGGAGCTTACATGTTGCAAACGTCATAGCACTTGTCAGGGAGCTTACATGTTGCAAACGTCAAGGCACTTGTCAGGGAGCTTACATGTTGCAAACGTCAAGGCACTTGTCAGTGAGCTTACATGTTGCAAACGTGAAGGCACCTGTCAGGGAGCTTAAAACCCTTGCAAACGTCAAGGCACTTGTCAGGGAGCTTACATGTTGCAAACGTCAAGGCACTTGTCAGGGAGCTTACAACCCATGCAAACGTCAAGGCACCTGTCAGGGAGCTTACAACCCTTGCAAACGTCAAGGCACCTGTCAGGGAGCTTACAACCCATGCAAACGTCAAGGCACTTGTCAGGGAGCTTACAACCCATGCAAACGTCAAGGCACTTGTCAGGGAGCTTACAACCCTTGCAAACGTCAAGGCACTTGTCAGGGAGCTTACATGTTGCAAACGTCAAGGCACTTGTCAGGGAGCTTACAACCCATGCAAATGTCAAGGCACCTGTCAGGGAGCTTACAACCCTTGCAAACGTCAAGGCACCTGTCAGGGAGCTTACAACCCATGCAAACGTCAAGGCACCTGTCAGGGAGCTTACAACCCTTGCAAACGTCAAGGCACCTGTCAGGGAGCTTACAACCCTTGCAAATGTCAAGGCACCTGTCAGGGTGCTTACAACCCATGCAAACGTCAAGGCACTTGTCAGGGAGCTTACAACCCATGCAAACGTCAAGGCACCTGTCAGGGAGCTTACAACCCTTGCAAACGTCAAGGCACCTGTCAGGGAGCTTACAACCCTTGCAAACGTCAAGGCACTTGTCAGGGAGCTTACAACCCATGCAAACGTCAAGCCACTTGTCAGGGAGCTTACAACCCATGCAAACGTCAAGGCACTTGTCAGGGAGCTTACAACCCATGCAAACGTCAAGGCACTTGTGAGGGAGCTTACAACCCATGCAAACGTCAAGGCACTTGTCAGGGAGCTTACAACCCATGCAAACGTCAAGGCACTTGTCAGTGAGCTTACAACCCATGCAAACGTCAAGGCACCTGTCAGGGAGCTTACAACCCTTGCAAACGTCAAGGCACCTGTCAGGGAGCTTACAACCCATGCAAACGTCAAGGCACTTGTCAGGGAGCTTACAACCCATGCAAACGTCAAGGCACTTGTCAGGGAGCTTACAACCCATGCAAACGTCGAGCCACTTGTCAGGGAGCTTACAACCCATGCAAACGTCAAGGCACTTGTCAGGGAGCTTACAACCCATGCAAACGTCAAGGCACCTGTCAGGGAGCTTACAACCCATGCAAACGTCAAGGCACCTGTCAGGGAGCTTACAACCCATGCAAACGTCAAGGCACCTGTCAGGGAGCTTACAACCCATGCAAACGTCAAGGCACCTAACAGATGACTTCAGTTGGTCAGAAAAATCTCACATTTAGATGTTTCGTAAAGTGGACTAAATTTCATATAATGATGATGACTTTTACATGTTATTTATTATTCAGGTAAAATGGCTCAAGGAGCTGGTTACCTTGCCAACAAGGCAACTAAAGAATCAAGTGATTTAGCAGCGGCAATGTTGACTCAGACAGGATCAGTATCGACCACTACCACAATGGCACCAATGACAACAATTTCTGCTGCTGAGTACAACATAAAACAAGAACAATATAAAATTGCTCAAGAGAATGTAATTATAACAATGTTTATAGTATCTTGAAATATCTGTAAAATATTTAGAGGTTATTACACAGCACTGGGGTGCATTACAGCAATATTTGCCCACTAGGAGAGATATTAGCCTGGTAGAAATATTGGCCTGGTATGCCAATGTATCCGTTAGGCACACCAACCCTGTTTTTTAATTTTTTTTAGCCCCCCCCCCCCCAGTGTACTTTTGCTTAATGTTATCAGAAACCAAGATAAATATACATATAAACAAGTTTAATAATGTATTGCAAATAAAAGAACACATCAGGAAGTATGACAAATATGGATATTTGACACTCCGGGTCACATGTTCATAGGTACTGGCCTCGTGTTGTCAATATATGTTTATATTCAGTTTGAATTAGTTACTATATTTTGTAAAATATGCAATAAATGTACATAATTCTATGCCCATGTCAATGTTTTGCGCTTTGAGATGACTTGGTTGTGAATGAAACAGACTTCACTGGTGCATGATAAGACTAAATAAAAGACTACAAGGACCTAGCTAGAGGTGGCAAGTTTGAATCTTGGGTGAGGCATTGTCTGTGTTCATTTAATGACATAATACACCCAACGTCATTTGTCCTCTATTCCTGAGTCTTGTGGGGTAGGTTGTCAGTTGCTTGTAGAAGAACAGGTTAGTACTGGTTGGTACCTTTGTAACACTGATTAAGGCACCTGACCACCATTCATATCTGTCAATTAAATGATAGCTATCTAACAAACACATGAATTCTGAAACTGGATAAATACCACAGGATATTGTTATGAGCTCTTTCCCTATATCTCATCTACATATTCTATAGAATAGGCAAAGGGAGAGAACTCTAGATGGATAAAGGGAAAGAACTTGTGACAATTTCATGTGATAAATACAAACCTACAACAGTGTAAGTATGCTTCAGTCATATGTTCATGTTTTTAAAGTATAAAAGTTGCTCAAAGCAAAAACAAATTTTGTTCCTCGTTTCAGGCTAAAGCTTCCGCCACAAAACTGGAGAAAACTCTACAGAAAGTTATTGATACAGTGGCTAACTTCAAGGTTGCTGGTGAACAGCTTCTGTATTTAGACACTCCAAAGATGACGGTCACTGTGGATAAGACACTGACACGTTATATCAACGACAGTAAGTTATCTGAACATTTGTTTGCACAATTATGTATTTGACTAAAATTGCTAGTCACAGTACTGTGGGTGGCATTGTGCGATTATTCTACATTATAAGTAGACGTTCTCTGTCACCATTGTGGGAATGTGTTTGCTCTTGATTTTCTACATCTTGATAATTATTTGGTTGTTGACAAAATGGTCCAAATTAGGGGAATTATTGTGTAGTGGTTGTGTCAGCTTTAAGACTAAAATTCGGTTTTAGACATACAATTTACAAAAGTTAAATTTACCGACCTTGTGATTTCTTTTAATCTTAACAAATGAACTTTTGTCTGAGTAATTGTTGTTACCAACTGAAACTTATTCAAATCTATGCTGTTATAACAACATAGAAGCAAAAAAAATGTTGTTGTTTTCGGCAATGCCGTACTAACATGGTTTTGCTATTTGCTTGTCAGTGTTGTGTAAACCAATTAAATCTTACATTAACCACCAAGGCAATTTCTCTCCAACCGAACAAAGTTTGTAACCTTGACGCAGATTTTTAACCTTTCGACAAAGGATACGTTACCTTACCGAAATCCACTGAATTTGGATGAATTTACCGAAATCCATTTTGGATCTGGAGTGACCAGCAATCATAACATCTCAGCAATTTTTATGCCCCCACTCTGAAAGGGGGGGGGGGGGCATATAGATTTGCATTTGTCTGTCCGTCCATCTATTCGTCCTTCCGTCACTCATATCTCCAAAAGAATATGAGCCAGAGTCATACAACTTTACAGGAATGTTCACCAGCCTATCTAGTTTTGCACCTGTGTTTTCATGTTTGGCTTTGCCCAGTAAGTGCAGAGTTATGGCCCTTGACTTAGTTAAAATATAGCCTACAGAGTATGCAATCTTGTGTCACCCATATCTCCAATACAATATGAGCCAGATTCATATAACTTTACAGGAATGATAACCAGCATGTTGGGGTTTCATGTTTGGATGTGCCCAGCAAGTGCAGAGTTATGGCCCTTGACTTAGTTAAGATATAGCCTACAGAATATGCAACCTTGTGTCACCCATATATCCAATACAATATGAGTCAGATTCATAAAACTTTACAGGAATGTTCAACAGCCTATGTAGTTGTGCACCTAGGGTTTCATGATTGGATTGGCTGTGCCCAGTAAGTGCAAAGTTATGGCCCTTGATTTCGTTAAAATATAGCCTACAGAGTATGCAATCTTGTGTTGTGCATATCTCCATTACAATATGAGCCAGAGTCATAAAACTTAACAGGAAGGCACACCAACCTGTATAGTTGTGCACCTGGGGTTTCATGTATGATTACGCCCCATAAGTGCCAAGTTATTGCCCTTGACCTATCACCATAATCAGTACAGTTGTTCACTTGGTATTTTTGATACACATTCACAAACTATGAACAGAATAATGGCATTTGTGACAAAGGCTGCAAGTGGTGGCATCAGTGTCCTATGGACACATTTCTAGTTTATGTTGTACAACAAATCTTTACCTTCAAATTGCGCCGACCATCTTTTTTCACGATATTTCTTGTTAACGTCTAAGTCTTAAAATGTTTGTGAATAAGGTCCCTGGTCTATTTGTTTTTTTGTTATATGCAGTTATACTAGGTAACAAAACTGTGCACAGCTTCTGTTGTGTGTGTTAACTATATGCTCCTATAGTGGGGTCTCCTAGTCTTGTCATAACTTCAGATGTTATGGTGACTGGTGATTCTTGGAGTATTGCATATGTCTCATTAGAACTTGGTTTCATGTGATGCTTAATCAAAAGTATGCCCAAAACAAAATTTGTAAATTTATTGAGGATATTCCTTTTACCACATTAAATCATATACATGTACATTAATTTTTGTTATTACACAGATCCAAAATTTGATGTTGGAGGTAATTCCCAAGTGATTGTACCCAAGTCACAGCTTATCTTTGGGGAACCAGGCAATGAGACTGCATTCTTTGTACAAACTGAGGTACTATCATACTTTATTTACTCACCAGTGAGGGCCGCAATAACATTTTCTGAGAAAATTTTCAGTTAAATTAAGTTCAAATTACTGGTAAATAAATTATTTTTTTTGAGAAAACATGTTTTTGACTTCCTGTTAACTATAAAATAAGAATTCTAGCATATGCTGTACAGCAGTATATATCAGTAGTCATCTTGCATGTAGTGTGTAGAATATTCAACGAAAGGCGAAAACCTGCTACATCAGACAACCTGCATTATCCGACATTTGTCAGCGACACCAGTGTGTGTCGTTATGGGCAGGTTGTACTGTACTGTAGTTGTAAAGCTTTGTTCTTGTATGAGATTCCACTACTTCCAAGTTTTAAAACTTGAGATCAGTCTCAAAGCTAAATTCACATTTTTGTCTTTAAACATTTTCAAGTTAATTTTGGTACGACTATGAAATATTGATACAGTATTCTCTTAATCTGTTACTTAAATATTCTATTAGTTCACTAAACCATTCAGCTAAAGTATATATATTACCAAAAAAAATTGAAAATAAGATTCAAGGAACGAGACTTGTTTCAAGTTTTATCACCTAGAACCCTGTATACAATGCTTTTCAAAACAGCCAAAAAAAGGTGAATTACTACAAATGTTTTATAATTTAGGTTGTTAGGCAACCAAAGAATTATTATACATGGACTAACAGTACAGTAAGTTCCGCAACAGAAATATCAAGTGATGTTATCAATATCAGATATAAAAATGACTCCGGACTTGAAGTGCCTGTGGATCATTTGGAACAAGAATTTGACATTTTTGTTGGTAAGTCAATATTTACAGCAGTACTAGTCAGCCCTTCTTGAATGTATTGGCTTTGTCAGAGAGGTCCTGGCTTCCTATATATTGTAATGCTATTAGTTAACTTAATTAGTTGTTCTGGGGACATTCAGACAAAAGGATGTTAAACGTCTTAAAGATTTTAATTCTGTTTGTCTTTTGGGAGGGACAATGGTTGAGGGGTTGTGTTCCTGACTCTTGGTCTGAAGATCTTGAGTTGGAATCCTGCTTTTGGCAAGGTTGGACCACAAACTTCAAATCCCTGCTTGATGTGTGAGAACTGGTTAGCTACCCAGGAAGCAAGCCAACAAGAGTGATTTACATAATTTGTGAATTTGTGAAATTAGTTTCAAGTTTTAACTCATTGTTATATTAGAAGGTATTCAATGTTCTGTATTTGGACAGAACACACAGTTTCCAGAAAGCTCAATGATACACCTCCTGTTGTTTTTGATTGTAGTAAGCTGTAATGTTGATAATTCAAAAGAATTACACTATTGAAAAAAAGTCGGTACAATTGTGTCAAAATTATATTCATCATTTTAAATCGTCCTGTCATAATACTGTGAAGATTCGCCAATAATATTTATATTAAGTATATATGAGCGCTGCCATGACAAATCTGTATTACATGTAGTGACATTGGTTATGACGCTGAGTTTTCCCAATTTAAGTTTTACATCACAAACTATACACTTTGTCCGAAGATGTTTTGGAGGCTTAATTGTGATTTATAGAATTAAACGAATGAAGAAATATGTATAAGTATTTCATAAAAAAAAATTCCAGTTGAAGAGCAGAAGATTTATAAGAAATTATGTACTTTCTGATGAGACATCACTATTTGTAGCTTATTGTTCTTCATATTTGAATTGCTATAGAAAGATAAGTAGACATCTGATTTCAATACTTTTGGTAGTTAATGAAAGTTGAAAAATATTTCTGTTAGAAAATGTAAAAACCTGAATATGGATTTTTTGGTTACAAATGCAGGTTTTGTTATGACACAGCCCATATAATCTACATTATAACACGGACATAGTATATTCCGGCCTATAGTGTTTTACTTAAGCATTTGTTTGAAATATTTGCTTTACAGATCGAGAAAGTTTTGTGACTACTGGCGATTATGTTGAAGCCATGACTAATGAATGGAAGGATTCTATGATTATTCATCAGGTATTCTTTAGATCGTTTTAGTAAAGATATGTCAGTCTTTTGTAAGTTTTCAGTATATGAGCCCTGCTGTGGGATTTCCAACGTCTTCTGTAAGTGACGTCATTTCAAGAAAATGTCACATGTGATGTCACTATGTGCAAGCAGGAAACAATATTTACTCCATATGGTCACTTTGTTTTCATATTTAATTATGGGGCAAATATTGCTGACTGTCATTACGTGGTGACGTTTTCTGGAAATGACGTCACCGAATGAAGAGTTGGAAATTTACAGCGGCGCTCATATGTTTTTAATGTCGTCAATTACTAAACAAATTTATTTTGCTTAAATGTCACTAATCTATTTTGAGTGATTATCACATGGTACATCCTGGTTAAGGTTAAACTGTTAATTTTGGTCAAGGCTTACCTTATACATTTTGGTACCCATTTAATTTGGTCACTTATGCACTTATCAGTGTTTGCCCTGTAAAAGTTGTAATAGTTTGTTTTATAATCGATGTAGAAGAAATAAGTCGACAATAATGATTTGGAGACAAATTTGTATTTTAGGTATATGTGTCACCAGGAACTGCACTGTCTTTGTCAGTTAAACAGTTATTCGACATATCTGCATCCACATACAAAGCACCAAACAGTACTTCAGATGAAGAGATTTTGATAGAAACAGAAGATGTGGCATTCTATTTATATATTAGGTAACTACAAATATAGAGAGTCTGATCAAACCACTTATGTATAAAATTTCTCCTGTCGCATTATGCTGAGGTGGACGTAACCCCTCCCATGATGTTAAGTGGTATGACAAAACCCCTGGCAGTTAAAACCCCTCCAAACTGGATTACCAGACCAATACAAATGCTATTTTAGGCAGGAGTTTAGGCCTACATGTTAAACATTAAGCAAGGAGTTTAGGCCTAATTGTTTAAAATTGAGTGAGGAGTTCCGGCCTATTTGT
Source organism: Mactromeris polynyma (assembly GCA_032209605.1). Classification (NCBI taxonomy): domain Eukaryota; kingdom Metazoa; phylum Mollusca; class Bivalvia; order Venerida; family Mactridae; genus Mactromeris; species Mactromeris polynyma. The sequence goes on from JASFXZ010000038.1 coordinate 1,437,201, forward strand.
TAAAATTTTGGGAAGAGTTTAGGCCTATTTGTTGATATTATGGGAGGAGTTTTGGCCTATGTGTTAAAATTATGAGAGGAGTTTTTTCCTATCCTTTAAAATTATGGGAGGAGTTTTTTCCTATCCTTTAAAATTATGGGAGAAGTTTCTGCCTATTTGTTGAAATTATAGGAGGAGTTTTGGCCTATTTGTTAAAATTATGGGAAGAGTTTAGGCCTATTTGTTAAAATTATGGGAGGAGTTTTGGCCTATTTGTTAAAATTATGGGAGGAGTTTTTTCCTATCCTTTAAAATTATGGGAGGAGTTTTGGCCTATCAGTTATAATTATGTGAGCAGTTTTGGCATATCTGTTAAAATTATGAGTGGAGTTATGGCCTATCTTTTAAATCATGGGAGGTGTTTTGTCTTATCCTTTAAAATTATGGGAGGAGTTTTGGCCTATATTATTAATCATGGGAGGTGTTTCGTCCTATCCTTTAAAATTATGGGAGGAGTTTTGTCCTATCTTTTAAATTATGAGTGGAGTTTTGGCCTATCTTTTAAATTATAGGAGGTGTTTCGTCCTATCCTTTAAAAATATGGGAGTGGTTTTGCTGTCTGTTAAAATTAATGGGAGTAGTTTTATCCTGTCTGTTGAAAATATGGGAGATGGTTTTGTTCAACTAAGCAAAAATGACATGAGGTGTTCTGTTCTGGTGAGTTTATGTCCAATACACATTCATCACAGTATTGACTTCCTGGATTCTACTATCAAGAAAATGACACTGTCAGAGTATTCAATTGCAGTGTCCCAGAATTATGGAACTCAATATCATACATCCTGTTAATTATCAGATATCTTAGTATGTCTCCAAGTTCAATTATGTTGCGTTGGGATATGAGTTATGCGCCCTTGGACAAACAATTTGTTTGTTTGTAGTGTTGTTATACTGAGTTAAAGGTTATATATGGCAGTCATTTGACCTCACCAGTTTTACTTGAATTAATTACTAAGTACTAACTTGCCTTTCTGCAAGCACCAGACAACATCACCTCTTGAATCAGAGATGGAGAAAAAAATAGCCAAATGTACGAGCATGACTTGCCCCGCAGGTGACAGCCAAAGCATGCCAACTGAGCTAGCTAGACGGGGTCCCTAGATGTACAGTGGCATTATTGGTGCATAGAAGTTTTGTTTTTTTAGTGCTCTTTGTAATATTTATAATTTACCGACAAAGTTACAGATAATTGAGATTATTCTTTTTCCTCTAACTTACTGAATTTTCTCATGCCAGTGATTCTACTGTTACTCTTATGTTTACAGTGCCATCGAAGCTCCAACTATCTTCAGATATGATTACAATTGTGTATTACCACTGACAGATGAAATATTGGCTGATATGGTAGCATACATGGATGAAGTCACGTTTGAGAATGACACGTCTGCTCCGAGGTCATCGTTTGCATCACAGACGCCGGACAGATGGACATGCTTCCTCAGCGACACTTTCCTGAATATGTAAGCATGCTAAAACCTGGACTTGAATTTTCTAAAAAAAATCATATTCTGACCTAAAAAATTTAGAAACATTTTTTACATGTCAAATTCTATAAATGCTTTGAAACAATCATCTTTCACATGATTTGACTCGGGTGGGCAGCGTTATGTCACATGATTTGACTCGGGTGGGCAGCGTTATGTCACATGATTTGACTCGGGTGGGCAGCGTTATGTCTCATTGTAAATTATGTTATATTTCTTATTATATTTTGATGCATGTTCTCATGCATTTTTAGATTTAATATATTTTTGTTATTTTTAATAAAGCCGCCAATTTATAATACGCAGCAATTTGTAGACCTGTCGTATCCCAGATAATGACCAGTAAGTTTTAGGATGTACTTGTATAATATTGTTCCAAATTAAATTAAACATTAAATCTCAACCATGGAAATCGATAATGTCTATGTCTAATCAATGAATGAATATATTAGATAAAGGTATTTGTACAATTAAAAATTATGATTATGTATGAAACTCTCGATTTTTTTATCATTCTTCGCTGTAATTGGTAAGATCGACCACAAACATCAGTTTTGAAACTTCCTCAGAATATGGAGCCTGTAGAAAAAAACATTTATATATGGTTTAATAGTTACGCAGCATTAAGGGCTTGTATTTACTCTACGGTGTCTGAGTGTGGACATTGGAGTGTGGAAAGTGGACTAAAACAAGGCTATCGTTATCATAAATTATGTAAGACGATTCGTAAGTTTTGCCATAAATATACCGATATTATTTTAAAATATGGCACTAGTGTCAAATCTATGTTAGAGACAGGAATTACTAAACCCAAATTTTATGGAGATCTGTTATATAAAAGTCGCAAAATTCATAACAGTTGTTACTTTGATTAGTTATTTGTGAAATTAATTAACAAGTTCAAAAGGAAGGGTTATAATCCTGACATAATGAGAACAACTGCAGATAAGATTTTAAGTAAACCAATACTTGATAGATTTTCATACCTGTTTTTACTGCATGCCGGATACTAATGTTTTGAGACTAAACCGTACTTGTTATGGCAGGATATGACTGATTACAATGCCTTAGGGGATTATGTTCGGGACTTTGTTGGCATTAATTTTTGCTCTGGAACTAACAGGATGTGTTCTGTGGAGTATCTTAAAACTATCGACCAGCCCATTTGGGATTGTGTTGTGTCGTCTAATATATATTTTTTCGGGTTCACGTTGGTGTTGTCCTTGTTCCTTTTTGTTTTGTGATGTTCTCTGTAACTACTTAATTTTTCTCTTGTATATTTATCAGTTTTCTAAGGTACTGTCTTGTGTATGTGGCATTCCCTGTAGCTTCGTATTCTCTCTCTTTTATGACGTCATTAACATTTCATAGATATTTTATTATACACTAACAACTTAACAAGAAAACTTTTCTCTCTACAATGTGGTTTTATCACACATCTTAATATTCATTGGGTACAGTTGTGTTTTCGTTTTAGTTTTCTTAATAGACATATTTCTATTAGTTTTATCTTCCATTTCCCTATCACTAATATCTAAGAATTGTTTAATTATTAACTACATTATCGAGTTGACCATACTTTAGATCTCATTATTAATTTGAAATTTTCGGGTTATTTCACATTCTTATGTTACTAGTTTAGTTACAGGTAGCAAGGTCAGAATGAGGCTGCTTGTTCCTTTGTGCTGGATTAGTTACAGTGTCTGTTGTTATGTGCGTGATGGTTGGTTGCTTTTAATGATTAGTTACTGCCTACTTAGTCAATTTATGTATATACATGTATGTTGTAAATCAAGGACCATATAGCGATTAAGTGTGAGGTTAGCTAGCTGTTAAATCGATTTAAACCCCAGTGTTTTTGCTGATAGTTCCAAGGCTGTAATTCGCTATATGGTTGTTGTTTCTGTTTTGAATGTGTTTTGTATTTCCCTTTCCTCTGTGCAATTCTGTCACTTTATATTGTGTTCAGTTTGTTTCCTGCCCAGTTTCGATCTATTGCGGCCAGCTGTCTTGACTTGTCCTGTGATCTTTTCCATCCATTAATCCCCCCTCCCCCTTCCTTCACTGTCCACTTTGATTCTCCTAGTTATTCCTTGTGGTCTGCCGGGCCATTCCTTGTGCCTCTGTTCCATAACATGTGTACCCTTTGACCTCCTTAAGTGCCTTATTGTGGATTGTTAAGTTTTCTCTCTCTTCCAATGCTTACTGAGTGCTGTACATACTTCACTTTCTTAAAGATTTGAGTGTGCATCTAAGATTTGAGTGTGAATCTGAGATTTTAGTGTGAATCTGAGATTTTAGTGTGCATCTTAGATGGGAATGTCAATCTGATATTTGAGTGTGAATTTGAGATTTGAGTGTGCATCTGAGGTTTGAGTAGTTCATGATGTCCATCCACTGGCAATTTCGATGATTGCAAGATTATTATGCATTGACTTCCAATGGTCAGAGAACAGATATATTTACCAAGCCATTTGCATTGATCAAGAATATTTAGGTTTGCTTTTAATTTGTTGAGAATTTGAATACTTAGACAGTGTCTGCAAATGACATGTGTTATTATAATGCTCAAACATCAGTGCTTATAATTTGTCAGCAAACAAATTGCCATATTACCACAGAAATAAATATAAATGCATCATTTGCCTCCTAATTTCCGAAATAAAAAAAATAAAAATTCCAACAGCATCCACCTCTTAGACCCTGCCCCACATCTACCCCTACTTGCAGTGTCTCTGCTTGGTTTAGAGCATTGCTGCTCACACGTGAAGTACAGATCAAACTGGTTAGGTACGCATCTGTTCTAATTTTGTTTCAGAACGGAAACTACATTGTACCAGATAGGCGTGAAGCACACTGTAGGGGACATGGAAGTACCTTTTATTCCTTTCAATTCTACATCATCCACAACAACAACTACTACAACTACTACAACAACAACAACGACAACAACAACAACAACAACATTGCCACCTTGCACAACAACAAAAGCCCCTAAGAAGTGCAAAGGGAAGGATGAAAAAGAAGGGAAATGTTCCAGTGAGAAAGTTACCCCCCTTGGTTTGAATCAACCATGTACTTGGACTGCTTCACCGAACAACAACAACAATAACAACAAACGTATGTGTTATGTTTAGTTAATTTGCTTGAAATATTGCAACAATACAATTAACAATGATTTGTTTTAAATACTGTGATAAATGACACTTTCATCGTGAAATATTTCTGCAATAAAATTATTTCGAGTTGGCAACAATTTCTCTTGCTTTACTGGTCGTATCTTATTTCAAAATCTTGGTCACTATGAAGTCCTATTGAATGGTAAAAGCTAAACAGTTCTATATGTGCCTTATGGATTTGCAGATAGATTTGTTTTGCTCTAACCCCTTGATAGTGACCGGTTACATCTATTTGTGTTCATGTATGCCACACTGTTGGAATCTGTAATGTATGTACAGCTTACTTTCAAGATGATGAAACTTTCAATCAAAATATGCAAGGACTCCAAGGCATAAATATGTTGTAACTTAGTTTTTGAGACATAGTTAGTTACAATAGTTTTGTAACAAGCCCTTGAATTACATCCGTTTTGCAACAAGCCCTCAAATTATAACCATTTTGCAACAAGCCCTCAAATTATAACCATTTTGTAACAAGCCCTCATATTATAACCAATTTGTAACAACAACTCAAATTATAAACATTTTGTAACAAGCCCTCAAATTAAAACCAATTTGTAACAACAACTCAAATTATAACCAATTTGTAACAACAACTAAAATTTAACCATTTTGTAGTAACGAACCCTCAGATTATAACCATTTTGTAACAACAACTCAAATTATAACCAATTTGTAACAACAACTCAAATTATAACCATTTTGTAACAACAAACCCTCAGATTATAATCATTTTGTAACAACAAGCCCTCAAATTATAACCATTTTGTAACAACAACTCAGATTATAACCATTTTGTAACAACAACTCAAATTATTACCATTTTGTAACAACAAGCCCTCAAATTATAACCATTTTGTAACAACAAGCCCTCAAATTATAACCAATTCGTAACAACAACTCAAATTATAACCTATTTGTAACAACAACTCAAATTATAACCATTTTGTAACAACAAACCCTCAGATTATAACCATTTTGTAACAACAAGCCCTCAAATTATAACCAATTTGTAACAACAACTCAAATTATAACCATTTTGTAGTAACGAACCCTCAGATTATAACCATTTTGTAACAACAACTCAAATTATAACCAATTTGTAACAACAACTCAAATTATAACCATTTTGTAGTAACGAACCTTCAGATTATAACCATTTTGCAACAACAACTCAAATTATAACCAATTTGTAACAACAACTCAAATTATAACCATTTTGTAACAACAAACCCTCAGATTATAACCATTTTGTAACAACAAGCCCTCAAATTATAACCATTTTGTAACAACAACTCAGATTATAACCATTTTGCAACAAACCCTCAAATTATAACCATTTTGTAACAACAACTCAGATTATAACCATTGTGCAAAAACAACTCAAATTATAACCATTCTGCAACAACTTCTCAGATTATATCCATTTTGCAACAACAACCCAGATTATAACCATTTTGCAACAAGTACTCAAATTATGACCATTTTGCAACAAGCCCTCAAATTGCAACTCTTTTACAACAAGCACACAAATTGTAATTCTTTTACAATAAGCACTGAAATTGCAACTCTTTTACAACAAGCACTCAAATGGCAACCGTTTTACAACAAGCACTCAAATTTCATCTGTTTTCCATTTGATTCTTGATATAATACATCAATATTTGTATTTCTATATATGTATTTTCTCCATAAATATGTGATGTGGGAAATTTCAATCTTCTTATAGCCACGACAACAACGATACCCCCACCACCCCCATACAAACCAGCATTATATCAGATGAGCTACTTTACAACATACTGTACATGGTGGGACCCTAAAATAGACATGTGGAAAAGTGATGGTTGTCGTGTAAGTGAATTTTATTATTTATGCATTTATTAGCTCAGCTGAGCTAGAATTTGTTGGAGGACCTTCTATAGGTCACAATTTTGGCCCAATTCTGATGAAACTTGCCCAGAAAGTTGCCTTAACAAAATCTTGCTCAAAATCTGATACTGGGTCGTTTTGGGTAAAAATTAGGTCAATATATATAATCATAGGAAATCTTTATGGACACTCTAGGTTGCACTTTCTGCCTGAAATACATGAAACTTGATCAGAATGTTTGTCTAAATAAAATGTCAAGTTTGATACTGGGTCACATGAGGTCAGACTGGAAATATCTCGAAAAAAGATGGTCGGCACAATTTGAAGGTTAAGATTTGTTGTGCAACTAAAAAAATGTCGAGATGTTAGGATTGCTGGTCACTCCAGATCCAAAATGGTAAGGTAACGTAGCCTTTATTGTAACGTTGTTTGGTTGAAAAGAAATTGCCTTGGTGGTTATAAAGTACAATTTTATTGGTTTACACAACACTGATATGCAAATAGCAAAACCATGTTAGTACGGCTGCGCCGAAAAACAAGGTCACACAGCGAAATCATAAAAATCTTTGTGGACAGTCTAGATTAGACACTTTTTCTACTCTTACGACATGAAACTTCATCAGAATATTTATCTTAAAGAATTGTAAGTCATGTTTGGTACTGGATCAATATGTGGGGTCAGAAATCAGGTCACGGGGTCAAATCCTAGATATGAAAAAAGTAATGTGTTGGTTACTTAATTGAGTATTTGTGCCTAATTCCATGAAACTCAGTGCAATTTCATTGTTTCTACATTGTTATATCTGCACTTTTTCCTCAGGTTGGACCACTGACAAAAGTGTCAAGAATTCATTGCTTATGCAATCATCTCACTGCTTTTGGGGCTGGATTTGCTGTACCAATGAATTCTATGGATCTCGATAATTCAGCATTTACAAACTTAGACTCTAATCCAATAGTATTTGCTACCATGGTTTCGATGATGTGTGCTTATCTACTTCTACTGATATGGGCAAGAAAAAGGGACAAGAAGGATGCCATTTTGGTATTTGTATCATTTCAGTTAAACCTCACTTAAGACCATTTCGAAATTACAACTGCCTCAATAATAAGATCGTTTTTTTTTCAATATTCTTTCTCAATATTAAGACCACCACATAACATTTGATTTCAGTTACAGGCTACCCATCTTTGGAGGAGTTAGGCCCCTTTTTCAACTTAAAAATTGGTTTGCAATCAATAACGCATCCTAGTTGATAAATTAGAATATTTGGCATATGTGGAAATGACGTATGAGGATTTACATACGAGTACAAGGGTTAATAGACATCTTCTTATGTATTGAGATATGGAAGCAAAAGAAGTTTATTGGCTTCATTATTCATATTCTAATTCTCCTTTCATCCCTTGACATCACCCAGGAAGTGAATTTCTTCTTCATACAATGAATGCATATACTTCAGGCTGGAGTGTCACCGCTACCTGACAACGATCCCCGAGATAAATATCTGTACGAGATCACATTGTACACTGGCTCGAGGAAAGGATCAGGTATAATATGGTCCTCACTTATGCCTCAGTCACTCGAAGCTCCTGGCATACTGACTTCCCACTGGCCATTGGCCCATACAGTTCCCAAAGTCCTACGGGTCCGAGACCACTTGTAGGCTCATCTTACTGAAGCATGAAAGCTGTGTAAGCTCAACTTTCAACCATGGGCTATACGCCACCATATACATGTAGGTCCAAAAATCTTTGAAAATTTGTGCAGGATTACTGATGGGCTCTCAAGGTCTTGGCGCCTGTGGGGCCTATAAACTGCCTGGGAGCTTCATGTGATCTAGATCTATATTATTACAAAACCTCACAACTTAGAGTAGTCAATTGGAGACATAGGGGTGGGGTGGGGGTAGCTTGCGTTGATTACTGGTTACTTATCCAGGAGACTTTCATTGATGGTGATCAGTATAAGTTGTAACATTTTGTTTCTCAATTGATGTAAAAAATAAAGCTTTAAACTGAACTTCTCAGTCACTGTGTTATAGTCTCAAAAAAGAGTCTTTATGTCAAGTTGAATAATTTATACTTGTATCATAAAAGAGAACTGCAAGTGTGATGAGCTTTACTTTTGAAAAATTGATGTCTTTATTCTTACAGTAATTGATGTTGAAATGTTTTGCTGCCTCTTAAAATAATATTTTGATTTAAACTCACTTTAAATAATCATCATTGTAACCATTCTCTAGTGAATGAAATGGTGAATTTTTTATACAAATAGGTACAACAGCAAAAGTGTCGTTCATTGTGACTGGTGATTGTGACGAGACAGATCCCAGGGCTGTAGAGGATACAGGAAGACCTATATTAGGACGTGGTGCTGTGGATTCATTCATAATGGCTGTACCACGGCCTTTGGGCACTCTGACACATCTGAGGTATATTTATTTATGACGAATCTGAAGTAAACTTGTTTATGATGAGTCTGAAGTATACTTGTTTATGATGAGTCTGAAGTATATTTGTTTATGATGAGTCTGAAGTATACTTGTTTATGATGAGTCTGAAGTATATTTGTTTATGATGAGGCTGAGGTATACTTGTTTATGATGAGTCAGAAGCATACTTGTTTTTGATGAGACAGAGGCATATTTATTTATGATGAGGCTGAGGCATACTTGTTTATGATGAGTCTGAAGTATACGTGTTTATGATGAGACAGAGGCATATTTATTTATGATGAGTCAGAGGCATACTTAGTTATGATGAGGCTGAGGTATACTTGTTTATGTTAAGTCTGAAGTATACTTGTTGATGATGAGTCAGAGGCATACTTATTTATGATGAGTCTGAAGTATACTGGTTTATGATGAGACAGAGGCATACTTATTTATGATGAGGCTGAGGTACACTTGTTTATGATAAGTCTGAAGTATACTTGTTTATGATGAGTCTGAAGTATACTTGTTTATGATGAGTCAGAGGCATACTTATTTATGATTAGTCTGAAGTATACTTGTTTATGATGAGTCTAAAGTATACAAACTGTCTTGTTTATGATGAGTCTGAAGTATACTTGTTTATGATGAGTCTAAAGTATACATGTTGATGATGAGTCAGAGGCATACTTATTTATGAGGAGTCTGAAGTATACTTGTTTATGATGAGTCTGAAGTATACATGTTTATGATGAATCTGAAGTATACTTGTTTATGATGAGTCTGAAGTATATTTGTTTATGATGAGTCAGAGGCATACTTATTTATGATGAGGCTGAGGTATACTTGTTTATGATAAGTCTGAAGTATACTTGTTTATGATGAGTCAGAGGCATACTTATTTATGATAAGTCTGAAGTATACTTGTTTATGATGAGTCAGATGCATACTTATTTATGATGAGTCAGAGGCATACTTATTTATGATGAGGCTGAGGTATACTTGTTTATGATAAAAATTCATTACCTGGTCTAAACTGCCATCATTATGAGTTGAAGTCATTGTGGCCACTGTCTACTTTTTGGCATTTCTGACAGAACATGGAGCCTGGTCAGAAAACCTATATATTCGTATTTAAATTAAGCATATCTAAAGTAATATTGCCAGTTTAAGAACTGTAATATTACAGTTTCTCATTAATGAGACTCTGCCCTGTAATGCTACAGTTTCTCAAATCATTCTACATATGCCCTGTGAAGAATGGCAAAGAGGCACGAACTGTCACCCCTATCTGTCCGTCTGTGTGTCCATCTGCCCAAAACAAGGATTTTCAGTCTATATAAGTTTTGAAAGGATGGATACAATTCACTAGCATTAGCATTGCATTTTAAAATAGTTAACACACGTATGACCATTAAAAATAATGAATAAAATAATAAATACCTACCTACCCACTTAAATTTTGCTGGGTAGGGTTATACCAAACAAACTATTTTTTAAGGATGGCCCCATTGATTTTAAATGAGCCTTTTTCAGGATTTGGCATGACAATATGGGTGATGCACCATCATGGTATTTTAGCCGATTTATGTTACGTGATATGCAAACTGGCAACAAATTCTACTTCATTTGTGAAGAGTGGCTTTCATTGGATTGTGACGATGGATTGGTAATTCGTTTCTTTGTCTAGTTCACAGAGTATCACTTTGCATTAAGTTAGAACTTAATTTTGCTGGATCAGCTGGACCATTATTTTAGTCTTTAATTTTCATTGCAACAATAGATAATAGATAATCGTTTGACACATCTTTGACCTTGGTACCTAGGATAAATTTGTTTTCAGATTAAAAATAATATTAAAAAATTTGACGATTGTGAATAAATAGCAGCTAACTGTAACTAAGGGGAATTTCTCTATATTTATTTATATTGTCTACTTTTGATGGAAGTTAAAAAGAAATGCGTATTTGTTTAATTATAAATTGTTTCACATTATGTTGTTTGGTTCTGGTCCGCGTATTTACATCAATTTTGTTATTTTCTGTTCAGATTGATCGTGTGATTCCAATTGCTGGCAAGGCTGAACTGACAAACTTTAGCTTCCTCTTCTGGTCTAAGGCAAAAGTAAATTTGACCGATAGTCATATCTGGTTCAGCATATTCCAGCGACCAGCGAAGAGTACATTCACACGTGTGCAACGTTTGACTTGTTGTCTCTCACTCATCTTCTGCTCTATGTGTGCCAGCATTGCTTGGTACGGAACTGCGCCGGATTCAGGAGATGAGATCAAAGTTGGTCCAGTCAGTTTCACACTCGCCGGAGTGTATGTAGGAATAATAAGCAGTGTAATGGTGTTCCCTATAAATATCATAATTGTCCTGATATTCCGATTGGCTCGTCCTCCTTCATTGAAGAATGAAGTAAAAGCGGAAGATATAAGGAAAAAGAAAAAGGAAGATGTAGATGAAGGTGAGAAAAAAGCAGAAACTGACAAAGAATGGTGGGAGGAGGAAGAGGAACCAGAGTATTTTGTCGAAGATGAGCTCAAGAAACAGCAAGAATATCTGGAGACTGGTGATGTACATAAGAGAACTCTTACAAAGCCTGGGAAGATTACTGAGGAAGATGCTGGATTGGTGCAGATTGCTAATATACCTTTACCTAAAGATCTGAAGGTAAGAGTTATGGCCCTTCTTAACATCATTATACTTTTGAGCCGCAGAGGTCAGTATCTTTACTTAAAAGATTTGAAGGTTAGAGTTAAGGACCTTTTTCTGTAATCTGTATACCATTTCCAGTCCTAGAGTTCAGAATGTATGTTATAATATTAGAAGAATGAGGAAGGGGCATAAAATGTTACCCGTATTCTTCCACCTGGTCAGTGTGTCTGTCTGCTATAAATTGGTTTCTGTTCAGTAACTCTATATGATAATAAAATACAGCTAAAGTTTGATTTCCGTTTACAATCCACCAATCATTGAAAGAGGTATGGCCCTTTTTTGACTTAAAAGCCCATAGCCGGGGCATCTGTGTCATTTGGACACATCTAGTTGTTAATATTGTAATTTCCTAGTATTTCTATCTAGTATCATATATTGCTGCTGAGGAAATAGTTGAGCTGCATAAGGCTAATTAAAGGCAACCAAAACATGTAGTGATAATTACTTGGTCATTTTACTTTTCTATGTCATTTTGATTTTTATCTTTATCATAGGAACGAAAGAAGAAGCAGAAAGGTTGTCGTCTGCCACACTGGGCAGTGTACATTGGTTATGGATTGTGTTTCTGTACTGTTGCTGTCACATTTTGGTTGACTGTAGAAATTGCTGGTGTGTTTGGAAGGAATAAATCTTTGGAATGGCTCATTTCCTTCTTTATATCAATGTTTGAATCAATCTTCTTTTCCCAGCCATTGAAGGTACGTTGTATGATTTCATAAGTATTACTAGTAGTGTCATGATTCACCTTAAGTATACCAGATAGATTACTATACATTATCCTCATACTGTAATGTATCGCAGTATATTGCTTCATTAAACCAAGATATGACTATAGATTTTTTTCTTACTTGAAAACTTTTATTAAATTGTTAACACTTCAAGCTCATGTTTGACAACATCAGACCCCATATAGATCCTGTGTTATTCCTTGATTGACATTAATGTGACTCTTTGACACCCCGACTCCTCCCACTTTCTGTCAAATACTGTTTAAGTGAATGATTTCATAAGTCAAACAGTTTGTTAAACGGCAATTTCAGACAGTTTGTGGATGGAAATGTTTGCAAATCATTTAAATGAGTATTGATACATTTAATAGTCAAGAATGTAACTTTTGTTAATGAGCAAATTTAGCTGATAATATTTTCAAGAACTTCTTGAGTTTGCAAAATTCCCAAACATCTTCACAGTGCAAACTGTACCATGTATATAACTATTTTGTCACATTGATAGGTTCTAGCTCTGTCATTTTTCTACGCTTTGGTGATCAAGAAACCTGATACTGGTGACGATGAAGGTGCTGACAACGGACTCCAATCTGATGAAGAATGGTTGCATAAACATCTTACTGAGAAAGATTTACTGAATCCAGAAACTCTACGAATGTTAGAAAACAGGAAAGCTAATGCACCATTACCTCCAGAACTTGATTTCCTGAGAACAGCAAAAGCTGAAAGGTGAAATTAGGACCTACTTTCTTGCAAATACAGGTCCATTTATAGTATCATATACCTATGTACTTCTGCCATGAGTCTATTCCCTGTCTTTAAGTCTTCATCAGCTTTTAAATCACCTTATTAGTTTCCTGTTTTCCTGTCTGTTATGACACTTGTTAAAGCTTTTTCTCAAATTGAGATTTTCAGGTGATTTCTTGTATTATAAATAAAAAATGTTGTGCCAGCAGTCTTGACTTTGATAGGGATAATTTGATGCCTGAATCTAGTAAATACATACAAACTTTTTTAATAAACTGTACGAAAATAAAAGTTCTTCAGAATCTGAGTTTGAGTCTGATCTCAATCCAGATATTTTGTGAAATTGTATGAATATAGGTTATATAACTCAAAAACTTGAGTTTGAGACTGATCTCAATCCAGATATTTTGTGTAATTGATATGAATACAGGTTATATAACTCGAAATCTTGAAAATATTAGTTTGAGACTGATCTCAATCCAGATATTTTGTGAAATTGATATGAATATAGGTTCTATAACTCAAACTCCTGTAAATGTTAGTTTGAGGCTGATCTCAATCCAGATATTTGTGTAGTTGGTATGAATATAGGTTCTATAACTCAAAATCTTGAGATTGAGACTGATCTCACATGAAATATTTTGTGAAATTAGGCCCTGTAGTCCATTAGTGCAAATATATCACTTCAAACAATACTTGTCTCCCTTTACAGGGAAAAAGAACGTCAGATGCATCAGATCGTCCAGGAGGTGATTGTGTGCGTATTGTACCTCTTCCTCGTACTATTGTTGGCGTACACCAATCGAGATCCTCTCTCCTATAGAACACATGAGTCGTTGGATAATATATTCAATCATGGAAATACAGAAAAGGCCATTTCTGGAACGAAACAAGCTTTCAATAAAGTATGTGTTCTAATCAAAACAGAAACATTTGACTACTCTCATTCAGAAATCTTAAAACATTTGGGCTTCAACTTTAATGAGGTGAATTCTTTTCATAAATCTGAATAGTGTACACACTGAGAAGTGAAAGTGAAACTAGTCTATCTGCAGACACATAAAGAAGAAGATAGATTTTTTCTTTCACTCCTGCATGTTGTTAATGCATGTTCTTTTTTTTGGTCAGCTGAATTAGGCAGGGGCATAGCATGACTGTTAGTGGGGAGGATGTCTCCTCCTGAGTTACTTTAGTATTTGTTATGCTATGTTCCTGGAAGAAGTAAGTGGAGAGCTTTGGGCATGGCAATGTAGGATTAGATCATTTATGTTGTTTACAGGGGCAGTTTTTGGTTAGGGGGGTGAGGTATAAATGGGGGTTACAAGGGGGTTGCCCCTTGTTCAGGTGTTCACTGCCCCAGAAGCCAACAGGGCTTTCTCTCTGATTCCCATGAAAAATCTACCAAATGTTGGTCAATGTATTGTCCTGTTTAATACATATATTAAATATCTATAGGGTAGGAAAATCTTTTTCTGCTTCAATGCTTAATAAGCTTGCCAGATTTTAGGGAGGGGGGGGGTGCAGTTCCACCCCCCTGTCTGCCAATGGTTTATGTTACTGACTAAATGTGTATAATTGTGGTACCTGTGGTAAACACTCAAAGTAAAATGTCCATTATGAAAGCCTGAAAGTCATTAATTTGAATATAACATTTCATAACAACCAAGGTGTGAAATTGCTTGATATTTTCTTTGGAATATTACTTGACCAGGTGTTAACTTTTTAAAGGTTGACCATGACTCATATCACCCTCACAGGCATTTTTTTATAATATTGTATTTTTATACGTATTTATAGATTTCAAGATTTGAAGATTTCTGGAACTGGACAGAGAATGTATTTGTTGGTGGTTTGTATGATAGGACCTTCTACAATGGAGAGAATTATACTGAGCCCTTTATAATAGACAGGGCAACTATCCTGACAGGTGGAGCACGACTCCGACAAGTAAGAGTGAAATCAGGTATGTGTATCTTTTTATGCAATGTGTTCCTCATATTTAATTTAAAACATTGTCATTATTGGGTCTGAAGACTTTGAAACTATTTCAGAGACTACTCTCAAAACTCGAGCACCTGATTGGTTGGTTTAGAACACAGATTTAGGATTGACCAATTGCGTGGCTGCATTCTGAGACTCATCTCCAAAATCAGTTGTATAACCTTTAGCCTTATCATTGTCAAGTCAAGTCTGTTAAAATTTAAAAAATAAAATATTTATGTCTTGCAATTTAATGGCTAAAACATTGTAATACATAAACTATAAAAGGCATCCTCGGTACCCAGGCAATTCATAACATATATGATATCCTGGGCAAATTGACTTGCGAAACTTCGTAATGCTGAATATTTATAACCATTTCTCGGCCATTGAAATGGACAATAACAAAAAAGAAGGAATCTAGTTTGTGAAGAGCTATCTGCAAATTTGACAAAATGGCAGCCTAACACGATTTGAAAGCTGGAATCTCATTGGATCACTCAACACTGTGATTTCATCCGTAACTCCTTGGCAATTTCTGTATCGCATGAGGTGTGTGTCATGCGGCTAACCAAGCAACTGGATTTCACCTCATTAATTATTCATGAGACTGAGTACAAGATTTTTACAATCAGTTTGCCCAGGGTATCATATATGTTAAGAATAGCCTTGGTACCGAGGATGCGCTTGGTGTTTGGTTGAGGAAACGGGTCTATAGACACAAAAGGAAGTTAAAAAAAAATTAACATTGAGGAACCTGAAAAAATAAAGTTGCGGCAGTTGTCATGAGTCAGTCGCATAATTTTGTAAGGATGGCCTTATGTGAACATTGTTACATATTGCGTTTTGTTATATTGTTGCCACTTCGTCCGTCTGTCTGGATCTGCATTCGTGTCCTGGCTATTTCTCAGCAACCACTGATCAGAAATCAATGAAACTTAATGGGAAGTTTCACTACTGAGGGGAGGACCACATATTGTCGGCATGTTTTGGGTTGATGATGTTTCACATACTTCAGAGAGCATCCATCAGTTCTACCAATGAATTCTTGTTTTATGTTTGATAGCCGTATGTGAAGCTCCAATGAATTATCTGATGTATAATTGTGAAAGAAGTTACTCAGTAATCCGTGAAGACCAAGATAGTTATCAACCTGGATGGGAACAAGTGGATCGTACCAGTAAGTCTGTCAAGTTCCAAGGAATTCCTGTCAAATTGTATATATACATTTAATGTAAAGACAAGAACAAAACTCTCATAGAGGTGTTGAATACCTGAGAACCTCGCGTCACCTGGGGCCCAAAATTGTCACCATATCGGAACACTCTGTACTCAGTATTTACTCTGCTGTGTATGAGTATGGAGATTAAAAGATTGAGTATGAATATTGAATACTCAGATTGAAATGTCTTAAACTCAATCTCCAAATTACACTGCACTTTCAATATCTAGACTATTTCAGGAAAATGTCCCTGGGGGATAGGAATAACAACCAGTTATATTTACCTTAGTCAAAATCTGTTGTTGGGGGGTCAAACACCAATCAAAATTCTGTATGTGGTCCCCTTATTTTTGACTGTCATTCCTACTGCCCCAGGGTTTTTTCCTGAAATATATCTAGATTGGTTTCTGATATTTACTGAAGCATCATTGACTGGTTTATATGTTTTTCACTGACTTATATTATTGTCACATTATAGACTGACTTATATTATTGTCACATTATAGACTGACTTATATTATTGTCACATTATAGACTGACTTATATTATTGTCACATTATAGACTGGACACAGTTACCTCACACATACTACACATACAGAACCTGGGATGAGTTGGATGGTTATCCATATATGGGGGAATTTGCTACCTACGGTGGTGGAGGATATGTTGCTGAGTTAGGTAAACTCATTTCCTTATTCCTTAGGATTGGAAGGTTGATAAACCATCAAGCATGAACTTGAAAAAAATTGGACACAAACTTGATATTTTAGCTTCGAGATCAATGTTTATTTTATAATTCTCTAGCCCAGTTTAAAGAAGTAAAAAAAAATACAAAAAATCGTCTAGCCTTGATTGGAGCCCATGACAATTTGGACTTATTTCTTAAATTTACATCACTGACTTTTCAATGGTTACAGGTACGGACGGCTACACTGCTGATGACGTGGTACAATTTCTGCGGAACACAAGTTGGATAGACTCAAACACGAGGGCTGTAATCATGGAATACAATCTGTACAACCCTAACATCAATCTATGGGGAGTCTCTATGTATATACTAGAATTTCTTCAAACTGGAGGTAATGCTTTCTGTAGAATACACAATGAAAGACCTTCTATAAAACACACATGTTTGCAGTTCCCAACCTTCTATTCTATAATGAGTGGTGTTGTTCATTTTGTTGGCTCACCTTGAGCATTTGTGAGCTGTTGTGATGGTTCAATGTCCATCATCAACTTTTTATTCAAACAACATGACAAACCACTGGGCCAATTTCAACCAAACTTCACAGGAGGAGTGTTTCTTGGTGGTCCTCTTCCTGATTCCTTCAAATAATGTGGTTCCATCCAGAACTGGTTACCATGGCAACCAAAAGGAAAAACATTGAAAATCATAGTCTTGGGTCAGTGATATAAGGCCATTTTGGCCCTCTTGTTTTAGATCAATGTAGATACTGGGGTTTCTATACTGATAAATACACTAAACAATAGAAATCCTGTATGAAAAAGCCAAAAAGTATTTGAGAAAGAGTCAATTTTGTAGGAGTAGATTGTTTTAATGATGGTCCAAGATTGACTAGCAAAATTGTTTAGCAAAATCTGAAAACCAGTATACATTTGAATTAGGAAGCTGGTAGATTTTTTTAGTCCGATTTATTTCTATCATTTTACCCTCTGAAAACAAACACATTTATGGTTTGGTTTGGGTGAAGTTCCTTATATTATACGTAGTCTTTGTTTATTGTCAATAATGATTCGTGTCACTTAGCTGTTGAACTATAAGGAATAATTTGCTTGATGGCCCTGGGTGTGGTCTTCATCTCCAAAAATTATAACTTAGTATTCATAAAAACAAAATTATATGCCGGTACACTGTATAAAATATTTATATATGAGCTGTTCCACAACAGAACCTGTATTAGTGACCACAAATTGGTTTCTATTTTCATTTAATACCACAAATTAAAATCGGACAATTCCAATATTGCAAACAAAATAGAAAAGTAAACCAGGAAATGATGATATTGCCCAGGAAACACCTTGTTTAAATGTACATTAATTCTTAAAAAATCTTCTGTTTTTGAAAATAGAAAAAAACAAATTACGCTACATTTATAAACACTTTCAACTCCAAAACACTTCAAAGTAAGTGCTTGGTGTGACGTCAAAACTTTCATTTGGAAATACTCATTGTCATAACCAACGTCACTAATACAGATGTTCTCATGGAACAGTACTACTAAAAGTTTGCTGTATGCACCAAATATATGATGCATCATGTTATGTATTGTTTTGTACTCTTTTGTACTTGTTGTGTTTATTTGATTCGAAACTACATTAAGATGGTCCCCAATGTATACACAATATGTATACTGAATACAATACTAGTTCAGACCCTGTGCTGGAAGACTTGTTGAATTTTGTCATATCTGCAGTTTTGACACCCATTATAAATAACAGGTTTTTTTTCATTCCTTTCAGCAATTGAAGTCAGCCCAAAGATGTATATTTTACGATTGGACCGATACAATGGAGCATTCATGTATTTTGTGATGGCTATGGAATTTTGTACAATACTGTTTGTTATTTTCTTCACAGTCCGGGAAATAAGGAAATTCAGAGCTGCTAAATGTCAGTACTTAAAGGTAAGTTGTTTTAAAGTTAATATACTGTTTTACTTGTATCTTAATTGTAAGAAATATTCCTTTATAAAATACAATTTCAGGAACGTTTAAAGGATAATTTTCGTAGAAGTCACTAATAATTAAAAACTCGCATGACAATTTAATTTTTGTGGCACCAAAGATTCGGTTAGGTAACATCTTATGTTGATGAATGACAAAGCCTTTAACTTCTCCATCAATTGGTATTTCTTTCATGAATGGTATTTTAAATATGTTAATTTTTGATTTCAATACTCATGTTCATTCAACATTGACATCAAACGTATTAGGTTTATTCATTTTAAACAAGTTATCTTTAAAATAATATATTAGCTCTCTAAATCACTGTGAAAAATATTAAATCTTGACATGAGTTTTGAATTGCATAATTAATAAAACCAGAAACCAATATATACTTTGAGATTAATGCTAAAGATAATAGGTCAATGTTTTGTGACAAGTCTTTGGTCTTTTTAAATACAAGGTATCCTACATGTTCTGCTAAAAATGCCTAGTTATTTGACAAAGTGATTGTCGTCCTTTTCACATGTACACAATCATGCATTTTATTCCTTTTCCGAAAATCTACTACAATTATGATAAAATAAACCTAAAAGAAGCATATACATTAAATTTTGATTTTTTAAAATAATTTTAAGGGCCCCATTGAAAATAAGCTGTCATGCTTTTATGGGATTTCCTAGACAATATATGACCCAGTTTTAAGTTTAAATGAGTACTCAATTTCTAGAAAAGATATTTAAAGATACATGAAAAGGATGTGATACTAAATTTACTTTGATATTGATATTTGTTATTGTGCGAATTGGGTTATGGATGTAATATGTGTCTATGTGTATATATATGTGTTTAAAATAAGATCTAAATCTTATATGTTATGTTTTTCCATATAAATGACTTTTAGAAGATAGACAAATATACCGAGCCACATTTATCACAAATATGGGAAAAAACGTTCAAAAGTTTCTTAGTTTTTTACACAGGAGATTGTCACAAATTCTCTCCCTTTATCCCTTCTTAAGTTCTATCCTTTCTTGACTTATTTCCCTTTATCCCCTCTAGAGTTCTCTCCCTTTAACCCTTTATTGTATGTATATATAATATGTAAACTATAGGAGGGATAAAGGGAGAGAACTTGTAGCCATCTTCCTCAGTTTTTACATGCTTGTCTTTTCGTGCTGCTGTAAACAGAAATATGCACATTTTCATTTGCAGGATTTTTGGAATTGGTGGGAACTTGGCTGTTTGGCATTGGTGTACGCAATTATCGTTCTGTTTATATTTAGAACAGTTGTGAACGGCAGTAAGATAAAAGATGTACACAACAATCCCTATGCGTTCACTAACCTACAATACGCAGTCTTACTGGATGAGGTGAGGCTTTTTCTTATACTTGATTATTTTACATCAATAGTGAAACAAGTTTATTATTTATATAAATCACTCTTGTTTACTGCTTTCTAGATAACTTAATCAAGCCAACTACAGGGATTGTGAAATGGTTGGTTCAACCTTGCTCAAAGGTGGCATTCAAACTCTCATCTTTGGACAGGGAATCATATTTCTCACAAAAATAATGATTTAAGTCATGCATTTGGAATGGCCACTGCCCAACTAGTCCATTCTGCATATAAGTAAGGAAGCAGATAGACTTGATTTGCTCTCCAACCCTGACTTTTTGTTATATCATGAACAATTGTTGTATTTCTGTTTCAATATAACCTATCAATTGTATTGTATATTGTACAATTTTAATTCAGTATTTCTTGTATTTACAGCTATGTGGGTACATGATAGCATTCCTGGTGTTCTTTTACACCATCCGGTTTATACGTTTGCTTCGATTTAACAGAAAAATATCCGTACTTGGTGACACGCTGATGTATGTGGCAAGACCGATTGTTAGTTTTATGGTGGTTTTCATCGCAGCGTTCTGTGCATTTGCTATGACAGCGTACATCTTTTTTGGTCGAAATCTTCGAACTTTCAGAAACTTCGTAACGACGTTTGAGACACTTGTATCCATGATGTTAAGTAAGTGTTGGTGTTTCTGTGCCCCAGCGTTTAATCAATGGTGTAGGGGCAAATAATTTATCTCTTGTCCGTCCGTCTGAGCATCCGTCCAAAAATATTGTTTTCGATCAATAACTCATGAAAGGATGAATGGACTCAAATCATATTGGGCACATTAGCTTAGAATAACAAGATCCGCTCAAGTTCAATTTGGGTTTCAATCCACCAATCTTTGGAGGAGTTGTGGCCTTTTTTGGACTTTAAAAACTTGACAATGTCACACGCAAGACGCGTACCTGTAGCTTAAAGGTCAAGATCACACTTTTGAGTTCAAAGGTAAAAAATTGGATAGAATAGATATGCACTGTATAGCATTATATAACTACATTCTCTTCATCTCATTACAATTGCCTGGCTTGACATGTTGCCCTTGGGCATCTAGTATATTTAACTGATTACATTCTTTTTCAGACAAATTTGATTATGAATCCATGATGGAAGAGACAAAGATTATCGGTCCTGCAATTTTTGGCCTATTCTGCTTGTGTTTTAACATAATTCTGATCAACTTTTTCATCACGGTAATTCTGGATGGATTTACCGCAGTCCGACAAGATAAGCAAAAACAGACAAATGATTATGAAATTGTGAACTTTATGATATGGCGAACAAAAATGGTGATGGGTGTCGGTGCACCCAAAAAGAGAGCACGTAAGGGTACTATGGGGCTGACCAGTGAGACGAACAGATTTGTTTATGTTGAAAGTAAGTAAAGTTTAAAACTATTGGACAGTTCAGAGTGAATGAAAAGGAGTTTATACGCCAAGCATTCTCAATGACTGCTTCCATGGTTACTAACCAGTCCTTATGCTTAATTTGGGGATTTTGATGTGCCAAAGGAGGGATTTTGCAAACTTGCAACCTTCGGATTAGGAGTCAGATGCTCTACCTCTGTACCTCTGTGTAATTTTCTTAATGGAAGCATTTGCACAAGCTTTAAAATGTGTGATTTCTGCAAAAGGGTCTAAATATTAATTATATTTCAAATATTTTCAGAATTACCACCAGAAATGGAGAAGATTGCTGAACTAGGTGGTAAAGTTGATGTAATGATTGAGAAGTTGGAGGCTCTTACTGATGTAAAACAGGAACAGGAAGAGCTAAAAGAAGATATGGAGGAGTTTCAGAAAAAACGGAAGATTGTGATTGGTTGAAGAAATAAATAGCAAAATATCAAGGGTTACCATGGTTAGACGATGGTGAAATGTGTTTCAAATAATTTTGTTTGATCAATTTATATATCACTGGATGTAATGTCTACCTTGTATTAAATGGTTTGATATGTTGATCTTACTACAAGGTCAATGCAATATTCTCAATGGGTTTTGAAAATTGTTTAGTAGTGATTTTGCTCCATAGTATTTCTTTAAGTTAAGTCTAAAAATGATCGACCTGTTTAATTATTGATTTGAAACTAAAGCTTTTTGAGACTCAGACAAAGTGACCCCTGATATTCTTGTTGTTTTTTAGTCTATGGACAATGAGCGTAGTAATGTTTTTTTCTGTTTTATGTTCGTAACTACGTGTATAATGAAATTCTGCTATATTCTGTGATTATCACGCTGTTTGTTTTATTTAGATTTTATGAATGATCTGTGATATCCTCATGACACAAATTTATTATTTGACAATTATAACAAAATCTGGACTTCACTTTACTGCCTTGTGATAGATAATGTGATGTTATGAAAGATTTGATGTATTTATTAGCGGAGATGAAACTTACAACTGTATGTTAAAAGACTTATCCACACACATTGACAATGTTTTATTATAAATCTTCCTCCTGTTTTTTATGTAACATGCTCTTGTTTTTATTTGAAATAAAATTTTTTAGTTGGCACTTTGTCTTAAATGTGTTTCTTAAATAAAAGAGTAAAGTAATTTGATGACGGTCATTGGTACATAGTGATAATTAATCAAAATGTAATCAGGAGTATGTAGAATTTTCAGAGTGCAATTAATTAAATTAAAAAACATTTTGTCCACATTACTATTACCGGTACACCAGAGTATTTGGGATAATGTAATCAATTACTGTTGATTTACTATAATTACCCCCTGAATGCTCTAGTGAGCTAACCATTTCTGCCATGGGCCCTGATTAAGTTTAGGGGTTATGTAGCAGTTACCATGTTGGTCGGTCTGGTTTTTGTTTGTGTCTACTTCCTGAACGCCCCTCTCTATTTCTATGATGCTACATCAATCATCCATATAAATGCATAGTCGTGCATACAGTTTTTATTTTTTTTACCGAATTACAGCCTTTTATTTTTGGAAATGGTTATCCACTTTTTATGCTCCTCATTCCCGAAGGGGGGGGGGGAGCATATAGTCTCCACCATGTCCGTCCGTCCTTCCAATTTTTCTTGTCCGGACTACTTCTCAGAAACTACTGACAAGAATTCAACAAAACTTTATGGGAAGTTTTTGTTGTAGGTAAATGTTTGTCTTCGTAGTGTTTATAATATATACATGTATATATTTGATTTCAAATATATTTACTTATTTTTATGGCACCTTTCAAGATCACCTCATGTCATACCTCTAACAATTGACTTTGTTGAAATGTTGAAATGTAATATTTTATGTAGCATTTCGTTTTTTGGAGCTTATCTTGAAAATGGGCTACGTCCTCGCATGGCTACTATCCACATATACATTACATAACATTAAGACTTTAACAATCATCAAAGTGAGATTTTACAATTAAAGCCTTGTTTGGCGTTATAATCATACTTCGGGGAGCATCCATCGGGTCCACCGATATCCTTGTTGCACATTGTATGTCCTCGGTATCTATAGAAGTACCAGTAGAACTTTTATAAAACTTCCCTGAAAGCATCTATATGGAGCTTGCTTGCAAACATTGTTGTCAATTTCATGTTTAACAATATTTTACAGAGTAATGGCCCTTTAATTAGTGGAAATTATCTGCATCATCTTCTTTCAATGGCATATAATAAATGTCGGACAAGCCACTGTGTAGGGGTATGAATCATATTCAGTGATTGCTCTAATATTACTTTAACACAATTGTAAATTCCAAAAACAACATTTACACAAGATTTCTCCAATTTATTCATAAACAAAATCAAATTCGTGAATAAATACATGTATTTTCAATTATTGCCAAAGCAATAATACAGTGATAAATATCAGCAATAATCGTGAAAAGCTTGGAATGTCACAGAATTCATCTGAGCTATACAGAAGGTCAGTCAGTATCCGGTATTAAAATGGCAAAATGGTAAGTGGAGGACATAGTGTCTGCGGTCAGGAATTATTCCACTAATTAAACCAATTTTTAAGCAAATTGTAAAAACAAGCATATGGGGAATTTAATCACTTTGTGAAAAATTAATTTTGTAAATGCAGTAATTTATGAACACAAATGATCTAGTTCATTAATATCAGAAACTGTATAAATACATGTCAACATTGGTGAAAAATTTACTTTTTTCTCCTATACAGCAAAAGCCATTGTGATAGCATGTGATTTATACCAAGGTGAATTGTACAAAATAATACATGGGCAATATAACACTTAGGTAACATTTTCTATAAACCATTGGCGTGACGATATTCACGAGTAGGTTATCTCCCTTCTCTAGTATACAAGTATTATATACACTGAATCGAGTTTCTAAACGTCCACCTACTGAATATGGTTTTAGGAAAATGGTTCAATAAAGCGATCCAACAATTTGTTTCTTACTGTTGTACATTTATGCAAGTAAAAAAATCTATTAATAGCCAGGTTTGGCCGAGCGGAACATTTTGATTCCCAGATACCGGCACATAGATCGTGAGTAGAGTATGGCAAGTGTTCATTTTTATTGGGAAAAATCCTAGCTGGATGTGCAGTATAGAAAACACAAAATATGTCGAGAATGACAACTGAGGAACATGGCCAAGATGTCGGCATGCTTGGTGCTGGCACTTCAATTACTTGCGTATGCGCTGTGGAGTCATAGTATATCATTACATTATGTTTAAACAACTTATTAGGATACCCGAACAAAGTTCTATAACAGTTTGCATGGAGTTTTATTTAACACTCGTACAAAATTTAATTGAGTGTATATACTTTTTTAAATAAATATTAGGTGGACGTTGCATTGGGTTTCATGTATTTACTATTGAAGGGGTGCTGACATACAATCTCCTGTGGTATAAACCCTGTATACGGAACTCATGAGATCTTTATGCTCTATAATAGGGTATAACTACTGGAAAATAACAAAGACTAATAAAGAACAAGAGGGCCATGATGGCCCTGACTTGCTCGCCTAAGGCAACTGAATAAAAAACACAACTTTAATACAGTGTCGCCCCACCAACTAATCTTCAGTTCTCCTTCACTTAGTATATTTAAAAAAAACAAAAGTAAGTACAAAGATAATATAAAGATCTTAATAAGGTAATAATATGGCACATAAAACAAAATTAGTGACCCGTTTTACAAAGGTCAGTGTCTAACTAATGCATACTCGTGATAAGTACTTGGTACAAGAGGTAAGTTGCTAACCAATCCACTATCAAACACGACCAGTGTTCATCATATATACATATAGAGCAAATTCTACAGAGCAACACAAATTGAGAGAACCAAATTATGGCTGCTGTTGAGAGGTTGTTGCTCTACAGGAAAACTGACGTTGATGAAGAGAGTTTGTTGCTGTACAGAGGTTAAATTGGTAGTAATCACTTACTACAGGAAAACTGACGTTGATGAAGAGAGGTTGTTGCTGCACAGAGGGCGACTCTGGAGAAGTTACACTATATATCTAACTTACTTCATGCAGTAATCTTCAAAGTAGACTGTTAGGTGCTATTTTCGCAAAACTTCCGGTTTCACTGTATTTTGTTTTTTTGACAACTTAACCTACATAGAAACATTACTGCATAGTAGAAAAAATACCGAATTGATATTGTCAGCATTAATTAACTGTAAAAGATATACCTAACACAAAAGAAAATTTTAATTTCTTCCATTACGTTATTTAGTAAGTACTGCGTAAATACAAGCAAACAGTATATATTTTTGTATATATAATATTCTAATTTCCATTCAGCTGCCTCAAACTTTGTCCAAGAAGTTTTGACAAGAGGGCTATGGTGGCCCTTTATCGCTCACCTGAGTACATTGCCTTGTTGGCTTTAAGAGAGTCCAAGAAGATTTTCAATGATTTGACCTTGTGACCTATTTTTTGACCCAACATGACTCAGTACCACAGTGGACTTGCATTTCATTAAGACAAACATTCTGATCAAGTTTAATGTACTGTAGTTCGGGTATAAAATGCAGCCTTTGATTTTCAATCATTTGATCCTGTGACCTAGTTTTTGACCTCAGATGAGGCAGTTTCAACCTAGATCTTAGTAAGGAAAACATTTTGAACAAGTCGTGCTGGATTAATTACAGTATGTCTGTTGTTATGTGCGTGATGGTTGGTTGCTTTCTACTTAGTCAATTTATGTATATATGTTGAGATCAATGACCATAATATTATAGCGTTTAAAGTATGAGGTTAGCTAGCTGTTAAATCCCCAGTGTTTTTACTGACAGTTCCAAGGCTGTAATTCGCTGTATGGTTATTGTTTCTGTTTGTGTTTTGAATGTGTTTTATATTTCCCTTTCCCCTGTGCAGTTCTGTCACTTTATATAGTGTTCAGGTTATTTCCTGCCCAGTTTAGGCCTATTGCTGCCAACTGTCTTGACTAGTCCTGTGATAATTTCCATCCATTTATCCCCCCCCCCCTCCTTCACTGTCCACTTTGATTCTCCTAGTTATTCCTTATGGTCTGCCAGGCCATTCCTTATGCCTCTGTTCCTTAACATATGTACCCTTTAAGTGCCTTGTGTTTTATTGATTGTTGTTTTCCCCGAGGTCTGCGTGGGGAGGCACTGTCTTATGTATGTGGCGTTTCATGTAGCTACATATTCTCTCTCATGTAGATAATGTAAAAAATGTTACCTCTGGAATGTTAACAAGGTTTTACTATAATTGGACATAGTGACCTACTTTTTTACCCCAGACGACACAGTTTCCAACTTGGCCTAAATTTCATTGACACCTTCATTCTGACCATGTCTCACATAAATCAAGTCAAAATGTGACCTCTGGAGTGTTAACAAGGTTTTACTATAATTTGACCTAGTGACCTAGTGTTTGACCCCACATGACCCAGTTTCGAACTCGGCCTATATTTCATTGAGACAAACATTCTGACCAAGTTTCATACAGATCAGGTAAAAGATGTTACCTCTAGAGTGTTAACAGTCTAAATTGTTGACGACGTAAGACGATGACGGACATGGGGCAATCCCAATAGCTCACCTTGAGCACTTCAGGTGAGCTTAAAACTCACTTTGATACATTGGCAAAAATATAGTGCTATCAAACATATATCCAAAATAAGTGTTCTAAACATAACAAAATCCATATCAAAGTAAATAAACCATAAAGTGTCTGCCCCCATAATACACACACACCAATGTTGCATAAATCCACACCACCAACATCTCTATACAATGGTAAGCATTACTTGCACAAATTAAGCTGATCCTACTAACCTCTGCACTGCAACTCCCATTATAACACAATGGGAGAGGTCCAAGACTTGCAGTTGCGTTAGAATCTAACTGTGTTATAAATCTAAAGACATATTAACCATACCAACTTCCCCCATCCAATATAACATTGAGCATACTACGTTTTCATAAATTTCATATTGGTTGTAATAAATAGGTAGATGAAAATATATAAAACTTATTTACGCATTATGATTTTGAACTATTGAAAAACAAAACTCATAACTTATTAAAAAACAACGCTAAAATATGGTCATTTTCATTTGGAAACGAGACATACTAGCGGTATTTGAATTATTTGTTACCCGTGAAATTTACTCCTTGTCAACATATGAAAGGGAGACAAATCATTTAATTTAACACAGCAGACGGCAAATCTCGACTAGATTATTTATACCACTGCTATGTTCCATTATTGACATGCCTTAGGGTCATTTATTCAATTATAGAAATCTCGCCAATTTGAGACCAGGGTTCGTTAACAGCACATGATTTCACAAAATAGCAGACGACAGATCGCATAAAGGTTTAGATCAGGCCCTGATCACCCAAAGCATCTAAACAAAATCTCGGCTCAGTATTGAGATTTTCCTTAATTCATAGTCTCAGTTTGGATCTCTTGAAAATTTTATGAAAAAAATCATATTTTTGTTTCATAATACCGATTTTGAGTCCGATCTCAGATGAGGAAAATCTCAACTATCTGAGACAACATGTAAGTTGAGATTTAGCTCAGCTTGAGATGCTTCGGGAGATTTGTTCAGACTCCAACAAAATTGCACATATACAAATTGGCCTAATATAGACCTAGGTTGAGCAAAACATACTTGACTAATACTCAAGCATTTACAATTTTGTGTCTTACCACCAGAGATATAGACAGTATTGTACATCATTAGCCATCCAACATAACAATGAGATATTTTAGTCTTGTCAGGTAATTGCTTGTTAAATATAAAATTATGACAATTTCATGAATGATTTTTTCATGTACAGTAGAAGTCCCTAATCCGGAAACTCGCCAGTCGGGAAACTTCCTCTAACCAGACATAATGACAGAGAATTGAAAGAAGCCATAATAATTTTAACTGCCTCAGGGTGTTGTAGACCATTAGATGTTTTCATCGTATGCATTCAGTTTTGACGGGAATAAAGTAAGAACGGGTATGAGGAGTACTAATTATGTAAACAATCCTTCAAGAACATTTGAATTGATAATGTTGAACATGCGGCGGTGATCGTTTTGCGATTGATGATCCCAGACAAATAAAGGATGAGCAGTGAGACTGATGACAAAAGTGTGAACTATAAGGGGATATGTGATCGCAGAAAAAAGGTCCATTAGGTACACAAATCACAATTCAAAATTATTACCCTAGATCATTATTTCATTTTTTTTTTAAAAAAACCTTTTGAAATGCAGCCATGTTGCATAGTTTTCAAGAATGGTGTTCTGAAAATACACTGTACCATGTGTATAGCTTGTCAGGTTTTATGGACGGGAACGTCGTGACACACCTGCACATAATTGCAGCTATGTTTGAAATTATTTTACATGTTGAATGATTCATTGAAAGATTTATTTGAGATTGATATATTCACCTCAAAACATAAATAAAAATTTCAAAAAATAAAACATTTTAATATATTTTCTGCACGGTGTAATTTTGCTGTATTTTCTATATCTATTTTAAGAATGAACAGTATGTCAAAATCTTAAGTTAATTATATTCAATGCTTTCATACATTTTAATTAAATGAGAGGTGTCTATAGCAGTGCTGAAGAATTGAAATATTCTCAAATTATTATAATGAATAAACAAAATTTTAAAATGAAAATTTACCTAGAGATGGATTCAAATATCACCCAACATTTAACACAGCGTGTACTTTGCATATCACAGTGCAAATCTTCCATTTATGAATGAAGCACAAATATGTTGGTCTCTTAAAACGTATGTTTTTGATCTATTAATTGAATTCCATAATTGAGTTTACATAATTTATGTAAAATACTTTAGCTTAAACTTCCTTATGACTAGGCAAAGTCGAATAAAATACTGCATTCAGACATTATATATTACGTTGCATCTTACTGAGAGGTTTTACTGTATGGATATATAAACATGATATAAATACATAATATGGCAAATATTTATCACAGAATGTAAGATGGACATGCATTATGAACAAGTTCAAAATAAGTGTGTGTACAATAAAGAGCAAGCAACTAAGCACTTCCAAGACAAACCTGTACGAGCAGTCGAGTAGATCCTTATGTAAGTTTTGATGTCACCACGGTTTATGTGTCTGTGATGTCACTAACCTAACTATAAAGCGCTTTCTCTGAAGTGTATTGGTCGCTTAATTTTGATTTATAGAATTGATGGTAATATTAAGATAATTGAATATTAAAATAAGTATTCCATGATTTGTTTTCCCATTTCAAAAACAGATTTAAAGAATTAATTTACATTTGAGTCAAGCATTTCGGACATCACAAATTACATTTTGACATTTGGTAATATTGGGATTGCTTCCAAAAAATAGACATCCAATTTTAATATTTTTGGTATCAAATGAAAATAGACAAATATAACTGTTAGAAAATATACAAATCAGAAAACCTATTTTTGGGTGACTAATACAGGTTTTGTCATGGAACAGCTCATGTACTACACAAATAATGACACCAAAACCATCTCAATAAAATCAGATTCACAATGTTTTCTATGCATATGAACTAGTATTATGTAGTGAATATTGCGTACATGTGAACCTTTTCAGAAGGCAAATTGGGAGATTGCATTATGAATAGCGGCAGATCGAGACTCAAAGAGGGAGATTTTTCCGTGGCAGAAATTTAGTAAAAATGTCTAACCATATTATACCACAGCTGTTGATAGGAATATTCTACGAATTAACTCGTGATCTGGGGGTCATCCTTATAAAAAAGTCGCCACTTAACAATATTATTGCCAATTGTCACATCTGAATACAAAAGAAATGTGTGATACTTTAATAAACAACATGACAAGTGGAAGGTCTTGTCGTATTTTTATCAGTGTCGCCGAGCGCTTAATTCCATGGTTGAGAGTGTCTATGTAACCCCAAATATTGTGAATCTGATTCAAATGAGATTCATAAAAATAGCACATGAAATATATAATACAATGGATTATATAGTAATGTGTCAGTCTGATAAGGCATTACACTATTATGTAACTATGTACAAAGTCAAAATGGGATTTAAATTTTGGTAAAAAAACGATTAAAAAATTAGTGGGTGAGGGCATTTTAATGGGTAAGTAGCAGAAGGAGAGACAAAGTATCTTTTAATTTTAACCCTTGATATGTAAAGTAATAAATACAAAATAAATATATAAAAATTCTAATAGTGCACTAACAACATACAAAAACAATAGTTTAAAGCCTACATTGCAAAATATTGCCTGATTTCTGTACATATTGAAAACAATTGAGCCAGTAGGAAGGGATTTCACTTTTTTGTCATATATTTGTATGGGACGGAGATCAATATATCGAACTTTCAAGACTATATGTTATAAACTATTAGGATCTGTCAAGTTAAAAGAAACAGAATGTCAACTGTATTTACAAATAAGGCATGTTAGCACTGTTGGAATGGCAATACAAAATTCGAGCAACATTCCTTTTAATTACCTTCAAAGAAAAAAATATCAATCCATAGTATACAATAACATTGAGGAAAGCACAGGTTATTAAACAGCTACTACATGTAAGCACACCTTAAGTTCCTTAGCTATAATTGCCAGACTGGCACTAGTTGTCATATGCAGGTAACCAGTTATGATAAATTAAGCCATCAGTTTGATAAACTCATACAATTTCATTATAAAATTGACTTTCTTTGGACAATTTTTGACAAATTTGAGTAAACAGATTGGAGTTTTTATAACTATTGGCTATTTTGGTACCTGCTAGTGCTAGCCTAGAATTAAAATATTATATTTTATTTTGGAACATAATTTTTTTGTAAGTAACGCAAAATGGCGCTTCAAAATTCGGTCCATGAAGATACAGCAAATCAATATGCCAATAAATACAAAGATCTACATAAAGTTAATTCAAGAAGAGTGAAAAAAGGTATTCTGGTTAAAGATCAATCTTAAATATTCTTAAAACCATCCTTTTTGGTTTTTATAACTAATTTCCGAGACTTTTGCATTAAATTCACCCTTTGTATAAGCAGTATTTTGTTCAGCAAAGTATCTAACAGCCTCTGCAACATGTCCTCTCTCCTTCTGTTCATGCTCCCAGTCAAACTGAGAATTGTAGAAGGGTTTAGGTACCGGACACTCCAAATGAGATTTGTCGACAATGTGCACTTTTTCTTTTTCACCGCGCTTTTTTCTTTTTAAATTTTCGTGAACTCTGGTACAGACAAAACATTCAAAATCTTCGATGAAGTTTGTGTTGCTCCCTTTCAAAGTATCTACAATACTCCAGGACCTTTCATTCATCAATCTTTTAAGATATTGGTTGGTAATACCAGTAGTCTTCCATTCCAGATATTTATTGTAATCTCTATCATTTTGGATCAAAAACTTTAAATAGTCTGCAAGCTCTTTTGGTGAGTTGAAATCATTTACAAATATTGCTGAATGGTTGCTAGGTAACAAATCCTGAAAGTTGAAGAAATAATACAAACTGATGCAACAATTATCCTGTATATATAAGAAGTTACAATTTGCAGGTTATAACTCGAGAGATATACCGGTATTGAGCAAAGGAACCACGAACATTCATGTATATCAATATACATACATTTGTGACTACATAAATACACTCAACTAAAGTCCTAATCGGCCAGTTTATATTGTATTATTATTTTTCTTATAATGCATGTATTCACACAAAATTTCACATACCGATATTTGAACAGGTAATGCAGCAAATTATTGATTTTTTTTAGCCGGCTCGCTATGAAATTAATCGTATTAGGCGTATTGACGTTTATAGCACGTTTTGCACGTGCGGGGCATGGACACATATTTGCACGTGTTCGTGTACACTTTTGTCATTGCTGATGAAAATCCTTTTTGAAAAACACAAAACATGGTGAGAATGACTGAAGAAGAACGCGCCAGAGCCGTCGGAATGATACAGGCCGGAACTCATTTACGACAGGTGGGTTTTATTTTTTGAAATTTCATAAGAATATTGACATTGAATTTCACCCAAAGAGCTTGTATGGTGGATAGCCGCTGATTGAAGGTTCTTGCCACCTGAAATAAGTCGAAAACGGCAATAGCCACCAATATAATGGCTACAAACAAATAATGTCAATATTCTTATGAAATTTCAAAAAATAAAACCCACCTGTCGTAAATGAGTTCCGGCCTGTATCATTCCGATGGCTCTGGCGCGTTCTTCTTCAGTCATTCTCACCATGTTTTGTGTTTTTCAAAAAGGATTTTCATCAGCAATGACAAAAGTGTACACGAACACGTGCAAATATGTGTCCATGCCCCGCACGTGCAAAACGTGCTATAAACGTCAATACGCCTAATACAATTAATTTCATAGCGAGCCGGCTAAAAAAAATCAATAATTCGCTGCATTACCTGTTCAAATATCGGTATGTGAAATTTTGTGTGAATACATGCATTATTAGAAAAATAATAATACAATATAAACTGGCCGATTAGGACTTTTGTTGAGTGTATATGACAAGATGTTGAGTGTCTATTGTAAATTTTCATACTTCGCTATGTTAACAGTTATAATTTTGCAGGAATTGAAATACATGTACCTATCATGGAAATAAGATGTAACAAACGCAACATACTTAACACAGTGTAGAATGTCAATCCTTACCAAACATGTAAAAAATGTTTTTTACATACATTAATTATATAAAATATATTATGATACTATAAGCCATCAATACAAGCATATGTACAATCAGTGTATTTGACATTACCTTTATCTTCGGAGATCCATAAATAATTGGAACAGATCCCACCATAAGGGGTCTCCAGATTTTTTCCGTAATATAATCATCGCAAACTGCATTCTCCATAGCAAATGAGAATTTGTATTTGGACTGAAGACGGAAGAAATCATCATGATCCATTCCTGGCAAGGGATCTTCCAAACTACAATTATAAAGCACAAGTATTATGTAAAGTAAAAAGTTCATTTATCATAGTTTTACCTCTATTTAAAAGGCCATTTCTGACCTATGTGACATCTACTTTCTGATTCATATCCATTAACGCCAGTCACCAGGCAGGTAGGCATATGGTAACCATTATGTAACTAGCTGGCAGCTCAGGAACAGGCCATATTAGGATTCGAGCCTTTAACCTCCCGGTCCCAGGGTGGAAGCCTTAACCACTCGGCCAAGGGAGACAGTATGTACAAAAACAATTGCTTTGGATGTTGAAAGTTAAAAGCTAATAAATGATGAAGGAAATTACGTTTTTTAACGTATAAAGTACTATGAGTTTTACAATACGGCAAACTAAGTTTTAACGGAGAGCAATATTGAAAAAATGCAACCATGTATATTCCGTAAATAAGAATTTCGTTTATGATAAGTCTTTTATCATCTCACAAGTTGAGACACCAAGTCATATGTTCAAAAAAGGTAACTCTTGCCACTAATCTTGTACTTACTGTGTAGGAAGGTCTTTGTTATGTAAGCAGCTGCCATAGGAATCAACCTTCATATATTGCATGAACTTTTCAACGTAGCTATCACGATCTGATGGAACATTACAATCACTCTGCGCGTAAAATACTGGCGCTAAATCTTTCAGTAACTCAGTCTTTTCAGAATTTGGAACAAGATAGTCTCTACTTTCCAACCATTCAACACTTTGTACATACTGCAACGTCAGCGGAAAATCTGATTCTCGTTTAAAAGTGCATGAATGGTTAAACAATGTGAGAAAGTTTGGTTGTGTTAGCGTATAGTCATTCTTTGGGGATTCCTCGTGCATCAAAGCCCACTCGTGTTGAGGTTTTCTGGGTATTGGTAAAGTCTTCATATCAATTTCAGTACCGTAAAACATCATTACCTAGAAATAGAATGAAAACTATAAATGTAGTATTTCCTGATGTCAAAATTTCATGAATTTAAGTTTTGTGAAAAAGTTCAAATGTGCAAGTTCCCAATTCTCTATAAAAATTAACAAAGTATCAAATATTTGGCATTTCTATAATTTTCCCACAATTACGACAAAAAGTGAACCAGCAAAAAATAATCCAGCTAGTAAATTTCTTATTTGACAGAAATAAAACATCCATAAATAAGGATGTCAAGGAATATTCAAACATTCGCTAGGAAGGTTAACCTAATATTTGAATACCAAAAATACCATTCATTGACATCACTACTAATAATATATTAATGAACAAACCAAAGTATCACTCCAATCTTCTGGTATTGAATATGTAATACATGGTTTTGATTAGCCCATTTCAATTTACGAAAATAAGAAAATACATCAGGACCTCACCAGATATTTAGTTCAGATGATACTGAGTATTCAGGTTCAGGTTGTTGAGTAAACAAAATCTGACTGTATCTTATAGTAAATCTGTAGCCTTTTGCAATGTCTACTCTAATGCTTACATCTTACCATGCATTCAAAACCAATTAATTTCAGACTGAATTTCTTATCCAGACTGGATAATCCATAATTGTAAGTTTCTCAGACTTAATGTCAGGTAATCTGTGAAGAAATTCTGAGAGTCTGCTTCAAGCAAAGACATACATGTACCTTGGTTTGATGATGAAGATAGTAATGACGATCCACAGTAAAGAAGCAATAATCTTCCCCACATGATCGTCTCACTCCTGGTTCTCCAGTAAATGGGGTCCACCATAAAATAATAGGGTCCAAGATACGTTCCTTGAGTGCATCATCATCGTCAGCATGAGTGTCGTGAAATTCTACAAAATATGTAATGGTTATGAATTACATAAACTGAGACACATTTTGCTTTTCAGTCATACTTGTTTTTGGTTCATTAGATAACGTTGTTGATTTTTCAATGCAGCCATACAAACATGGTTTTGCTATTTGCTTATCAGTGTTGTGTAAACCAATCACATCCTACGTTAACCACTAAGCCCACTTCTCTTCAACTGAACAACGTTTATAACCTTGACGCTGATTGGTCAATCTTTCGATAAGCGGTATGTTACATTACCAAAATCCACTGAATTACGATAAAATTATCGAAATTAATTTTCTGAAAGAAAGCCAGCCCACATAAAGAGTTACAGAGCAGATTAGTTTGCATGTGGAAATAGTTTATCTGTTTTATAACATACATAATGTCACTATCAGATTCCTATTTGATTTTTAAAATGAAAATACAAAATGTATACATATAGATTAAATAAATATTTTAAATATGGTTGAATATTTAGCTACAATATTATTTACCAAACACTTCTATAAGATTCAAAAATATCAGATTGTTTCTGTATTAACACACACATGGTTCTGTTTACTAGAGATTATGTTTCAGTATTATCATCCATCTGTCAGATAAGCCCAGCCTACTCTCTATATATGCTTAATGGCTTTACTACCGCTGTAACGCCCCAGTCTAAAAATACATTCATTCTGTAATTCACAATAGATATTTACACTGCAGATCATTACAACATAATGAATACAAAACAGTCAAGCACTTCATCATCTCATTTGATAAGCTTAGTGCATTAGCATACCAGTAGATGCTTCTGTTTGACCTACTTTATACAGGCTCTTGATCTGGAAGGTCCTATAACATCCAGTAAAAGTAATGAATACATACCTGGCATGAACTCATCTTTGTCTTTATATGTGTCCTTTGAAAGCATCTGTAATACAAATTTATGTATCAAAAAATATCTGAGATTAGAATGGCGAGTGTTTATAATGAAACAGTACATTTCAACAGTAATTGTGTGCATGGCAGTGTCAACAACAAGCGAAATACTGTACTATTCTTTCTATGATGCCATAAAGGTATATACATCAAACCTCAGCATCTAGAACGCTTGCCAAAATGATACTCTATCTGTATTAACAGCTTTATACAAATTTATTTGTACCGGTAACTGTTTACAATATAGGTGATAAATAAACATAAAAATTAAGAATACCAACTTATTTATGATGGTGATTTTAACCAGAAAAAGACAAAGCAATATTCTGTTACAGTAAACAAATAGACAAGTCCCTTATTGAGCAATAGCCAGATTAGTTTGCAATTCACAGACTATGTTTATCACCATCAAATGCAAGTAACCTGATAGAGTGAATGAGCTTTTTCAGTAGTTTTTGTTGTGTTTAAGGATGATATGTTCTTATATGATTACAACTATGTATATGTATGCTTGAAAACAATACATATGCATTTGTCCTGTTCCTTGTGACTTCGTAGAAACTCCATACATACTGTTTGCAGGTATTTTCGTGGTACTAACAAAATAACACAACAGAAGAATAACAAACTTTGATATTCTTTTATGATCAGTTTCGTCTTTCAAATCTTTAACAGTTAATTAATGCTGACAATATCATTTCTTTTCCATAATTTTCCTATTACACTAAATTGTGTTGGCAAGTTGTCAAATAGCAAAGCAACACAAAACCGGAAGTAACACGAAAATAGTGCTCTGCAAACCCTATACTGTATACCACAGACATACAAACCATGGATTCGAAACAGGCTGGTATATGACTTTTTTGAACTCTCTTAAGCAGTGAGATTCTCTTCCAAGATCAAATGATCGGAACACCTCATACAAATTACAATTCTATGAAAATCATCTGCAATAATGAGTGCAGTGTTCATCTTGTTGTTTACTTTAAGAATTTTTGGTTCAATACCGAGTTGCCAGTTTCTATTCAAATCCATGATACTAACCGAGAGAGCGCTAAGAATTGTGGGTAAATGCACTAAGGATTGTGGGTAAATTATATCATTTTATCCTGTCACTTACTGTAATTTCGACCCGATAACAGGGTGCCTGATATATTTAGCTTTGATGTTATCATTTTTCCGGAATTACACAAACAATGGATTTTTCAATTGTATACCATAGCACATTTCATATTCTTTGTATAATGGATACAATAAAATGTTTATTTCCCCAAAATTGTTCTATTTCATTCAAGCTTAATCTTATCCGTTATTAGACAAACCCGGTCTGCATAGTGACCCGAATGTAAGTGCCTACTGGAACACGTAGTAAACAACGTAGTCCAAAAAATAAAAATAAAATTCCTCCGCCTTGCCTGACAAACTTTCTCATTCCACATCACTGACCTATTATTATCTATTTATCATTTCACTGATATCAGCCTGTTTCGAATCCATGGTTTATATGTCTGTGGGTATCCAATTCATCAAACAATAATACAGCTTAAATTATATTAAAAATTGCTCCAATTGATGCCAGAATGACAATTAAATTTTAGAAATAATATGTTCATGATGGTTGGTTTCAGATGTCTTAATATTAATATACTTACACTATATCCTACAAGCATAAGAGTGAGAAATCCCACCAAAGACAGGTATAAAAACATCCTGAACGGACTCACTCGCATCTTTGTTTCAGTCTTCCCAGGCATTTTGTATAACAGAAAGTATTGTATCTAAAAATAAATATCATAAATCACTGACACACATAAATCATAGACAAATGAGCAAGCTATCATATCCTATATCTGAGATGGTATCAGGACATTTCGGACCATGGACATTTCGGACTAGATACTTCGGACCGTATTTAGGGACACTTCGGACCATCTATAATTCTATATGGACACTTCGGACCATGATTTATAATTTTAGTTAACACTTTGTTTCAACATAATATAAAAATACACAAAGATTACAACTACATATAACTGATATAGTAAGTATTTATTTACAAGTGTTAATTAAAACATGAATAATGTTGAAATAAAGTGTTAACTAAAATTATGAATCATGGTCCGAAGTGTCCATATAGATGGTCCAAAGTGTCCATATACACTGACACAAAATGAAAACTTTACACTTTATTTTTTTGAATATTTGTTTTGTTAGTATATATGGTGTTGTAAGTGTTACACATGTTTATAAATCACGATTTCATTGCAGATAACAATTATGCAATTGTTTTAAAAATCGCCGGTATATTCATGCGTCCAAACACGAAAAACGTTTTCCTTACTTTGCACGTGCGCAGCAACATTGGTTTCACTTACAGGTTTACACTGACAATTTGCTGCTTAGCACAGATAAAAAATATTGTATTTGTTTTAAAAATCAATAGCATTTAGTGATGCCACGTCTTTCTGAAGATCAGAGAAACCAGGCTATTGGCTCCGGGCAGGGTCAATGGTAAATAACGTAGCGTGTATTCTGGCTGCTCCAGACAGACTATTCATAATCTTGCGAACCGGTACATCACTACTGGATCTGTCAGAGATTGTGCAAGACCCGGTCGTGTACGTGCTACAACGTTACGTACTAATCGCGTTATCACGTTGACTCACCTACATAATCATTTTTTACCAGCAACCATTACTGCTCGGCGTTACGGGGTTCATGCACAGGCGATCATAAACCATTTGAGACAGAACCGAAAAGTTATATGAAAAAAAAATTAACCCCGAATATACATTTATCAACAAAATATATACTTTTGAAATCGATATTAAGGTTTTCTTTTTAGGTCAGTGTAGATGGTCCGAAGTGTCCCTAAATATGGTCCGAAGTGTCTGGTCCGAAATGTCCATGGTCCGATGTGTCCATAGTTCTCCGAGATTTCCTGTCCGAAAATTGTACTATTTATAGTATAGGTATTCGCAAGTAAAATACGAGATATATTTATTTAAAACTGTGGATTTTGAACAGGGTTCGAAATAGTTAATACCTGTAAGATGTAGATTACATTTAAAATGGGTTTTGATCAAATTATCAGTCCAGAATGAACAACTTGGCAAGTTGGCCGAGGATTTCCGAATGCTCTCTTGAGGTCCGAGTCAGTTGAACTTTATACGTTACCAAACATGTGTTGTTAAAAATCATCAATTTATTTTATTGTTTTATTCCAACAGCTGTTTAATTATCTGAAATGAGAAAGAAAGGGCAGAAGGTTCGTATTTTTGTTAACTTTGTTTGATGTGTGGAGGATGAATGTAGTTAACTTGTTAAGAGCATTTATCTCAATTGTAACATAATTTCGCGACGACGTGAAAAACATGACGTACAAAGTTATCAGTTTTAACTTAAAGTTTAAGGGGATTATGCTATGTTTTTTTTATATGATGATATACCACAAAGCATGGGTATACAGTTCTGTGATTTTATTAAGACTGTCCAAGCTGTGTACCTGCCCTGCGTGCAGTTACAGATAACAGTACTTAAACATTACGAACTTACTGTTATGTTTTGTGTCCCTGACCCACCGTATCACATTCACTGCACACGGGGAACCAAATTGCAAATGTTACGAAACGGGAGCCGCAAACACGGGGCTGTACAAGAGGAAGTAATACATTGAGCATGTGCAAAGAGGCTAATGGATACATAGATAATAATACAACAGATTAGTTGTGGGACACTTCGATTGTGTGTGTGGGAAAAGAGTAGTGTGGGAAATTTGGTGGAAGTATTATTTTTGACCATTACCAAATCACAGGTGACGGCCTGACAGGCGTGTTGAATAGTTCTCATAAATATGTAAATCAAGCACCAAATTCACTAACAGAACTAGTAAAACATTTTTAGACAAAAAATGAGGGTCTTTTAGTTTTAATACAAAGGTATGCAACGGGGCTTTGAGAATTATGAGTAGGTTCAGAAGCTCATAACTTTATCAGTTATGGCCATAATAGTCGAGATATGACAGTTAGCCATTAGTAAAGAAGAATAATTATTGATCAATTGTGTTCAGAGTTGTACTAGATGTTAAAGTATTAGTTAACTCTTCAAATTTAAATAACTAAATGAAAGTTTGTAGAGTACGTTGTCTCTCTTGTATTATCATCATGTTTATATATCATATAGTGCTTGTATAAAATATAAATGCATGTCACTTTGATAGCGAGTTGCTGTATGACTGCCATACCGATAACAGTCATGGCGATAGACTTCCAAGACTTGTCAGTCATTTGGTCTGACAACCTTGGAAAACTTGTCGGACCGAATGCAAACTTGTCGGTCCGAAAACATGTTGTTAAAAATTACGGGCCGAAAATTACCGCTCATTTCGAAGTGAAAGTAAACAAATCAAACACAAATGTGCAAATAATGGGCTTATTTCGTTAAATAACAGTTAAAAATTATTATTTACTTTCACATTCACTCCTGAAATGCCTTTTTGACGACACAATCAAAGTTCAAATGTCCGAAAGACAAGCGAATGTACAGACAATTGGTGCGCGTAAGAAGACCGCATTGTGTAAACAGCAATGGATGTTGTGAAACCCGTACGACCCGTTCCGTATCGGACATACGGACCGACGCACAGGCATTCTGTATCGGACCTGGTCGTTTTTTATCGGTCCGGTCCGACTGACCGATGGGTATTCGCCATGACTGCGATAAGTACACATTAAATTCTACCATCATGATATATATATCATACAAAACATAACTATAGTACACAGAATTGATTGTTCTTACTGAAAAAACACAACAATTGACTTTCTGCAATGACTTCTAAGATAAAAAATGACTTGTTAGTCATTGAACCTAGGCCAGTGTTGTAGTTTTCAGTTAAGTACAATCAATTCTGTGTACTCTGGTACCACTCTGAATATACTTGATCAATAATTGACGTAGTTATGAACTTCTGAATCAACTAGGTGCATAAATCCTCAGGTCATTTGGCTCATCAGGTCTACTATTTAAGATAGGCACATACTGTGTGGAGAACCGTAAAACGTGAATTTCAAAAGCAATATGATTTCATGTAAAAAACGCACTTGTCTAATTTGGTTAGCATCCAGGAATTTCTAACAATTTCTTGTCCGAGGTTGAAAAAAACGAGCTTATTAGTTGTGTTATTGAAATTTACCCTGTAGATCAAGTAGAAATATTTCCATTCAAGCCTAGTTCCAGCAGTGCTGTGTACATGATTTAACATTACAAACATTCCTTTCATAAGTGTTTTAGTCATTGGAGAAGTGATGGCTGTCTCCATCTCAGGTCAACATTACAGGTGGAAACGTCTTGGAAGAAGAAATGTTAAGGTGCCTGGTCACTTTCCAGTTGAAGGCAGTTCTTGTATACAAAATGGCTTAATTTTCAGGGTAAGAAGAGGAAGACGTGTCATATAGATACACAAGAGGATAACTACAAAGCAGCTCCGCATTCCTTCGTCTTCCATCGTGGTCATGTCGGCAGGAATGTTAAGCAGCTTGTCAGCGATACTAAAGTTGTCATGGAACCATTTACTGCTAAAAAGCTTCAGGTATGTGTTACAATAAATTACTATATTGTTCTTCACTGATGCGTATAATTTATGATCCTGCTGTTGGCAGTACTTGTCTGCCAATCCTGAGGTTGTATGATCAAACCCTGGGTAAGACATTACAGTTTTACTGAATATTTGACATCAAAAGTCATTTCCCCTCTGATCCAGCGGGGGAGGTTTTCAAATGTTTGACAAAGACCAGGTTAGTACAGGTTAGTAACCCAGGAAAGCTAATTTAGGTCAACTTACCTCCATATAGATGAAATATTGTTTCAAAACAGCGAAAACTCCAACCAACCATTAGATCTCGCTAATTTACATGGATAACTTAAATAAAGTATAGCTGTATATGCATAACACTCGAGCAAATGTTTTCTGTCCAATTTTGTTAAATACTTGGGGGTTATTGTACTAACTATAAGTCTTTCTCCAGGTTAGAAAGAAGAACGTGTTAAAGGATTATGTTAGTGTTGCGGGACTGCTTCATGTGTCACATTTTATCATGTACACGAAAACTGACATTGGTGTTTATATGAGAATATGTCGGTTACCTCGAGGACCAACATTGACTTTTAAAGTACATGACTACTGTTTAAGTGGTGATGTCGTTTCGTCGCTACGGAAACCGAACTTGGAACAGATGCAGTATATGCACCACCCACTACTTGTGATGAATAACTTCACAAGTAAAGATAACCAAGTAAAACTGATGGCCTCCATGTTCCAGAATATGTTCCCATCTATTAATGTTCACAAAGTAAGTATCACCTTTTTAAGGTCATTCTGAATTTGTTTGTTTCCGGTACATCTACCCACGATATTTTGGGTACTTTGGTAGATTGATCATTGTTGTAAGGATTTATCTGTATACATCTGTTACGATATAGAAAAATTTACTCAAAAGTTTATGAGCTGCGTCTTGACAAGAAATCCATTTTCAGGTTATTACATCCTCTAACAAGACATATGATTCAACTGTTTCAACAATTAAAATTGATCGTCTACTTTTCTTTTTATAGCAATTCTAATATTAAGAGCAAGATGCAAAGTAAGCGACAAAATGATGACGTCACGTCAGAATGTACATAATTCTTATAAAAAATCTGCCCTTCAAATGAAAAAAAACAAATATTGCAATACTTACAAACATTTCCTCATTCGTTTATTTCTATAAATCGCAATTAAGCCTCAAAAACATCTTTTGTCGTCAAAACTTTGATTGGGAAATATGCAACGTCATAACCAACTTCACATGTTTTGTCATGGCCCAGCTCATAATTTATTAATTATGCACATGAATCTTTTGCATCGGTCATGTACCGCAAAGTCACAGTTTTTACGGGTGGCCTGAACAAAATTTATGTTAAATAAAATAGACAGCACTTATTATTCTTTGGATATATGTAGCACTTTTTATTTGCAATAAAAGGAAAACATTGACTGATATATCTGGAATATACTTGTTTAATGTCGAAATATGTTGGTTTTCTCGAATGATTAATGTAACTTCAGTATTACTGGCCAAAATAAACTTCAATCATCTGTCGCTCGTACTGTCTATATTGCTAGTTTGAATATGTAAAGTTTCGATGAGAATGAAGACATTTTCTTGCCACACTCCATCATTTGTTTTCAAAATCTACAGGAAATGCAGGAAATGGAGCATACACTATACATGTACTGTAT
Organism: Mactromeris polynyma; assembly: GCA_032209605.1. Lineage (NCBI taxonomy): Eukaryota > Metazoa > Mollusca > Bivalvia > Venerida > Mactridae > Mactromeris > Mactromeris polynyma. Next base: position 1,481,120 of record JASFXZ010000038.1, read on the forward strand.
AATTATAGAGCATAGTTGCCATATATGCAGCGTCGAAGGTGACCACAGTGATATTCATAACCTGTAAATAGTGGGATATCTTTACACAGTTTATAGGGTTTTTCTTTCATGATTTGCATGATTTTATTATATATATATTATATTATTATATGGTTGTATGATTACAGGTTAAATTAAATGATGTGAAGAGATGTGTACTGGTCAACTTCAATACAGAAAGCAATTTGATAGATTTTAGACATTAGTAAGTATAGTTTGTTGCTACTCTGCATTGTGTTTATGTATACAGAGTATATTTAGGGTTCTGGTTAGGAAGGTTGTAGTTGAGGACACCTCGTTTCAATTTTGCGAGGTGTAGTGGTCAAGGGTTGAGATCCTAATCCTAAGGTCATGAGTTTCAGCCTGGTGTTGGCCGGAGTTTGATAATGAACTTCACAATCCTTAAATAGGTGCAAGTACTGGTTAGCAATCCAGGAAGCAATGATTGAGAGTGATGAATATAGGTGCAAGTACTGGTTAGCAATCCAGGAAGCAATGATTGAGAGTGATGAATATAGGTGCAAGTACTGGTTAGCAATCCAGGAAGCAATGATTGAGAGTGATGAATATAGGTGCAAGTACTGGTTAGCAATCCAGGAAGCAATGATTGAGAGTGATGAATATAGGTGCAAGTACTGGTTAGCAATCCAGGAAGCAATGATTGAGAGTGATGAATATAGGTGCAAGTACTGGTTAGCAATCCAGGAAGCAATGATTGAGAGTGATGAATATAGGTGCAAGTACTGGTTAGCAATCCAGGAAGCAATGATTGAGAGTGATGAATATAGGTGCAAGTACTGGTTAGCAATCCAGGAAGCAATGATTGAGAGTGATGAATATAGGTGCAAGTACTGGTTAGCAATCCAGGAAGCAATGATTGAGAGTGATGAATATAGGTGCAAGTACTGGTTAGCAATCCAGGAAGCAATGATTGAGAGTGATGAATATAGGTGCAAGTACTGGTTAGCAATCCAGGAAGCAATTATTGAAAGTAATGAATATAAGTTGTAAGATGCTGTTTCGCAATCAGTGTAAACTAATTAAGTTTATATCCTCAATGAAGGAACAGGGTGATCATATAAGCTACAGTCTACTTTGTGCTAGTTCAAGCAATTCGAGCATGGTATACATTACATTGATGACGTACAATGTTTCAACATATTTTAATATCCAGTGGTACCGGAGCATAGATATAATCCTGAATACAAGCCTGATAGGAGACAGACTGAAATACTCTTTGAATGGTGGGCATTACATCTGTTAAACTGAAGGTTGCAATAATCACTTCTTGATATGTAGCTTCTCAGAATGGCGTCCGTTTGAAAGCCTGTTAGACCTGACCCAACTAACAATAAAGGCCTGACTGAAATCCTGGTTTTTTGTCGTGCTTATTCATGAACCATATTTATTTCTTCACCTATGTATTAATTATTTGGCAAGCATTTTTTCTTGAACGCATTGATGATAATATATGTCTCTCATTTTGCTATACATCAGTAAGTATGCCAATCTAAGTGGGGTTTTTTTTCACCCGATGCAGTAAATTTATTGTGCCTGTTTGCAATTTATATTTGTAAATTAGAAAGCAAATGAACCATGTAAACAATAGTATGTGTATTTTTTTTCGTTTATAGCAACATAAAAGTAGTTCCTGTAGGCATGAGTCGAGGAGTCAAGAAAATTATGCAAGCAAAAGTTCCGAATCTTAGCAAATACGGGGACATCAGTGAATATATGAACAGGTAACTTGTATACTAAACAACAGTCTACAAAATGTAATGATATTTCCTTAGTTCAAACTCTGACCTGTTGAGATATAAATTCAATGTCCTACTCATCAGTTCCCAACACTTCTGTGCTTGATTTTTTAGACACTGATCGATCAGTCATCTTTTTCTTTCCGGATTACTCGCACATTAGTCTCTCTGCCAGCATGTTGCTTTATAAGTTATTGACTTTCACCTGCTCCTGACATATTTTTTGCTTTTAAACTGTGTTTGAATTTGCTTGTTAGAGATATCCAGAAGTATTATTTTATGAATATTTTACAGAGCTGGATACTCTTCAGAAAGTGAGGTAGAATTAGATGGTCCAATGAGTGAGGTTATCTTACCTCAACAAATGAAGAGCAGAGGAAACATAAAATCTGCTAAAAGTGCAGTAAGGTAAGGTTTCCATAGTTACAGATTGTGTGTGGTGTTTAAGTTTGTGATGATTACTGACTCCAATACAATTCTTCATAGTCTGTGTAGTCACTAGCTCAGAATATGACTGTTAAAAATATATCAGGCTTCAAATTCACTGTTAAAGTTGATAAAAACAAAATTGAAATAATGATATAAAAAGCATTGTTATCAACCCATTTTAGTCAATGGATCGCATCTACTATGAGATAAATGTACATGAAAAATGGTTAGATATTTAGTGATGATTTTATCAACCAAACCAAACATTTAACACTGTGAACTTTTTAGTCTTTTTTCAATTCCTTGTATCGTTATTTTGATCATTGTATTTCTATTTTATGTTTCAGATTAACAGAATTAGGTCCCAGACTAACACTAGAGTTAGTGAAAATTGAGGAAGGTATATGTGATGGTCAGGTCATGTATCATGGTTTTATTTCAAAAACTGAGGCAGAACTGCAGGCATTGAAAGCAACAAGAGAAAAGAAAACGTGAGTACAATACTTGATTTATTGTGTTGGAAGTTTATGCCGTTGTTCAACAGTATACTGTATGACAATCAGGTGACCTTACCAGTGTTCCTGTTACCAGTCACCTTGGTGTCAGGGATAACATTCTGAACTGTTGCTTGAGGCTGATTCAGTTCAGTTGTCATCCCCTCCATCTCGGGGCAACAGTTTTGACTGTTACCCAATTAAACTATAAAATGACTGTATTCTACCTGTTTTCTTGCATGCTACCGACAATCTCTCCATAGGTGGAGGACCAATGAACTTGTAAATTTCTGTAAAATGAATAATAGATAAATGACAGTGGATGTATTATTTTAAATGTATGTATAGTATGCCTGAGTTCTCTCCCCTTCTATAGTTTTTTTATAATTAAGTGGTATGTCACGATATTTCTCTATATTAGTGCATGACAGTGATTCAAATGATACCACATAAACATACATTATAAAAGGGATATTGAAGGGGAGAGAACTTGTGACATACTATGTTACTAATACTATACATATACAGCACTCCTCTCACTGTAAGTTGTTCAGCTTTTGATCTTATTTTGTGGCAAAATTGTTGGGTAGTTGAAACCAACCTAAATTTAATCATGTGCTGCCAAAATGTTGTATTTTTCTCTTCATGAGTGACTGTCATGTTTTACAGGAAATTGAGGGAAGCTAGACGCAGGCAACAGGAAGCTAACTTGAAAAAGAAGGAAGAAGAAAAACAACAGCATAAGGAAAAAAGCATGGAAGGAGTTCGTAAGAAGAATTTGGAGGATGGAGTTGAAGAGCCAGAGTTGAAAGGTAATACCCTTACGTATTCTGTGATTACATTAATGTTAACTGTTTGTAGTGAAACCTCAACATAGAGACCACCTTAGTTCTGACGAAAGTCGTCCTTAGTTGTGAGGTGGTCTTATAATCAAGATGAAATGGAAGAAAAATAAAAAATTGTCCCATATTAAAATATAGCTCTCATCTGTGAGGTGGTCTTAGTTTTCAGGTGGTCTTTAAGTGAGGTTTTACTGTATATATACAAATATATGTCTTATACTTCGTTTCAAATGTGAATAAGGCCAAAGAACACACTAGTTAATATTGGTAATAAGCAGTCACCATAGTTTTAAGTCATAACCCTCATTATGCATTTAGTCTTGTTAGTCTTAAAATGGTGTTATTGTCTCATCTTAGGCAATAAGTGTCTAAAGATCACTCTTCTACATGTGAGTTATATAAATATGTATGTTTATGTGCCCATTTGTTTTATGGGGATTGTAATGGAAGCATTACGAGTATTTGAATCAATCTTGAGCACTTATCAGTGATTTACCTCAGGGGTGGCGGCAGGGATACACAGGACTTTAGACAGCGGACGATTTCTGATAGGTGGGAATTTGACTTGTGATTGATTTCAGGTGCCGGAAATAGATTTTGGGCACTTTTTTAGATCTTGGAAGTGGGGAATTAGCATATCCCATTTGGGATTTTGACAAAATGCTTGGCTCTAGGGTGGCAAATTTCCTTGGCTTAACCTGATCCCCCCACCCCTGAGGCAAAATATTGAAAAGTGCATCAAGTCTACTTCTTGAAAAGAAGTACTGGTATCATAGTTGGATAAGTGACAAATTATTCACTACACTTCCGCTCAGATTTTAAGTTATACAATTTTGTGTTGTTTGTTCACAATTTGTTTATAAATCATGTATACATTGAATACTGTTGTCAGTTAAATGTTGTTACTTTCTGTTGTAAACTTGTTTGTTTAATACTTACCTAGTTTCTGATGAAGAAGATGATGATGTTGGTTTTTACAAACAAGAAGTTGGCCAGTTACCAGATGCAGGTAGGGTAAAATTTGATCATATAAGATTGTGGGTTTTTATGCCTCTGTAATTAACTTTACTGTGTTAGCAGTGTTCATTACTTACGAGTTTAACCTTCATTACTTGATATTATTCTATGTATTATAACCTTGGAATTTAATTATATATCTTGACATGTTTAAATCAATTTTTGATGTATAATTAACCACCTAAAACTTTTTAATGAATTTGAATGGTTTGTTAACACAATTCAAGTTTTTAGATAGATTTGAAGCTTCTTCGTCTGAATAATGTAAATGTGCTTATCAATTTTCCAGATTCTTTTATTCCTGGGACAAAGAAGAGGAGGCAAGATTCGTCAAAGACTCGTCAGAATGACAACAAAAAGAAAAAGTTAGAGTTCAACAATAAAAAACAAAAGACTGGCACAATGCCTTACAGAAAAGGTGATTCACATACGAATAAAAGTGACAAAGGTAATAACGATAAGAAGAATAAACGGGACGATATGACTCCATTACAGAAATTGATGGAACGAAATAAGAAGAAAAAGAAGATGAAGGAAAAAAAGAAGACGAAAAGATTGGGAAAGGGGAAGAGCAAACCCAAAGGACAGAAGAAGCAGTGAACTATTAGTTCGTGATATCAGGGTTCGACACTAACTTTTCCAACCAGGTAGTCCGCAATACTGCCGAATAGTGAATTTCAACATCAAGTAGTTATCCAGTAAATTACGTAATCCAGATAGTGACCAGTACTGAAATAAGGAGGCATTTTATGAAAATTGGAATATACTAAAAAAGTAACAAAGAGAGGTTGCATTGTAAATATATTCTATAACATTTTTCAGTCGAAAAAAAAATGTCAAATTCAATTATGATTTGTTTGTTCACAAAATTTTCTTTTGGTTATAAATAGTAATGATTATACATGTCATTATTTGAAAATATATTTGATTCCTTAAACCTTGTCATAATTATAGTTCAAACTGGAGATCATAGGTTTGTTTGAACTTGACGTTGTAGGTTTGTACCCCTATGCAAATGACTGAAGGCTATAATTATATCAATCAAGTCATTTGTCCTCCTTGTCTGATTCATTAGCGTACATGGGAAGTTGTCAGCCCACAGAAGAACATTTACTACATTGTAGTTAGTAACCCATGAGTACTGCAGTACTGATCAAGTAAATGTTGAGTACTGTAGTACTGGTCAAGTAAATGTTGAGTACTGGTCAAGTTAATGTAACACTTTTAGTACAACAACAGTTGACACTAATTGCCAATGACATGGATCAGTTTTTGGTACCAATGCCTAGCAGTAACATTGTTTTATGCTTGTAATTATGTACAGTTATTGGATGATGTATTTTGAAGTAAATAAATTTCATGGTGTAATGACTTGTTGCTATTCATTGTACTTTTTATAAAACCATGGATCGTTTATGGAAAACGCCAGTACTTTTTACCTGCTACTGCATTTATCGGTAGATTCTATGTGTACTTGAGCGTAAGTGGTTTATATATATGTTGAGGTATATCTTACAGCCCTACAATACCTTTGATGTTATATGGAGACTTGAGCAGACTTAGTGCTGCACACTGATACCATGCAACAGGACCTTGTACACTACACCCAGTTGTATTAACCTGAATCTGTGGCAACCAGTCTCGAAATTGAACCTGTGACTTTCCACACCATATACATTATCAGTGAGCCACTAGGCCGGTACATAAGTAGTTTATAATTAGACAATAAGAAATAGAGTGAACAATAAGAGTAAGGATGCTCCCAATGCTGTCCTCATCAAGGTGATTAATCTCATTTGGGCTTTATATCTCTGAGGCAGACACAGACCTATTGAAGAAAACCTCAGTTATTACACCATACTAGCACAAAGTTGCAGGACTTGATCCTGTCCGGGATGGTTACATGGTAGTTTCCAACCACCCAAATTTCATTTTATAGAAAGACCTGTTAGATTGATACTGAAGTTTTTGTAAACTGAAAGGAGCTGATTTTAGTCATCAAAACATTGAAAAGAGATTTCGACAATTCATACAGGATTTATCGTTTTGATTACAAACATGGGATGTCATTAGGGTTATATACATCACATGAAGAGTTCAGTACGTTTTTAATGTCGGAAAACATTGCATTCCACCGCTATGTCTAGAGTTATTCAGTGGCGTCGAATTCAAGAAGAATTTGGGAATGTAATGTCTTGTTTATTTCAAATTCAGCAAAATAAAATATATTAGCCCGCAAGAATGTCGCTCCTCACCAAGTATGTTAAAACAGTTTCTTACATACATTAATTACATAAAATATGTAAGGACGCTTTAAACCACAATGGCTGATATCAAATCATTTTGGGGAAGTGGCTGAGATTGACTTGCATACCATTTCATTGCATGGTAAATACAGTAAACCCTGATTTGAAGACTACCTCAAAATTGAGACCACCTCATTGATAAGATTTCATTGACCAGGGCCCGTATTCACAAACCTGAATCTCAGATTTGGACTTTAAAATGTTAAAAGTTCTGTTTGCTCCTACATTTTTATTACAAGATAGATCTTAATAAAAGTTGGCAAAATGTAGAAAAAATGTAACACCAATTATTCTGACAGAATAGTATTTATCAGATTGAATGAAAACAAAAGGATGGTAACTATAACTTTTGCAAATTTGAAGTCTAAGTTTCAGTCTTAAAGCGTTTGTGAATAAGGGCCCAGTTTTCAAATTTTCCATATTAACTCGATAAACAGACCACTGAACAACTAATTATACTGATTTTCTTCAGTACCATGAATGGTCTCATTGACGTTCAATTTTTCCCCAAAAGAGTTTGATAATTACTGACCCCTGTGAATAAAACAGTTTAGTGCAACAGGGGTTCCATTTATACCTGGAACTGACCCTATGACCCCTGAAATATCCAAAAAGACACATTTTGAATAGCAGGATTCTAGTTGAAGGGTAAATTTATCTCTAAATTAAAGGTAATTTGGCTATAAAATGGTAAAATGTGGTCAAAATGACCCTTGAGTTTCAGCACCTAGTGTAACAGCTTGTTAAAATATCGTGGTCATTAATATAACCGCATTTTATGCACACTTGGTAATGGAATGAAATATAGATTCTAGATCCAATATAGTAGGGTCAAGATGTGAAGGCACAATATTAACATTTACAAAACTTCAAAGGTTGGATCAATCTAGATCAAATTGTAGGTAAGTAGGATAATCATGATAATTTAGGTGCCTTGTTGACTATAAAGGGATATAAAATCAGGGACATCATTACTGATGAGTATGTTACTTCCTTGGCGTAGTGGATCAATCTATATCAAATTGTAGGTAAGTAGGATAATCATGATAATTTAGGTGCCTTGTTGACTATAAAGGGATATAAAATCAGGGACATCATTACTGAGGAGTATGTTACTTCCTTGGCGTAGTGGATATGAAAATTATTTTTAACCCGGACAGTCAAGGTTCATATCCTTTAACTACTAGATACTGTCTTATGTATGTGGCGTTCCCTGTAGCACTGGGACCGTATATGTTATACATGTGTATATAGTGTATTCCAGCCTGTAGCAACTTATTCTCTCTCTTTAATGACCTCTTTTTGCGCAAACATAGCATATTATCCATGGAAAAGGTCTGGGTGTTTCACCAAAACATTTCGAAACACGAGGCTACTTTTATTCACTTTCATTTTTAAAGTAAAAGAAATATATGAGTATAAAACCAAAAAAAGTAAAACTAAGCCAAATTTAGCTGAAATAAAAACAACACATTTTTTGTCCAAAAAAGAAAGAAAAAAACATATGAAAAAAAAGAAACATGGGAGATTCGAACCCGTAAAACCTCACAAGGCTACTTTTATTCACTTTCATTTTTAAAGTAAAAGAAATATATGAGTAGATGATTTCTATAGAACCAAAAAAGTAAAAATAAGCCAAATTTAGCTGAAATAAAAACAACACATTTTTTGTCTAAAAAAGAAAGAAAAAAACATATGAAAAAAAAGAAACATGGGAGATTCGAACCCGTAAAACCTCACAAGGCTACTTTTATTCACTTTCATTTTTAAAGTAAAAGAAATATATGAGTAGATGATTTCTATAGAACCAAAAAAGTAAAAATAAGCCAAATTTAGCTGAAATAAAAACAACACATTTTTTGTCTAAAAAAGAAAGAAAAAAACATATGAAAAAAAAGAAACATGGGAGATTCGAACCCGTAAAACCTCTAAATCAAGGGACGGATACAAGTTTATGTCATTACTCTTTACAAAATGTATAATTTTATTGAGTCATGTTTAATAATAATAATAAACTTTATTTATTGAAGGTAACTCAAGCTATAAACATAAAAACATACATAAATAAACTTATCTAACAAGAGGTCTTCATACATACATAAATTATTACAATATAAAGAGAACACACAGAATATAAGCATTTTTGTAATGCTTATAAACCAATAAATCATAACTCATTTTCAAAATCTGCATTAACAATATGTATGAAAGAGAGATTAAATGTTACAAACATTTGCTTATACGACACAGACTCCGCTTTTCATGAGAAGTGTAACAGCCTGCTAATTATCATAGGTAAGTATTGTGCCATCAGTCTCAGTTGTTGGTATACATGTATACATGTATTGTGGTAGCAGGCTACCTGTACCTCCAGTACTTTGATTCTGGACGCATGCGCAGAGTTTGAAGCATGCGCACTCGGTTAATTTCTTTTCACTCGTGTTCACCGTTGAGGTAAGACGTGAAATAATTTTGACTTTCAATAACGCGTTAACCAATTCCATCCATGCAATTTGGTATGTCATGAAGTACTAGAAATTAACATAATATTATTCTTGTCATTTGTGGCTTAGCAATGTTACAATTTGTCCCGAAATGCGAATTTAATAGGCATTTTTTCGATGTCCATACCCCACCCACCACGCTGCAGCTTGTGAACACGTGGTCTTTATTTGGACTCATTTGGATATGTTGGTCCCAGCCTAGTCCAGCCACGGACGTCACATCTCTATACTGTCGCTGTACAACGTCCTGCTAAACCATTCACAAAAGTAAATAGAAGTTGGACACCGCCGGTCTTTCCACTGCATTTACTCTTATTTTCGTGAACAGATATATGCTTTGCGTGCAATAAAAAACTGTACGACATAAAATTGTAGCTTTTCGTTGATTTATTTGTCTTTTCGACACAATATTTTCATGGATACGACTTGTTTTGTAAAAAAAATAGTGAATCAATCACCTGTTAAATAAGAAGATGAGAGAGTTGCTATGGAGGCGGTGCGCACATAGTTATTACCCTACTAAGATCATTGTCGATATTGCTATTATTTGCTCCTTCTTGAGCCAATACTGAAAGTGATATATATCACGAATTCGATCAAAAGTTGTTTCAACGTTAAAATCCATCTTGTATTGCTACTTTGACGGGCGAAATTGGCGAGAGCGCGAATGTCAACATACAGTTTGTAAGGTGAATAGTTTACTTGCGCACCGTGGGCGGAGTTACGTTTGATTGACAGATATTTTAGCGACAATGTTTGCAGTCATAAACATTTGACCCCCTGTCTTCTTGTCGAAGTGATTGTGAGGCACTCAGATGCGCTAGAAATTCGATTTTTGTGTGCTTCTACTCGTGAAAGATTGCTACAGTTTTTCCGCACCCTCAAAAGTCTGTTCGGTCGATAATAAAGACGCCATAATAGTGCCGTTAAAATCATGCGGCATAATCCCAGGTTTTTACTATAGGCTTGTGCGTGGCTCTGTTACGAACGACGCGTGTAAAAGTCGGAGTACAGAGACATGTATGCGGGGCTAGTCCCAGCCCTGTGTTCAGTTACGGCTATCAGTGGCGAACGTTTTCTATTTTATCCCTTGCCCACCATAGCACATTGGTTGCACACGGGAACCAAATTGCAAAACGTTACGAAACGATAGGTCTGATCAAAGGGGGTCGGCACGTTAAGGAAATGACCTAAAACAGACATCCAAGTCAAAATCAATCATACCATGTAATATCATTAACAAGGGTTATAACTAAAACAAAAATATTTTCACCCCAGGTTCATTTAAGTGTCGGTCAAAATTTTAATACTCCGTGAAATTCACATTCATAAGTACCTGCGTGTAGCTAATACAATACATTATCAACAAACAATAACAATTTAGCAGTTGATCTCACCAAAAATCAACAATCCAACGTGAATCGTGCAGAAAGTGCCATTTATTTTTTAGTCAATGAAATACTGGCAACATCAAATGAACGAACCATTTTGTAAGAAGACGGTTCATTGGCTGAGGCTTGGATCCCGGAACAAATGAATGCTTTACTCAAGCTGGGATACAAGCCTCAGCCAAAGAAAAGTCTTCTTACAAAATGGTTCGGTTGAAAGGTCGCATGAATAATAATGGCCGTTTCGGATTGAGAGCGGTGATTTTATACGATTTTGTGTGATTTCTATCATAGGAGCTTGACTCAATGTTTGGACTAAAATTGAAAAATTGAAAAAAAAAATTTCCACCAATACTATATGTATAGAAAGGACTACAACTCCGAACTCGCCGAAAACCGGCTAAGCCTGCTGTTACCGTCGATTTCTCTATTAATATACAAGATATCTTAACATGTTGTACATCTCTATTTAGCTGAATCCCTAATCTATCCAATGGTATATAACACTTGACTCTTATTAAGCAAAACAATGAGAAATCGAGCCATTTGTTAACCAAATCTGGGTGTTTTTGCTTAGTCGGAAAAGTAGTGGGACACTTGCGTCAACAATGCGTTAAGAAGGGAAATCATGTTTAAACTACACAAAGCAGCCATTTGATGGTTTGAATAGATAGGTATCAACATTATTTAACAAATTCAGCAGCACAGTTAACCTATGTTGCGTTTACTATGCAAACTCAGTCGATTTATATCGCCACAGGTGGAAACTTTCTTGCTACGGCCATTTTCTGTTACAAGCATACACGTGATGCAGATCGACATCAATGGATCTCCGCTGCTCTTCTATATTGCCTTTGCGAGCCGGATCGAAGTATGTCATAAATATTTATAACTTACTTTGACCCGGCTTGCAAGGGCAATTTTAGTGCAGCGGAGATCCATCGATGAGCCAATCAGATTCGGGATGACCGATCTGCGTCTTTTGTGCGCATGCAATAGAAAATGGTTGTAGCGAGAAAGTTTTCAACGGTGGCGATATAAATCGACTGATTTTGAATAGTAAACGCTGAAAAGGTTAGCTACGGCTACTGGAATTGTTAAATAAAGTTGATATCGATCTATTCAGACAATTAAATGGCTGCTATATGTAGTTTAAACGCGATTTCCCTTCTTACGGCATTGTTGACGTAAGTGTCCCACTACTTTTCCGACTAAGCAAAATCACCCAGATTTGGTTAACAAATGGCTCGATTTCTCATTGTTTTGCTTAATAAGAGTCAAGTGTTATATACCATTGGATAGATTAGGGATTCAGCTAAATAGAGATGTACAACATGTTAAGATATCTTGTATATTAATAGAGAAATCGACGGTAACAGCAGGCTTAGCCGGTTTTCGGCGAGTTCGGAGTTGTAGTCCTTTCTATACATATAGTATTGGTGGAAATTTTTTTTTTCAATTTTTCAATTTTAGTCCAAACACTGAGTCAAGCTCCTATGATTTCTATGACAAGAGGACGCTAATGATGACTATTTTGTGGGTGATTTAAAGACATTAGTGGCATTTATGGACAGGATGCGTTCTTGTTCCGGTCAGTAAGAAATAAACGAATTGTAAGGCATCAACACACGTTTGCGTGAGTCATTTGATGTTGCGAGTATTTCATTGACTAAAAAATAAATGGCACTTTCTGCACGATTCACGTTGGATTGTTGATTTTTGGTGAGATGAACTGCTAAATTGTTATTGTTTGTTGAAAGTGTATTGTATTAGCTACACACAGGTACTTGTGAATGTGAATTTGGCGGAGTATTAACATTTTGACGGACACTTAAATAAAGCTGGGGTAAAAATATTTTTGTTTTAGTTATAACCCTTGTTAATGATATTACATGGTATGATTGATTTTGACTTGGATGTCTGTTTTATGTCATTTCCTTAACGTGCCGACCCCCTTTGGGTCTAATAGCCGTAACTGAACGCAGGGCAGGTTTCAATAAAGGGCTGGGCCGTATGCTTTATTTGCCTAAACTCTAGTCCAAACAGTGTATTGGACAATATGCTAGTTCCTTCTCGTTTACCTTCATTTTTCAATATTTATTTTTTATCTTTCATATTTTACCTTCATTTGACAGAAAATGTAAAAGATCATCAAAATGAAGGTAAAACGTGAAGAATACAAATGCTAGGAGTTATATTTGAAGGACTACCTAAACTCGTGGGCTAATTCTAAAAATAGAAATTGGAATGAGCCGAGACCGACTTTGCTACGCGTTTTTGATGAGATGCTTTTAGACTCTATGCTTGACAATGAAGATAAAATATGAAAAATAAAAAAAACAAATACTGAAAAATGAAGGTAAACATGGAAGGATCTAGCATGGTTGGCTAATTGTTTGGACTAGATGTTGGGGTGCACTTAGACTTTCGGTAAAAGAGATAAAAAAAGTAATTAAGCGAATGCGTCAATGGGCTATTAATGATGTCATCATTTACCTTGTTTTTCAGGACATAAGCAAACATGTCTAGGGTACCACTGGTACAGCAGAAGACCTACACAACTCCAAGACGTCCCTTTGAGAAGGAACGTCTTGACCAGGAGTTAAAATTAATTGGAGAATATGGTTTGAGAAACAAGCGTGAAGTATGGAGAGTCAAGTACGCTTTGGCCAGGATCCGAAAATCTGCCAGAGAATTGCTCACACTTGAAGAAAAAGACTCGAAACGTCTGTTTGAAGGTAAATACTACTCTGCCAAGGTGTTTGTATTCACTTGCCTAGCAGTTGTGACTTCTATCTTTTTTTAACTGGGCAGCATGTTTTATATCGTGCGAGTTGTGACAGCTATGTACTAGTATCTGTATGTGCCTGACCTAGATTCAAAGGAGTGGCAATGGCAGTTTTCTCCAGATTGTTTTCTTGGTTGTCATTTGTCTGGATGGGTCAGGTTTATATTGGATAGGATAGTTCATAGTTTTTCAACAAAATGCTTTATATCCTGGGAATCAATGGACTTGTGAATAAAAACAGAATTTATATCAAATTATTTCATCATGCGTAACTTATTTGTACTGCTGTTTTCAGGTAACGCCCTCTTGAGACGATTAGTGAGGATTGGTGTGCTGGATGAATCTAAGATGAAGCTCGATTTTGTGTTGGGTTTGAGAGTTGAAGATTTCTTGGAGAGACGTCTACAGACTCAAGTATTTAAACTTGGACTCGCCAAAAGTATCCATCATGCCCGTGTTCTGATCAGACAGCGTCACATCAGGTAGTGTTATTTCTAGAATTTGAAAAGGGCAGGGTGCTGGCGAAAAAAGGGCACTTTGGTCGTCGCAATTTGTTCCAGTAACATGTTATTGTACTTATTTGTGTATATGAAGTTTGTCGATGATCTATCTTGTTTCCATAAGCAGTCTTTCTGCTCCATTTGTATGAAGTGTGCCTATTCTCAGTTTCTCTTGACAATTAAATATCCACAACATGTCAATGCATGTAATGTATTTTTTCTGAATGTCAAAAATATTGAAGGCTTTGACTAGTTGTGGTTATTTGCAGTCAGGACAAATTGCTGTTAAAATTACTTTTTTTAGCTTGTATTATTGCTTATACAGAGCATCAACCTTAAAGAGAATCCAATAATAAAAAAACAAACACATAACAGATCATTTAATTTTTAATGAAGGTAAGTATCATGTTCTCATATGAATATATTGTTTTTTAATTTATGAAACAAGTTTTTACAAACAGTTGAATCAAGAACAAATTAACAATTGGGAACAGCAGACTCCACCAAGACAACCTGAGATAATACACAGTCTAACACAGTTTGTATGATGAGTGTAACTCATGAAAACATTATGAATATATTATGTCTATGAATGTTTGCCATCAAATAATTACACAGAATCATCAATATTCTGCCATCTAGTTGATCTTGATCCTGCGGGGCTTCTGTTTATGCCACCTTCTGACAGCTTGTTCAAAGTCTAAATACTGATCACTCTGATGAATCAGGAGAAGCTTGTGTGTGGTGTCTACTTTCAGCCGATTCCTCAAGTCAGTCACTGTTCTGTGAACATCAGAGAACACACGCTCTACTACGGCTGTACTCACAGGGATCACAGCTGCTGTAGCACAAATCTTCTCAAGGAGAGGGAATAAGTCGCCTACTGTTGGCTTCAGCTTGAAGATGGCCTGAATAAGTGCTGATGGTCCTTCGATTGTCTCCTTCGGCACGTCTTTAACTGTCTCCTTAAGTTGCTCCCACTGCTCAAGGCACTGATCAATGTCAAGTCCGAAATGGTCAGCTAGTGTCTCAATTTCATCTCCTCCTGCTATTGCGCTGGTTGTGTCCATATTAAAAATGGCCATATTGTCTATCAAGTCTGTGTTGTCCAGTCGTCTCTCGATGTTGTTGATTAGGTTGTGGATGAAGGTCTCTTCTGCTGCCTCAACTTTCTTCTTTTCTTCTTCAGTTGGTACAACATTCAGCTCTGACATGAGTTTGTCAATTTTCCTTAAGCTTATTCCTGGTGTGATGGTGAGCTTTCGCAGTGCTGCCAATGTAGACTCCATCCTTGGTTTGATCACTGAAAGGTCCACGGAGTTCTTCTCGAAAGTCAGGGCAAGCTGGGTCAGTGGACGAAGAGCATCACAGAGAAAGTGGATGATATGAATGGTCTGGTACGACTTGAATTTCTTCACAAGTCCATTTGCTGAAGGTCCTGAGCCAAGCCTCACGGAGTCATTGCCACTTTCCACAGTGTTCTCCAGGTCCATGATGACTGCTAAGTATGTGTCCCTGAGAGAAGTCACTGCATCAAGGTGAGACAGCCATCTGGTGTGTGCCACTTGTTTGATTCGCTTGGTGTCACTCTCATCTAGCATCATCTGCAACTTCTCCAGTGATCTAGTCCTCTTCCCTGATGACTTGTAGTATTTGTAGACAGCAGCCAAAAGATCATCGGTGTCCCTGAAAACTTTGATCCCTTCAAAGCTTTCCTTCGCTGCTAGTGCCAGTCTGTGGTTGTGACAGTGGATGGTAATCAGCTCTGGCTTCAATTCCTTCAGCCGTGTAGATACACCAGACTTCTTTCCAATCATCGCATTACATCCATCACTGCCGAAAGCAACAAAATTGTCCACACTTATGTTGTCCTCAACTAAGGTTTTGGTCTCATTGAAGATGGTTTCAGACTTCCCATCGTCAATCTGGACATCCTTGATGAAGTCTGTATGAACTACTCCAGTGTCAGAGTCAACATACTTCACGCAGAACGCAAGGTGTTTCCGGTTGGCGATGTCAGTAGCTTCATCAGTCATCACTGAATAGGCAGGACTGGCTCTCACCCGCTGACGAAGTGTGTGTTCAATTTCTTCTGACATGGCAGCTAGTAGCTCATCAGCTGTGGACTGGCTCTTGTATGTTGCGTTTTTCCCCTGACTTAGATGTGCCAGTACTGGACTCTGCAGCTCGTCAATGGCAAAGTTCACCAAGTCCTCGTACACTGTTGTGTGAGCAATGTTGTGTTTGATCAGGAAGTGGAGCAACTTGGTGGCGCTGACCAAAGCCTGGAATTCCTTCTCATTCAGAGGTGTCCTTTCTTCGAAAGCCCTATTGATGTTCAGTTGAACTTCGGTTTCCAGTCTTACAGACATCTGATGCTGTTCACAATTTTCATGTGCCGTTACTTTGTCGAGCCTCAGACTTCGGCAGCCCTTCTGAGCCCATACTAGGCTTCCATTCAGCCCTGTTGACTGGTGCTTCACACAAAGACGACAGTACATAACTTGTAACATTTCATCATCAACAACTTCATGTTTGTTAAACAACCAGGGTCTTTTTTTGGTCCAGTCTGAGTCGAATCCATACTTGTGCTTAGCTTTGGACTTTCTGCGTGCAGTTGGAGTACTTGGCATGGATACCTGGATTTCTGTTGGTGGACTAGCTGGTTGCACGACGGCGGGTGACTCTGAGATTGTGCTGCTGTCAACGGTCGCCTCTGTAGTGGTTTGTTCACTGAAAATAAACAATAAAAATCAATAAGCAAATATGTTTTTATTTTTTTAAAACTATATTGCCATTTCCTGGATGTCATATGAACCTAAGAACCAAGTTTCACAAAGTTTATTACAGTTCATCTGTGCATGTATATATTCTTCAAGCATCAAGGTTTGCCAAAACAAGAATCATGAATTGGTTATAACATAATGAAGATATTAAAAGTAAATGCATGTTTACACTTGTGTTTTACTTGAATTGAGAAGAAGGCTTTTTTGCTTCGTTTTTCGATATTTTTCATTTTATCAATTTATCGGTTACACACATCCATTGCATACAACTGATAAAGTCTCTATCAAAATTACCTTGATCTAGAACCACTGAAAAATGCTGAAATGCAGTGGTTTGTTTTAGCAATTTTAGCCCTGTCTTTATGCATCTGATCTACCTTTCTTTTAGCAGACGGCATTTTTCTTTCAATTGTGAATAGAAATACGTATTGAATGTAATGTTTTAAAGCAAATTATGAAAATATAATGAATAAAAACTTACTACTAACTCCAGAATTGCTCGTGTCTTGTTTTTCACGATTGACAATTTCAATCGTCGGCTACAATTATCAGTTACAGTTTGTATCTAACCATGCTTTAATCTTTTGTTTGAACATAGCGGCAGTTATTAATTCAATTATAATCAGCTTAATTCGTTCCGTATAATCATCGTTGATTAAATCAAACAAGGCAATCGCTGAAAAAGTCCAATGTTTTCACACTATCAACAAACTCGATAAACCTTAACGCGTGTTTACATATACAACGGTTTAACCCGGCCTCTATCAGTTAATCAATACGGACCGCATGCGTATCGGGAACCAGCCAGTTATGCAGTAGCGTGTATTGGAAATTTATGTAGACGATTGACGGTGTGTTGTAAACAAGGGCCTACGATATGACGCTCGAGGGGCATTTTACAGGATGTAAATTAGACAATTAACGGATTATCGCAAAAGGGCATTAGGGGCGCTAATTAGGGCAGCGGGGCGGGGCCAAAAAGGGGCAGGGCGCGGCGCCCCGCTATCCCGCTATAGAAATAACACTACATCAGGTATTGTTAAACTCTGCAGGCCACTGGGACAGCCAGTCTCATGTCTGTATTGACTTTTATCACTGTAGGCCACTGGAACTATATGTTCTATGTCTATAGTATCTACCGGAGACGGTGTATGTACAGACAGACCACTTGGACACTATGTCCTACGCCTGTCAATGACTACAATCGCACTGTTCTGTGTAGGTAGGCAGTTTTTTCTGTATTTAATATTTCATGAACCGTGGGTGTGCTGGTTATATTTTTATTGTAGCTATTATATACTCGTGGGCATAGGTCCTAAAAGCTGAGTAGTTGTGTTTGAGTATTCATTTATACATTGCAATTATTGTACATAAGAAATTTTCTGAAGTTCCCAATTGTATGGATAGCGAACATGTTCTGTGTTTTGTTGATGTTAATCCGTTTGACGCTGATGTCGTTTGAATTTGTAAGTATAATATTGAACTTCATATTTCAGAGTCCGCAAACAAGTGGTAAACATTCCATCATTTGTTGTACGACTTGACTCCCAGAAACACATTGACTTTGCTCTTACATCTCCATACGGTGGTGGTCGTCCAGGTGAGTTTTATCTTAGTTCTACAGTTTTTTGGTCAGTAACATTACTTTTCAAAGAATCTGATATGTTGAGGACTGAATATTATTGGTTTTGTCAGACAAACGAGGATACCGTATTACTGTTGATTGCAATGCTTTGAAAAATTCAAAATTCAATCACGCTGGATGTTGCATTGATGAAACATCACATATTATCATAATATGACGTACATTGGCTTTTGTTGAGGGCAATTTGAATTTGGGTAAAAAATTGAAGTTAAAACCGGAAAATAAAACTGAAATAAGTTTTCTTTCTTGTTAAGACTGACTGTGTGATAGGTTGTAGAAATACGTGTTCTGTTTTTTGTAAATGGATTTATTTTTGCTAGAATTGATGGTGTTAGTATGTCTTTATTTAATCTTCCAAGTCCATTTCTAAATGATGCAATATTTTTCAGGCCGTGTTAAGAGGAAGAACGCCAAGAAGGGAACTGGTGGTGGTGGTGGTGATGAAGACGAAGACGAGGATTAATTCTGCTGCCCCCGTGAACTTGTGTATGGCTTGTTATCATATACAGGAAATAAAAAAAATAAGAAAAACCGAACACTTTGTCATTTTGCTACTAGCACATTTCTTTATGAATTAGAACCAGCTGACTATAGAGAACAGTGAACAGGTTGCAACAGATGAGCTTACAATCGTCCGCTCTTCATTTACAGTCTGAATAATTACATTGCAAAACTGCTAACATGGAACATTAAAGATAATGATAATGAAGAGCGAGCATTACCTGGGACTCTAGTGCTACAGTTAGATAACGTAGTATGTCGAGATGGATTGAACTGCACACTTGCTGAAGTTGCATGATCATCAGTTTTATATTGAGATTGTGGAGTATTCCATTTTCCGATATGATGGATGAAACTCTGGCAGTTGGTCGGTTGTAGAATCGTACAATGGGTTCAAAAGATCTTTGTACACTTGGGAGTTGACATATTGCCTATTTAAGGAAATCGAAATTTCCTTTCTGAAAATAAGAAGTGGCACTTTGATTTTCTGTCAAACTTAAATTGTTGCTCATATCGCAAAAAGTGATAGTCGAAGATTAACACCACTTCATAGGAATATTCATTGGCCGTCGCATGATAAATCGAAATTGGCACCTGGAATTCAGTGTTGTGTCACTTGATTTACGTGGGGGCGTCTTTTGTCCCATTTACACATTTCTAGTTGACACATTTGTACAATGTTCATACTCGTCCTACATGATATAGATGCATGCATGCTTCCCTCACTTAGAATTAGATAAAAAAGAACATAACGGTTTCTTTTCTGATAATAAGACAAGTATAAACTACTTGTTGCGTGTCTATATCGGGGACTGTGGACATACAGAACCCTGGTAAGCTGTGTCGTTCGTCTATGAATCACTACTGTTAATACAGTTGCTGAGTATAAAATAAGGTTCTATGTGAATTTTAGTTATTATGATTAAAAACTTCATTAAATCAAATAAGCAGTATTTATTTAAAAACATGGACTCGTTTGCAATATTAAAACATCATTATTAATGCAAGGTTTAAAGTTGGTCATCAGTCGCGTGAATAAAAATCAACTACATCTATTTAGTGTGCACCAAGTAGCAGATGTCTACCCTTTCATCAAATCTTGACATTTGAACGGCCTTATCTGACATGCAGATCCATTCACAGGAGATTGTGAAGAAGAAAATATCCAGTTCTAATATCCCTCCTGTAGTGTATACAATTATACTGACCTTATGTGCGGAGCAACCAGTACTATTTCACATTTTTGAAAAGAATACTGGATAATCTTTGGTATCTACAATTATACAACACAAATAATATGAAGAAACGAAGTATGATACAGACGGTTAATAAATCAAAATGAAGTTGTTTAGCATTTTGGAACATGTAAGATAATTCGTAGATTTATAAATTCTATACGAATTATTTTGTATAAATAGAGTAGCAACATTAGAGTATTGTTGGTAGTCGGAGAACTATAAGGGACACATTAGGGGAAATCACCTTGTTACAATGTCATGTGGACCCATTATCTCATTATTTGACATTTAAAGATAACCTCGGTGTCGTTTCTTTCATAAATGCTAACCAAAAAAGTCGAAATGGTGAATTTAGTTTACTTGATATGCTTCCTCTGTGTTTGTGGTGTATCTGGTGATGTAAATGTATCACTTGAATCAATCGTTGAACGGTTGGAATATCTGGAGAATAAAGGTAAGTTACCAACGGTGGTATACCGAGATTCGCATGAAGCCTTCAGAGGCGGGTTAGATGAGGATCACCGAGACATAACATGGCTGGCTATTTGACTTTTCTTACATCTGGCTTCTTCATTCAGTCTAGAACATGATTGTGTTTTTGTTACTATGGTATGTAGAGCTAAAATTTCCAGAAATATATGTTTGTGTGACATAGCCGCTCTGCCCTTCCGACCTATATTCAAATGTATACATGTTCGACTATAAACACTGAATTGTTTTGTAATTATATACATTTACACTGCATTTCTGGCGCATTGGATATTAAAATTGTAGAAAATGAGTGTTCAACTTTCTTTTTACTCAATTACACATATAAAAAAATACACGCGCATTCCCCAAACCATTTGATCATTTATAGTTCAAGTAAGGTCACGTGATTTGTACATGCACTAACTTAGTATGCAGAACAATATGTGGATCGAGAAGGGGTCTCTGTGGTCGCGTGTTGTGGTCACTCAAAGACTTCAAATAACTTGCTCCTCACCGCTGCTAGTTCGTATCCCAGCCGGGTGAGGAAGCCATCCAGCTGGCTTGTGGGAATCGGCAAAACATGTTAGAAGGGGGGATCTTGCTAGCTGGAAGGGTCACGTAGACTGTTCATGTGACTGGGAAATAAACATTACACAAACAAGACATGGAATGTAGACTTGAACGAATTAGTGACCACATTGTCGCCTATCGTATTCAGATCGTACAAAATATACACTATATAGTATGGTGGCATATTACTGCCACTAGTTAGTATGATAGCGTTCGCGAATGTTTCGTGTTAACCACTTAATTATTGCGATAATTATCTAGCTATCTAGTTAATATTCGCGATACATTTTCGGTAAGATAAATATCATAAGACTAGAAACAGGCTTGAACGTGCCCAGAACTGCCACCTCTGGCAACACGAATCTTATCGAGTTAACTACTTAAGTTACATATTAAGTGAAATTTGCAAACCATAACTAGATAACCCGATAGTGTAATACATCATAAAAAGGTAAGAGGTGACAGTTCTGGGCACTGTCAATTATACCATAATATATCATGATATTGATATTGTTTTACTAAACACAATGAAATGTTATTTTATTTACTAGTGTCTGAGTTGGAGGATATAAATGCCGATCTGCGAAGACAGAACACGGAGCTACAATCTGAAGTCACCAAGGGTAAGACGCATACTGGTAAGCGCTTCGTATTGGAGCAGAGCGAAGGAATAGTCGCTTTTACTGCAGCCATTTCTCCAGTGGTGGTTAACGATGTAAAAGACAAGGAAATTATCAAGTTTGACACAATGGTTACAAGTGTCGGTGGTGGATACAATAACCAAACTGGCGTATTTGTGGCTCCAATATCCGGAATATATATGTTCAGCTGCTCTCTGCTTGATCACATGGGGGTTGAGGTTGGCCACAATGGAGCCATGTTACACGCAGAAATTATTCACAACCAACGGTTACTTGCTCGAGTCTTTGCCCACGCCGAGACTTCATACAGAGATCAAGGAGCACAAACAGTGATTGCTGAAGTGAATCAAGGTGACCAGGTTTTTGTTCGCAGTATTGATAACCCAGATCTAGGGCTTGGCGGTGACTTCTATTCCACATTTTCTGGTTATCTCTTACAGATGATTTGAACTCAAACTATTATGCTTTATGTTCCATTTACAATAAAATGGATTAAAACAAGATTTGTATTCTTATTTATTCAAAATAACACCAGCTTCTAGAAATCTATAAATAAAAAGATTTCTAAAGAAACATTCACATTAATAGAATCATCTATAGAAGATAAGTAGGAGTTTTATGTGTTTTTCCAGTACTATTTCAGCTACCGGCGGTCATGTGACCAAACCAGTGTTTTGGGGTTAATAAGACTTGAGTATAAAATTGTTCTACCGTAAGCAGCGGACAACTTCCCCGACGAATGACTTTGGATGTACATGGTATAGTTAAAAGTCATGTATTACAACAGTCCAGGCTGAATGACTGGAGCAAAACTCTCTTTCGAACGAGACGCCGCATAACCAAGGGAATTAAGATTTTGGTCCAATTGACAACATTCTAACGGACATTTCATTTTATAAGAGAAGCGAATGGAGTCTGTCCTATAAACATCCGTGAACGTACGAGACATAATTTGCAATAATTTGGACATTATTAGAACTCAGACCTGATAACTCTAGGCGAACAGTGTTGAATGTGTTAAAAGACTCATGTTTATACCATCCTAGTTAATAATAGCGTTATAATATCAATGTAAAATTCTGTATCTTTTGAATAGCTTAAAGCGTATAGATCTGACAGAAATTTCAGGTAACGGACATGGCTCCGCGTTCTAAATCAAGGGAGACTAATCGGTCAGCATTAATTGTATAATAAATGAATAGTACAGATTTGACTCCCTTATTGACATCTTAATATCTCTTCGTGATCAAAACTTGCATTACCGTCTTCTGAATTCTGCCTCTGAATACCGAATAACTGAACTATTTTTGTGGAACGTTTGAACAGTATGACGTCTTTTTTGTGTGGACATAGTGAACGATTTTGTGATTACGGAATAAGCTAGCCTTAGTACAATCCGATTGTTGAGAGTGAAAATGGTACATCTTCCTAAGAACCGGAAGAAGCTGCAAGATTTGCTTTGCTTTCATTCCTGATACAATCCGTCGAACGTCCATCGGGTACTTTTAATAATTCACCAGTGATATAACAATGGACGTGACGTCACATTTGTTTTAATTAATGAAATTGTCGCTGCTATTATCACGAACCTATAAACTGGTTTATAGGTGCGTGCTATAATGGACAATAAAAATTATATTTACCTACGAAATGCCCATTTAGAAATAAGATATAAGCAAAATTATCTATTTATTGACTTTTGAACTTCTATAGATATCCTGTTATGCATTTATGACCGTTAATTACTGTTGAATCGCAATCCCCACGAAGTAAAAAAAAATCACCATCCTTTAAATTGTAACGTCGTTACGCATACCATTCTGTAATTTTATGTTCACATGTAGGTACATTAAAAAAAGTGTTTGTTATCTGTGAAAAAGTCAAATAAAGGTATTGTTTTGTTCAGTTCAGCAAAATAGCTATGTTCATAAGTAACTTAAAAACGAAATGGGCATTTACGAATATGATGTAAGTAAAATATTATGTACATCTTGGTTAAACATACTGATTATATTGAACGAGTTTGCGGAAAAAAATAAAGACATTAATATCGTTTTCCGAAAACTTATTTAGTACATTTAGTAATTTATGACCGCTATTGTAGTGATATAATCTCTACATCAATCTATGATAAACGTATACCTGCTCGATTACATTGGAGAGAATGTATTACATGATAGATGATACTGCACGCAGTGACATAGTAGACTTTATGCAACAGAACGATAACATACAATATACTTGTCGACAATGTTTTTACAGGAATGGACTGACATTGTGATTTGTGGGAAATATCAATGTAGTGTGTTATACAGACAAAAATCGAAACCAAAAGTGGAATGCATTTATTGATAAAGGGTCGATTAACAAAACTTGATGTGCATATTATAATCACTGTTCTAGAAGTTTTTATAACAATTGAAACAAAAGTTTGTCAGGAATCTATCCGAACTTATCTGGTGTCCAAAGATTAACTTAAAGGCGATATAGGCAGAAGGAAATAGCCATATTTGCTTTTAGCAATAATTATCTAACTACATGATATAGCAAGATGAAATGCATACTGTTTTATCGTTATACAGTCCTACAAATAATACTGCTTAAATTTTGTAAAAATATTGAAAATTAACGAAGTTATTTGAAACTCGATAGCATAAGCTACATTTGTAGTATATTTTCTCTCCTTTCCAACAATACTTTAAATATTAAAATATACTTAACGGAATTTTGTTTGCATATATCGGAATGTAAAACTTCATAAAAAAACACATTTAAAAATACAGTGTAAAGAGTTAATCCATAAATGTGAATATTCATAAACTTGTCAAACCACACGGCAAGGCTATCGCCTTAAGTGTGTTCTATATATGGATATGCACTTTACGAAATCATAACCGTTAGTGGTTGCTAAGGTACAAGTAAGGAATACTGGTGTTTTATGGTATACATGACTATCAGGAATGACTGCTATGAAAAATTAACTCGGAATATGATCAAATATGTGGCACTGACTCTAAGCAACCGTCTTCATTAATATCAATGTGACAATAATAAAGTGTCGATATAGTAAATATATAGTGAAATATATTGACAATGTGAAAGTGTGCATGGATTTAATTATTCGTAACACATGTTATCGTTTCAATATGGTTGCGTGCATCAATAATTGCAACTCCTTTAACAATGTTTAAATATGAAAGTGAAGGTTTAACTCCAACTCGGGAAATTTAACTTGTTTATATATTATGGCGGAGAGCAATCAGGAAGTAGGCGGACGTGTCGAACGATCTTGCCAACCATGTTTAAACAGAGATATCACTCGTCAAGCTGATGTGTTTTGTTCAACATGTAAAGAGTTTCAATGTAACGATTGCGCAAACGTTCATACAATTTACGTTTTCATGAAAAATCACAAACTGTTAAGTGTTAGCGAATGTCCATCGAATATTGATGCTAAAGATAGAGACACTGCCGACATGAACGGGCTTGATATTTGTAAAACACACATTAAACGGTTTAAATTCTATTGTGAAGACGACAAAGCATTAGCCTGCAGTATGTGTGTCATTGAAGACCACAGAAAATGCAATAATGTCGTCCAGATAGAGAAATTATCCAAAGACAATCAGTGTGAAACATTGATGGAAAAACTACAAACAGCCATAACAACAACAAATCAAACTGTTGAAAACTTAAAAGAAGCAGAGTCGTGCTTATCCG
Organism: Mactromeris polynyma; assembly: GCA_032209605.1. NCBI lineage: Eukaryota > Metazoa > Mollusca > Bivalvia > Venerida > Mactridae > Mactromeris > Mactromeris polynyma. Next base: position 1,506,756 of record JASFXZ010000038.1, read on the forward strand.
ACGATGTTCAGAGTGTACCAGACAAACTAACCAAAATAAGAACAAATATCATACAGAGGTTTGATGAATTTGCTGAAAGGGTGACGGAAGACGCGAACTCGTATCGAGAAAAAACCACTGCAGACTGGACAAAGAGTAAACTGGAATGTGAAACCAAAATAAAAACTATGAAAAACTCATTGAAACACATTGACAATATAGTAACAAAAGGGACAGAATCGCAACAATTCATAATCGCGCGCAGTATGACAGAAATAGTACACAATGAAGTGAAGAATGCAGACTCATTATGCGCAGACATGCGGACATTAAACGTTTCGTGTAATTTTGACGAACACTTGGACACATTCAGATCAAATCTGCTTGCTACAATAAAACCTGAAAAGCTTGAGATGAAATACAGCATGCCTAAGAAAACACACATTAAAGCGATCGCTTCCATAGATTTAAAGCAGACGGGTGATGATGTGGAGGAGCCATGCTACTCTGGCTTAGATTTTCTACCTGATGGTAGACTAGTGGTAGTTGATAATAAGAATGCTAAATTTTTGATTTATGATAATAATCTTACACTCAAGAGTACCTACAACTTACCATACCAACATCCTCTATGTTTAGTTGTTGTGTCTGATGAGGAGGTTGCTATAACATCGGCCGGTGAATACAGGTTGGACTTTCTTCATATAAGTACATCAAATGAAATAACATTGAATAGAACATGTGAGGTCAATGTTATGTACAAATCTATAAGCATGATGGATGATGAAAACTTTGTTGTCAGTACCATCGATCATGACACACCAGTTCGTATTGTATCAATGTCTGGTGAAGAGAAAGACTTTGATATTGTGTTTCCAGCAAAGAAATATCCAATTGACACTAGTTTCGGTACGTACATACGTGGTGAGGATAAAGTCGTGTTGACTGATAGAGATGCAAACAGTGTATATATATACGACGTTAAAACAGGTGAGAGGGTTGTCATCAAGGATGAGTTGATTGAGGCACCATGTGGTGTAGCTGTTGGACCATATGATCATGTATTTGTAGGCAGTGATAGTACAAACTCGATAACAGAGGTTACTCTTGCAGGTCGTGTAGTGTCATCATATCAGGTAGATATGAACTTCCCTCGTTATCTTGCTGTATCTAAAGGCAGACACTTACTTGCTGTCTCAAATACTGAACTTGGATCCATTCAGTTAAAAAAATACCAAATTCTATCAGAATGAACAGATGAGACATGTTTCTGGTCTTTGACTTGTATTACAAGCAGTGCATTGCCATGAAATGCATGGTGACTTAAAACATGGTACAAAAATAAACTGAATCAACAAATGAAACAGTGATTAATTAATTGTAAATAATGTATTGATCGTGTCTGCTCATGCTTTACATAAACTACATAATTATACAGTTTCTTTCAATTCATTTTTAATCTGAGATTTTCAAACCTTAGCCTTAAAATTACATGGCAAGATTTTTTTTATTTTGATGAGCATGTATGCGTCTGAAAGTTTCAATTATTTATCTGTCATTGATAATGTGGTATCTTTGTTTATGACCTACAATATTGTTAAGTTAGATTAAGCCATGTTATATATACACTGAACAAAAAAAGAAACTTCCGATAGTGTGTGTTGTGTTAAAGAAATCATTGTGTAAAGAAAGAAGATAGGTAATATTAGCCTTGACCTGTGTTATCAGGATTTATGAATTTTAGCGATAATGTTTGCACTGTTAATCGTCAACAACGTGAAACTCGATTTGCACGTGCGTGAATTATTCAACATGTCCCGTGTGGTATCCGGTCGATTTGTTTTACTTGTCTTACTGACATTGTTGTCAAGTGAACGAAAACGCTTCATACTTTGTTAAAAAAACAAAAACATTTTACATTGTAGCATTTTTAGTATGCCAAGAATACCCAATAATTGACGCCAACGTGCGATTGTCATGACACACCGACGACTTGCCACGTCGTGGACGTCCGCGTGTTACAACGCGTGTTTAAGACCGCTATTTCATGAACACGCATTTGCGCAATCGATTCCAAACTGCCACTGCTACTGCTGCTAACACACCTGGGCTTCATAATAACCGAATCAGTGGGCAAACGGTTCGTAATCGTCTGCGGGAGAACGGTTTAAACAGACGACGTCCTTACGTCGGATGCGTTTTAACGTAACGTCATCGTGTAAATCGTCTTAATTGGGCACGTGTACACACTCGTTGGACATGACGACGCTGGAATACCGTTCTTTTTTCGGATTAATTCAGATTTTGTTTACATCGTGGTAATGGCAGGGTGCGCGTCTACCATAGGAGAAATGAACGCTATGCTGACTGTCGTTTTCTTGAACGAGATCGTTTCTGGGGTGGGGGTTCTGTCATGGTTTTGGCAGTCATTGCCCATGGTTAACCTTTGTTTGCACTAAACGATGCATCATGGAACAATATTTAAACGCATATATAACACTGATTCCCCCGATTTGTTTTCATCCACATATGTTCTAGCAAACTTAGCGGAAGTTTCTTTTCTTGTTCAGTATATATGTGTGTGTGTCAGTCTAAGTATTTTTACCTAATCATATTTTTTAAGGTATGGTTGATCATTAAAATATTGTTACACTTTCTGTTAGATTGTCTCTTGTTCTTCTTACTGACTACACTACGTAGTAAATGGTTGTGCTGGGTAGAGAATACATTGTAATATCAATTTTATTATGTTGTATGGTGATGTTATAATGATTTATCTTACAATTTTGTCCTATTCTATGTGCTCACATGTATTTCAAACGATCCTGAACGACTGATTTCGGGACGATACGGTACATTTCGGAAATATTCGATACGATACTAATAATTTATGCGATCTAGTTAGACTTTACCCAAGAATAGGCTACGATACAGAACATAATACTTTAGAATCTTCAGCGCCTTATAAAGTATACACAAACATTAAAGCTGACTATGGAAGGGAATCATATCTTTCATTACTAAATGTTAGAATATTTAGACATAGCTATGCTCAGTTTAGAACGGGCTTACCTCATCTAGAAATTGTTAGGAAAAGATACCATAATGCAATACAAGAAAATTGCAACTGTAGAGTGTGTTCAATGAACGTTTTGGAGGATGAATTACATTTTCTTGTAGTTTGCCCTGTTTATATTGACGTACGTAGTTTATACATCCCACAGAAATATTATGTTAATACGTCATGTCATATTAAGCTACATATATTGCTATCAAGCAGAAATGATAGTCTTATTAAAAATGTGACTTTTTATATTCACTTTGCTTCATTGCGTAAAAAGATAATACTGCAATTATAATTAAACATATTTGGTCTCTACTATACTTACCTGTAGTAGATATGATTGTAAAGCTCATACTATATGGACTGTTATTATGTTTATGTTATCAAAATGTTTATATGTACATTGCAATTGTACAATTATGTTATACTCATTGCATTTACAACCTTTGTTCTTGTCACACTACTTACCTGTGTACGCACATTTGAAAAATAACATATAAATTGTAATATATTATGTTATGGGCCTAAGTCATCAATAAACTTATTGTATTGTATTGCTTAATGATACGATACGGTGCGGTGAGGTACGAGGGTATTGGATGCAGTGCTGTGTATGTCTGAACCAAATCTTTAACTGTGTTATATCTGTGATCAATCAACGATTGTTACAATCATGAGCAAATGTTTTAAGGAAAGTCAGATAATACATGGATGTATAATATGCGTTATCCTTGTTTGTTTGCTTAACATTAACATTCAATATCTATAAAAGCTTGGTTTATGATTTGAATACATTAGTGTAATCAAGTCGTTTAATACATGAGTAGTGTACTTCTGTACAATTTGTGTTTTAAAACAGGTACAAGAGTAAACATGTATGGGAATAGGGGTGCAAGAAATGGTCTGTCCGACCATAAAGAACAACTAAGAAGGATTTAGTGGGACAACAAGGCGGATCTTTTAAATGATGGAATAAGGCAAGACATACAGGCCGAAATATTAGGCCGAAAGAGCGAGAGAAAGGAACATGGATATTATATCAAGTAAAATAACTGCACATGGGGAAAGGGGAACTTTACATACAACTATAATCATAAATGGAAATAATAACCACACAGTGATTTAATGTCTTGAAACTGTCAGTAAAATACTGGGGGGGGGGGGGGGCAATAATTATGTTTAGTCAAAACTAAAAATTTGATTCTCATTCATTGACGATATGATGGAAAGCTGCACACACGTTTCAAAGTAAAATGGTGACTAAGAAAACCTTTATCACTTACTGAGAGTGTGTAGTCCTACATCATTATCATTATAAACAATTTCAGATGCGTTTATCATCACCTCCAAATGGTGTTCAGTTACGAAAAACATTGTACCAGGCAAAAAATGACAATATAGTATTTCTGAAAGAAACCTAGTTTTGTAAATGTTCAAAAACATTGCCCACTTCGAGATTGCATGTAGAGACAAAGGAATACAAACGACGAGAGCTGAAGTGAGTCAAGGCACAGGGGATATAGAAGCAATTATAGAAGGGATATAGAAAGGGAGATAACTCGTGAAATATCCTGTGAGTTTTTGTTCGCAGTATTAATAACCCAGATATAGGGCCTGGTGGCGACCTGTAGTCCACATTTTCTGATTGTCTCTTACATATGTTCCATTCACAAAAAAAAGATTCGTACTTTTCCCAAATACATCAACTTCTAGAAATCTATGAATAAAGTGATTTCTTCAGAAACCTTCACAGTTGAATACTAGCGTAATACCATTATGAAAAGCTGTTTCTTTCAGAGATTTCAGGAACAGTACATGACTCTCGCGTTCTAAATCAAGGGAGACTAATCTGACAGCATAAATTGTATTATAATACAAACTTGTCTCCCTTGTTAACATCCAAAATGTTCAGACGATTTCTTCGCGATCAAAACGTTCATCAACGAAATGAGTTGAATCTTCTGAATTCTGCCTGTGAATTATTGTCTAAAATATTTTCGAGGAACGTTTAAACAGTATGACGACAGATTTTTGAAAATTTGAGGATTCTATTGAATAGCCAATTCGATGCTTGAGAGTGAACATGATCTATATTCTTATGAATAGAAAGACTAATAGACTTCTTTCGCTCACAGCTCGATTTGATGTAAACTGTCATTTGATTAGAACTTTTTCATCAATTGTTCAGAATACGTTAGTTAACTCCGTCATGTGTTTTATTAACATCTGTTTTTAATTGTTTTTTTTTTCTATTTATTTGCTATTTTCTGCCAACTCTATCAGACATTGATTTCGTCTGGTAAATCCGTTAATATCCTCACAAATTATGTTTACATTTGGAAAAGATTTGCAATGGAAATCCGTTGAATGAATTATTTTCGCTTCGATAACTTCATTATCTCTATAATATATTGATCATGTTTTATTTCTTCACTAGTAAATCCTATAAAGACATATTACTAGTGATTGTTGTAAAACAGTTCCGGTGGTAATAAACACTTAAATGTATACATATGGTCATTATTATTTATTTATCATATGCAAACAGACCGCCCTCCACAACAACTTATTTAAAATCGTAGCTAATCCCAAAATAGTGAATTAAAAAAGATCTCAGATATGAGAGAGCATTAGTTACGTCTACTTAGAGGAAGATCTGAGAGAGCAGTAGTTACGTCTACTTAGAGGAAGATCTGAGAGAGCATTAGTTACGTCTACTTAGATGAAGATCTGAGAGAGCATTAGTTACGTCTACTTAGAGGAAGATCTGAGAGAGCATTAGTTACGTCTACTTAGAGGAAGATCTGAGAGAGCATTAGTTACGTCTACTTAGAGGAAGATCTGAGAGAGCATTAGTTACGTCTACTTAGAAGAAGATCTGAGAGAGCATTAGTTACGTCTACTTAGAGGAAGATCTGAGAGAGCATTAGTTACGTCTACTTAGAGGAAGATCTGAGAGAGCATTAGTTACGTCTACTTAGAGGAAGATCTGAGAGAGCATTAGTTACGTCTACTTAGAGGAGAAACAATTCGATTTGGCAAAATAGGATTCTGCACCACATGTTTAGAGAAGATAATTGACAGCTATCATACACTGGCTGATTTCGAGGGCTAGAATTAGAGTAATGGGCGAAGACACGGACATTTGTCCGAGTGGCAATATCAAATATGTCAATACGCACGAACCGCCACACGTAAGTATATTATTCAAACTTGTGTGACTGCTTCAACTTTACGTTGAATTTTAAGAAAATGATTGTTTCTAAATATTTTCTCTCAACGAATGATTTAAACGTTTATCACTACAATAAAACTTTACGTAATTACCACCTCAGTATTATGACCACATTATTAATAACATCATATTTTAATGGGCCATTTTTTTCTTTCAAATTTAACTAAATAACCATACCACCTACCTCACTACTAAGACCGATTTTCATCGGAAACAAGATAGGTCGTTTTATTGAGGTTTCACTGTATTGTTTAAAATGAACAAGCCTGTATTTTACGTCAAAGTTGAATGAATTGTAAAAAAGTCTTAGTCTGCAATTTTCATGAATGAATCGTTTTCAATATCAAAATCTGTTTATCATTATGTAAATTCGAAACAGAAACGAGAGTGCTTTATATGTCTGTCGTAGACAGCTATTTATTTTCAACCAAATTATAACGTAGATGAATCAACCGAGTTCTCAAAACATATTTGAAGACACACATTCTATTTCATTTCCGCCTATCATTGTCTAGCATAACATTACTATTTGTACAATACCCCCAAACTATTGTAGAAATCTATATGTACAAACTTGCCGTATATATCGATAGATTATGATCAACAATGTACAGCTTTATTAAAATCATCATTCTTCTAAATATGAAAATAACTTAGCTGTTTTTTGTGTGTGTTTACTTAAAGTATACAAACCTCCATTTCACAACACAGACGTTTTAGCAATCATGTCGGGGGACAATTCAATTATAACAATATTTTTTCCCATTCGATATGCCATTTTAGGAATGTAATTTTTCTATTTCATTGGAGTTTTATTATAAAAAAGATTCAATTGGGCTTAATAGATGCTTCCCCGGGTTTTAAAAATCCTCATTCAATGTGTGTGAAGATTACGAGTTACATCGGTGGTATTATACAAATTCACCCAATTATTTCGTTCAAAACCGCGACCGAAACACACCGTATATCTTCGTCTAATCGGATTACTTCGGCTGATACAGATATTTCGGATGTGCCCAACTCATCCCCATGAAATTTAACAAAAGAAAGGATAAAAACTTATCTATAAATTTGGGAAACATAACACTCCGGGTATATGTTCGTACATAGCACATTGTTACCGGAGATAATGCGTTTGGTCAGACGAATCGAGATCGCCATCAGAAGAAGGGATCTATTAACAAAATGGGGTATTTTGTTAAGGCAAAGATAAATTTGAAATATGTCAATCAGGGTGGAAAATGCAGGACCTAGTTAGTTTGTTACATCGATCAAAAGGAAGTCAGTGTTTACTAATTGGATTAAAATAGTTGTATTACTTAAAATGAGCTAACCACAGTTGGACATTACATATTAATATAAATTGTATAATACCAATTGTTACTATAGTAACAGACTTAACGAGTACAATAAATAAGGATTTATCAACAAAATTTACCTGGACATTTTCAACCTTTGTGTTTTCGCGAGCAGACGCAGTCATCTGACCTCAGCAGGGCAGAAATGTTGAGTAAAACACGTGAATTTCGCTTCCGGTACTGAAACTAATTAGTGTTTTATTTTTCACGAGAATTTCGCTGTCAGTTGTGAAAAGTTGCCTCGCATTGCACGAGGATTTCGTTTTCGAGTGAGTTTCTTCAATCAGGTAAATAGATGCACTATTTTGTACATAACATTTTTCTTATTTCTTCCGGTACAATTTATTTGCATTTGTAGATAATCATAAGCAATATAATGCATTTTGTTTTGTTTTAGTACGTTTAACCCTTGTGTTTTGAAACCAATTGTCAGTATATTCATTGCATATATTTTACCATGTACGTTTTGCATTTACTTTTACCTGTTTATATCAATACACTGATGCAAATTGCTATTTAAACGTATTTAGTTCAACAATCTACAGATAATCATATCAGTTTAGGGGACATGTGAAGCATCAATAATAAAACCACTCTTGGTTCTAAACGTCCAGTTATGACTATCGCGTTAAAATATTGAAGAACAATTGACAACTTGACCAAAAATATCGATTTTCTTCCACATGTGGAGAAGTTGCCGGCTCCTTGTGGAAGGGTAAGTTAGTACTGGTAAGAATTCAGTCCAGGAAAAACTGGTTAGGTGAACCGGCCGCCGTATATAACTGAAATATCGTTGAGAAACGGCGTTAAACCCGATGAAACAAACAAACAACTTGACCATGAAATACGGTCTTATTAACGCGGGGAGATCTTAATTTTGAGGTGGTCTTTAAGTGAGGCTTTACTGTATTGAATATTATTTCAGTCAATAACCTGGGCCCGGGTGTATAAGGTAACTCTGCATACAATACTTAGAACTCAGAAGTCACTCAACTGAGTGCTTCTATAGTAAGTGGACTGAACGCTTCAAGTATTTCTGTAATTCATATTTTCGTGTGCAAGTCTGAGATTTGAGTGTGCATATGAGATTTGAGTGTGAATATAAGATTTGAGTGTGAATATGAGATTTGAGTGTGCATATGAGATTTGAGTGTGAGTCTAAGCTTTGAGTGTGAATATGAGATTTGAGTGTGAATATGAGATTTGAGTGTGAATCTGAGAATTGTGTGTGCATCTGAGATTTGAGTGTGAATCTGAGATTTGGATGTGAATCTGAGATTTGGATGTGCATCTAAGATTTGAGTGTGAGTCTGAGATTTGAGTGTGGATATGGGATTTGAGTGTGAATATGAGATTTGAGTGTGAGTGTGAGATTTGAGTGTGAGTCTGAGATTTGAGTGTGAATATGAGATTTGAGTGTGAATATGAGATTTGAGTGTGAGTCTGAGATTTGAGTGTGAATATGAGATTTGAGTGTGGATCTGAGTTTTGAGTGTCGATCTGAGATTTGAGTGCAAGTGTTGAGTTTGCTGAGTGACTGTTTATAATCTCGAGGTTTATGCATAACAAACAAACGGATGTAATACTGGCTCTTGCAAGTACGCTCATAATGACTCATTTTATTGATGCGATTTATAACTTCACAAATACACCATAAAGAACAAAGGCTTTAACATTGTCTTTAGAATTACTGCAATAAAACATGTATTGAACGGTTTTGGTTTTGTAGATTTTCGATTATTTCTAAATCTTTCTATTGTAAAACAACTGAGGCTCCGACAACATGTTCAAATAATACCTTCATTCTTTATTATCACGAATCCAGAGATCATCGACAAAATGAATGAGCGAACTTTTAAAAGTTTTTTAGAAGAAATAAAATTCAACAGTACTGACGGATGACTGTAAAAAGGAAGAACAACACAAACATGTATTATTTCAACTGAGTATTAGAAAATGTTCTCATAGGCAAATACAATACTTTCCAATCGACCTTAGCTAAACAAATTGCCATAATGACAGATTGTGTGTGAATAACATTCGCGATCTTCTAAATTCGAAATATCTGCTCATACCACATGGTTTATTTCTCATATGGTTCGTATACATACCCTTCTCAATTGGTCTTTTTTTAAAATCTGTGCAGATAATTGTATTCAACCACTTTATTGTATTAAGAGCAAATAAATATAATTATACAGTCATCGATTAGTAAATAGAACGGGTAAGCAATTTTTATTGACGCATTTTAAACGATTCCAAAGCAATTATTGACATTATTTTGTGAAACGTCAATTTGTTAAATAAATTTTTATGCTCTCTTTCATTTGCATTGAGTATCTAATTTGTATTGCGGCAACAGGGCATTAAACGCTTTGAGATTAGCGCAATCGATTGTAATCAATCTGAGAAGGCGGTGTTTCTTTAAACGAACGAATTGTCACCTCGCGCGCCATTAATCTTTAAGAGTTCTAAATGCATATTGTACATAATAGTTGGAAAGTGGAAAGATTTGATAGAAAAGTGTCATTTCGATTTTTTTCAATGAATATTTGGTGAGGCATTTATCATAAATATATATTTAGATGACATGGCTTTGTGGTGGGCTTTTGTCAGGATAATACAAACTGAATATTGACATTCTCATGCCATTAATGTTATCATGTAATGTTCTGTAATATAAATAATTTTATAGAGCAACCTCTCTGAGCGGTTCTCTCTGGAGCAACATCCTCTATTCAACAACAAAATCACTTTTTTCTTTAGTAAGAATTTACCATCAATTCAACCTCTCGTGACCAACAACCTCTTTTTAACAATTGTGCCATTTTTGCTGTAGTAAAAATTTACCATCGGTTTTAACCTCTCTAGAACAACAACCTCTCTAGAACAACAGCCTCTCTAGAACAACAACCTCTCTAGAACAACAACCTCTCTAGAACAACAACCTCTCTAGAACAACAACCTCTCTAGAACAACAACCTCTCTAGAACAACAACCTCTCTAGAACAACAACCTCTCCAGAACAACAACCTCTCTAGAACAACAACCTCTCCAGAACAACAACCTCTCATGTTTTATCATATGATGGACTGGTGTCTTAGGAATGACATCGCACCACTGAATATTAGGGCCTCCGTGATTATGAGCGCTGACTTCAATCAGTTTCCCCTTAAAGCTGTGGGTTCGAATACCATCTGGAACATAGAATTTGTAAGTGTGAAAGCAATCCAGCTGACTTACGGAATGTTGATAGTTCGGTCTTCTTCCGCCCTAATTGCCAGATAGATAGATAGTTTATTCCGATATATAAGGCATACTGTCCATGATTTCATATAAACAAACAATGCAAATATATATATACAAAAATAAAGAAATATTATACATCGGTCAATGGCAATAATATAAGTTGACATGCACAAACCTTACATTTTCAGTGAAAAATAATCGAATTGTGAGGAGAAAATACAATACAAATGTATTACTTATTTATAATACAACTTATCTCTTAGGGTAAAAGTTTTATGAATAAACTATGACAGATTTTTAACAATAGTCTGACTTTCTAAGCTTATTAGTTCAACAAGAATAGCTAGAAAGTCACTGCATAACCCTCAGTGATAATGTGACTCTTAAAATCACCATTATGTACATAACGTAGTGAGCCATGATGCTGAACAGTGCATTTCAGTATGAAGTAGTCAATAGACGTGTATAGTTTTGCCAACAATCAGACGTAGGAAGAAGGTAAACCAAATTTATATAATAACTCATAACTCTATTTTTCCGGGTGAAATGTGAATAAATGTGTCTGCATTCCAAAGACTTAAAATTATTAGCAATAATTGTACAACGCAAATGTATGGCGACAGTAAAATAGATTACCAATAAACAAATAATATCTATGGATGTTTGGTTTTGAATTAACACAACAAATTGACATAATTTTTTTTATAAACGTCTGACATTTTCTTGTTAGAAAGAAAAATCTGTACATCTAAAAGGTGTCATCATTATTATTCGACCCAATAATGTCTGTAGGCACGCGCCAACCAATTGTGTTCATTTAAATTGCATTAGCGCTCACGTATAATGCTTGCAAATTCTTGTTGTGCATTTTTCTTTTGTTGAAGACGTTTATAGGACCAATTGACGAAAAAGAATAAATCAGAATCCGGAATTAATGGTACAACTGATTGACAAAATCATGACACGTTAATTTTGACAACCACAATAAAAGCTAACAAAAATTCTTCTACTTTCTGTTTTATTTGTTGTGGAACAATCGTAAACTGTTGAAGATCTCTAGAAGTAAATCGTATTGTGATTTAGCGTGATTATATGTTAAAGATCGATAAAAACACGCGTCTACATATTTTGCCCGCGTATTCTAAAATTGTAAGTCAATTTATAAGTATAAACTAAACGACCCTCATCCATTTACGACGCAATGTCCACGTAGAACGGGTTGTATACAGTAAAACATTCATCCCGAAATTCAGACCACCTCATTAATAAGACCGTATTTTCATGGACTGTTTTTTGAAACTTTTCTTCGATATTTTTTTTCGATAATAAATCAACCTCCCAAATAACACCGACTTTCTTCAGCATCAGCGGTGGTCTTATTGTCGGGGAGTCACTGTATTATGTTTACCGTGAGGTTATGTAGTGTTTTATACATACGCCGTTTATGTTCCATCAGTTAATTTGAATATTTTTAGTTACCCACAGTCGCCTATAGCCAGGTGGTTAATCACCCTTACCAATTAGCTAATCATGCATTGCTGAATAAGCCATTTCAAATAATTCTCCTTAAGTGGATTACTAAGACCCGGTTTGACTGTATTTATGCATTCGATTACATAACATTGTGTACGATAATCCATGTCCCATTTTATGTTAGGATGTTATAACATTATAGCGGTCATCTTCTCACTGACGATCACGTGACTTAATTGTTTGAATAGAGATTAATGAAAACAGTGATGTTCATTTTTGGGATACCGTTACAAGAAGTTTTAATGTGTTTTAGTTGGTTGGAAATGTGGATATACACAAAATAGGAATCTGAGTATGTAATATTTTGTATTTTAGAATGTATTTTGCACCATGATTATAAAGGGGCATATCTTGTCAGCACAAATGGGTACAGTCTTTTAAAGTGCTAGTGTTCACTATGCTCGTTACCATAGGGTTTTGACACATCTGCTATGTCAATAAATACAGCCCTGTGGCAAACATAACAATTGTTCATGGCTGTTCATACACGGTTGGTTTGACACCTTCTTCTTCTTCTTCTTCTTCTTCCGTGTACTGAGCTGGGCTCTTCAAAGAACGTAATTAGCTCAACGAGACTAGGCGTGGTGGTGGCGTACAGTGTCGCAAATGTTAAATTAAAAAAAAATACAGTGTCATGTCTGGTGTTATCATGACTGTTCATACACTGTTACTATGATAACTGTGTCCATGACTTTTCATACACTGTAACTATGATAACTGTGTCCATGACTGTTCACACACTGTTACTATGATAACTGTGTCCATGACTGTTCATTAACTGTTACTATGATAACTGTGTCCATGACTGTTCATTAACTGTTACTATGATAACTGTGTCCATGACTGTTCATAAACTGTTACTATGATAACTGTGTCCATGATTGTTCATTAACTGTTACTATGATAACTGTGTCCATGACTGTTCATACACTGTTACTATGATAACTGTGTCCATGACTGTTCATACACTGTTACTATGATGACTGTGTCCATGAATTTTCATTAACTGTTACTATGATAACTGTGTCCATGACTGTTCATACATTGTTACTATGATAACTGTGTCCATGACTGTTCATACACTGTTACTATGATAACTGTGTCCATGACTTTTCATACACTGTTACTATGATAACTGTGTCCATGGCTGTTCATACACTGTTACTATGATAACTGTGTCCATGACTGTTCATACACTGTTACTATGATAACTGTGTCCATGACTTTTCATACACTGTTACTATGATAACTATGTCCATGACTTTTCATTAACTGTTACTATGATAACTGTGTCCATGACTGTTCATACACTGTTACTATGATAACTGTGTCCATGACTGTTCATACACTGTTACTATGATGAATGTGTCCATGAATTTTCATTAACTGTTACTATGATAACTGTGTCCATGACTGTTCATACATTGTTACTATGATAACTGTGTCCATGACTGTTCATACACTGTTACTATGATAACTGTGTCCATGACTTTTCATACACTGTTACTATGATAACTGTGTCCATGACTGTTCATACACTGTTACTATGATAACTGTGTCCATGACTGTTCATACACTGTTACTATGATAACTGTGTCCATGAATTTTCATTAACTGTTACTATGATAACTGTGTCCATGACTGTTCATACACTGTTACTATGATAACTGTGTCCATTCCTTTTCATACACTGTTACTATGATAACTGTGTTCATGAATTTTCATTAACTGTTACTATGATAACTGTGTCCATTAATTTTCATAAACTGTTACTATGATAACTGTGTCCATGACTTTTCATACACTGTTACTATGATAACTGTGTCCATGAATTTTCATAAACTGTTACTATGACACATGTGTTCATGACTGTTTATATACTGTTACTATGACACATGTGTTCATGACTGTTTATATACTGTTGGTATGACACATGTGTTCATGACTATTTATATACTGTTACTATGACACCTGTGTTCATGACTATTTATATACTGTTACCTGTGTTCATGACTGTTTATATACTGTTGGTATGACACATGTGCTCATGACTGTTCATAACCGGTTGGTATGACACATTTGTTCTCTACATATGTTTCAATAGTATGTATTCATATTGTTTGTGGATGTTTGAGTTATTAACATGAAGTTAAAACATTGAGCTGGAGACCAGATAGTATACATCAATCATCAACTTGCTACATTCTGAGGATGACTCCCTAATGCAGATTTATAACTTCAGACTGTGGTCAGTTGGAAATATAAGGTCAACTTAACAAATCCATTGCCAGTCTGTAATTGTCTTGCTTGTAAACATGACCTACGTACACAAATATTGGTTTAGTGTCTTCGACTGTTACGGATTGATGTTCATAATTTCCAGACGGAGCCATTAACAGAGCAAACACTGCGGTACAAAACAATACTAGTTGGTGTTATGATTGACATTTCTGTTAGCACCGTAAATAAGTAAAGCAAACAGCGATATTTTATGCTAACTTGTGACCGATACACAATTATACAAAATACAAGTAACTCACTCGGGATTCTAACGTAAATAAATAGCTGTTGTTGGTCTTTGTTGATATCAGATATTCAGGTTCAGTTTAAACTTATTTATTTTACATCGATTGTGAAGCGAATTTTTACACATTATATGATCACTCCCAATGACTGCTTCCTGGATTACTTACCAGAACTGACGCCTGATTCATTGATTTTGAAGTTAGCGTATCAACCTCGACCAAGTCGGGCTTCGAACTCTCGACCAAAGGATCAGGAGTCAAGCGTTCTACCCCCCCTTCTAGTTCTCGGGTTTACCAAAACCCTCAAATTGAGAGTTTGCTCAAGTCAACTATTTCATTTCAAGCAAACTGAAAACCATACAATTCTTGCAATATTTAGTGGCTCTTGGATGTCTAGATATACATGTAGTTCGCATACCTTCTCCTCTGATTGTCTGCGTATATTATTCCTCAAAGTTTCTTGAAAATATGAGATGGATCTCAGTTAAGATCATTAGCCAAATCGGTACCAGGCTATTGTTCAAATATAAGTTTTGAATTTGGCTCATACCGGTGTGTTAAATAGGTTGCTGAAATAATGACTAAGTTTTGCATTTTAAATGGTTTCTTGTCGTCAGCTCGAGGGAGTTATCTTAAAATCAGTAAATTTAAAACCTACTTTTACTGCCTTTGCTTAAGCTTTAACCGGGTCGTTTTACAACATTTTGGCGTAATGATCACACCATTTCAATAATTAGGAGTATATGAACCATAAGTGACGCCCATTTAATCCAGTGCGTCCTAAGTGCGTATGTATAATCATATACTCGTAGTTTCTGAAACCCAACCCTCTCTTATAACCATGGTAATTTAGTGGTAGACTTTCCCCCGTATCTTTATACTTTTATTTACGGTATTTGTTTTTGCTCAGTCTAATAATTTGCTGGCTTTAAGTACGCGAGATATTTAACTCTCTGACATATCCGCTTCAAATTCTCAATAAGATTAAACGCTGAATTAACTTTGAGATTTTCCGGTAGTTAAAATATACTCCAAATATACCGTCAACCTCTCGACAATAACCTACATTTGCATCTTCCAAAGAGTGTTGCTCCGGAGAGGCTTCACTGTATTTACATGAAATAAACGTAGTCAAACCTCACGTAAAGACCTCATAAACTTAAGGGTGCTTCATTAATAAGACCGTAGTATCAATGACCCGTTTTTAATATTTCTTCCGCATTTTAACTCCATAATCAGACCATCTTATCACTAAGGTTGCTTTACCTTAGAGCCAATAGTGCGCTTCTTATCGAGGTTCCACTGTAAAGACAATACGGTTTCTGTTTATTGTCTGATTTTATTCAAATTGTAGTTAACACAACCCCTGTTGTAGTCTGTCGTAAAATTGTGCGTACACTATAGAAGTACACCGAAAACTACAAATGAACATATACATTCGAGCAATTGTTTATTTTAACTTTTAAACATGTTCAAATACCGGAAACTTAAAGATGAGACGATAGTCATGATTGGTTCACATAAAAGGGACTAACAAAGTTTTGGGGTTATTTGTCGTAGCATTAAACAAATCTATAATCGGTTTGACAAGTTTAGACCTTTTTTGTAAATAAATAACCATGATTGATTGTTTCTCATTTACAGTACACGCATTGTGTCAGCTATTGTCTGTGTATCACATTAATGCCAACGACCACCCGTAGAATACGGACACCTGAACACTAATTTTAGCACTAAACAGAAGCTTGGTGCAAACCATTCTGCCAATAATAATAATGATAATATTAATGATAATTATAGTAATTATGATAAACATTTTTTTTATAATGATAAATAATAATAATACTAATTAATAATAAAAATGATAATGGTAATAATAATAATTATGATACTACTACAACAACAACTACTACTACAACAACAACTACTACTACTACTACTACTACTAATAATAATAATAATAATTAATAATAATAATGATAATAAAAGAGATAAAAGGAAATGCTATGAACAATACTAATTATTATAATATAGACAATAAGTGTAGTATTGATAATAATGATGATCTTACAAATAATAATAAGGATAAAATAATCATTATGTATTATTGTTACGACGCTAAATATAAGAATGACGATTTCCACGTGCATCCAATTTAGGTAACAATGATATAAAGAAGGAGTAGCGTAAAATGACAACATTTTCAGACGTAATCCTTGAATAATCTCGTCAAAAATATACTTTTTATCAATGAAAGCTTCCAAGCGAGGCTTCGAGATATTATTAGTGGTAACAATGGGATATTAATGCGTTACTACAACTTATTGTAAACTAGTGGGACTCCTACAATAAATTTCGTATAATTCAGAATAAACCACGTCATGGACAATTAATTGAGATGTTAAGCATAAAGACAGGCTGATGAATCGACCGTAACATTTACACAAACATGTAAATTGACTCAACAATATGGATATCGAAAAAAATAATATCAGATTTGAAGAATTTACAAAAATGATAAATTATTCAACATTACGTCTGTAACCTTAACGCTATTGAAGTTTGAGTTTTTATTAAAAATATCAGACAGAGATTTATGTTCGTGTATTTATATGAAAGAGTTATAAACGGTTGTTATTTAACGCAATGGATTTGAAATATTAAAGGAATTTTAACAGGTGCAAATAACCGTATTTGATGATTTTTTTTAGATATTTAGTCATAAATGTAACATTTTTTGAAAAATGGTTTTCTATCTAATTTCAGACAGTGTGCGAGTGTGTTATGTTCGGAGTGGATACTACGATAAACACGCGTGTCGATTTATGGTAGTGTGTTAATAAAAGGCAAACTTGTATATGTAATGGATATATACTGAAGTAAACATTACTTTTGAATCGAGAATTGATTTCCAATCGAAAACGCCACAATGGATAGATTAGCTCGCACAGATTGGAAGCGTCATTCAGCGCCTTATGACCTGTCGTTTGTTCCATACAGTAGCTCAGTGGACGCAGTTGTTGACCAGGCCATGGAGGCGTTTATTTCGGACACTGGTCAACAACGGACAGCTACAATGGGCAGGGAGCGGGCAGTACATGGGCGGGAAAGGAAGAAAAGTATTTGTGTTTTAAATTCAGAAAAGGCTGAACTTTCGACTGACCACTATACTCCAGGTGTTCTGAAAATATTTGGTGAGACTATTCTTCCCGGAGTTCAGTACAAAAGTGTTTTAGCCTCATGTAGATCAACTGCTCAAGAACTTGTTAAAGAAGCTTTAGAGAGATTTGGACTCCCAGTTGAAGAATTTCAAAAATATGTACTTTGTGATGTAGTCGGTACATATGGACAGGCGGCAGACGATTTTGATGTAGAATCCATAGATATCATCAAATCAGTAAAATGGGAAAGAATATTCGCTCGCAAACTTGCCGATCGTGATAAACCTCTATTAATGCAGAAGTTTTGGCGACCAATCGATGGTTATAGCAGACGGTACGAATTACATGAGCGCGCGCATGTTATAGATTCTACTAATGACGATGACACTTCCGGTTTAAACCAGAACGCTCGAAAGATTTTGATATCAAAACTTCGACCTGGTGCAATTCCATTGTTTGATGCCACTAACATGGTACATGATTCCAATGGATTAAACTTGGAAATTAATGCAATGTTAGCCCCTGATGGTCATAAAGAGCAGTGTAACAGTAGGGGATTTCAGCAAGAACCCCTGAAAAAGTGCTCCACGGAAAGCGACTCCGGAATTCCAATGAAACATCCCTTCTTTGTGAATCTCAGAGGGTTTGACGTTAACAAAGACAAAACAACGTATGTGATAAAATCAAAACGATTCACTTTCGGGAAACCATCCAGTAGAACCCACAACAAAGAAGAGATCGTTGTAAAAATTCCACTCTATGCACCGGACATAGAAGAGGTTCATTGCAATGTTAAAGTATACAAGTTGAGAAAGAAAGGTGATTCTGACGAATTTGACAACAGGAATAATTATTTTCTGGAATTAGAACCGCTAGTTGACAACATTACTCTAAACGGGTGTAAAATTCGAGAAAAAGTGTTTGTAAAAAGTGGAGATATTCTTTGCTTTGGATTATATTACATGCTTCTGTTCAAAGACTGCACAAAAGGCAACGACATCCCACTGAAAATACCATGGTTACAGACGACGTGTATACCACAATGCAATGGTAATGGTGTAGTCAATGGAACGAACGATCTGAACCTTCGCTTGCCTCTGGAAGATGAATCCAATTCTAACACTGATGAATCAGTTGATGCTTCGATAGCGGAAAGGATGTCGTTCGCTTACATAAAAGATAAGGAAGATGAACTTGTCAAATATATATGTGCAATAATTCAACAGCAGAATACGTGTAGAACCTATCCTCTCACCGTCGCCTATTTATTTAGTATGTGTATCGAACATGCCAGTCGGAAGTTTGACAGGCGCCAATTGAAGCATTTGTTTCTGAGAATACTATTTACCATCAGGGAAAGCGTTGCGGTACGGTATAAACTTTTAACACTTCTATTTTCTTATTCAACAACCTGTGGTGATTGGCCAATGGTCCAAGACGGTTCTCATATGTTCAGCCTTCACTTGTAAATATTAATTTTGTATCCTGTGGTCGTTTTACCAATGTAATTGTTTATGTATATATTTTCATGTTGCCGCTTGCTTTTGGAATGACTGCTGTATGTGCTAATTCCTGCTCAATTCCAGTATTCACTTTCATGGGAATGCAATCATTTCAAAGACCACATCTCATAATAACTAATTTAATAGACAAAAATATTAAATTAAAAATATTTTAGCGTGTACTTCTTTGAATGCAGATTTACGCACGTCTCTTTAAAAAATAACTATTTTGATAAATACTATGATGATTCATCCGCAGATGCACACTCTTTGAATAAGGCGTGAGTACTCGTTTGAAAACCAGCAACCTGTACGAGTAATAAGTATAACTTGTATGAACTTGTTTCACACTTGATGTAAAATAAATTAGTTTAACCGAATGATAATTACTTTTGAAAGTTGTCTTTATAATTTTACACTTTAAAAAATACCATAATATCAATTTAACGAGAGATTCCCTTCTAAATATCTTGGATAACTTTACAAAGTTGTTGCAAACTTAAAAACTAAAATACCATTTTTGATATTTTTTGTATGTTATCAAAAGCTTATTGTTTACAAGTATTCATAAACAATACACAAAATCTAGACCTTTTCAACTATTGTTTTCAATCACTTATCTAAATGTATTGTATGTCTATTCATTAAGGTGTGGCTCTTTTCCCGCTGACTTCTCTTTTATTTTACTTGGGTTATCACGTTGTGCATGTTGTCCTCCTGATGTATGCTTTTGTTGTCAGAGAGAATGGATTGAAGTAATGATATAATCTATAAAAACGGTGTCCCTTACCATCGATTTCATCAACATTCATCTACATTCATCTACATTCATAGCATTTTAGCATCTTTATACTAATTCACTGCCTTCGTTAGTTGGAACATAAATATTTTAACAAATATTCAAATCTGTCAGCTTGACTATCAGACCCACATAGACTTTAAGTAGGTGTGTTTGTCCCTTTTATATCGATCAACAATTATGACAATTCTCTTGAATAGCATTCCATTGTGCTGTTAAGTGGAGAACCTGTTTTTCAACGATTTAGCTGACAAGATGGATTTATGAAATCGTATACGCCGCTGTGGAAGATAATATGTCGAGGTAGCCTGAAAATTGGCTGGCTAATTTGGACCAACAAATAATTTAAGCTCTTAAATCGTTGCAAGTCAATTGTTATACATTTAAATCCATTTATCCTTAAGTTGATATGAAATAATCTGTTTACTTTACTATTAAGTCGATTGAAAACAATTGTCCCCAAGTGTCTGGTGTATAAGCCGCCGTTTCTTTATCAAATAAATGTTCAAGATATGTTGGCAGATTTTCAGTAAGTAAGACAGAAGATCGCGTGGCCGGAATGAGTTAAATCAAACGTAAATCTTATAGTATTTAAATAGAAAGAACTTATTATACTTCATAATTATGAGTGATTTTCATATGATGGACGATTATAAACATTTAAGCGGCGGCTAGAGGTCGCTGTACATAATACATGTCAAATATTCATCACAAGCAATATCTGTTTGTTTGGAATATTAAATAAATACCGAGAGAAGTTATCAAATTACCTATAATAAATACATGAAACTTAATAGTAATCAAATCTAACACAATATCCTGAATATTAAAACCCAACGATATCTGTATAATATTATATCTATAGTATATTCAATGAGAATTTCGTTGATTTTCGATTATATCTCTGAGTTTTGCTAAACCACTCGTGCTTGTGTCTATCATATAAAAGTATAATAGTCTGGTATCTGAGGGTAGAACTCGACCAGAGAGAGTCTCCGTGATAGTTCGTCTTTGTGTTTTACGCCGTTTTCGAGTCGTATATAAACTATGCATGGCGGTCAGTTAACCTAACCATTGTTCCTGGGATACCGACCAACACCAATATGCTCTTCCGCAATAATGCAACTGATATCTTCCCCACATAGAAGAGAATAGAACTGAATTTTTATTTTTGGATTTGAGCAAAGCTCCTCATCCATACAACATATATGTACAGCATATTATCAGAGTACAAACAAAAAAGCGAATAAGTGAAGTTAAGTAATGATAAAATAATAAAAACAACAACAAATAAACATATATGAAAGCATGATAATGATTCACAATTGTGTGTTTAAGAGTGACAGAATAAATTGAACATTTCAAATAAAATAAAACATCACGATTAAACTTTAGATAATTATATAAAGTAATTGCTCTATTGAAGTAAATTTTTCATTATCTTCATTGCACAATTTAAGAAACAGGCTAAACAATTAAGAATAACCTCACCTTTTAAAGAAAGTAATTGAATTAATTTAAACATACTTGGTCTTATATAAACATATGAGTCTATGTATCTGTTTCTAACAAGCCTATATTTGTTACAGATTAAAGTAAGATGAAATTCGTCCGGTATTGTTATCACAATGAATTAGAGCCAGGAGACAATTAGCTTTAAATGCATTATATTCAGACACCCGGGGTTCGAGCCTACAGTGTCCAGATTTGAAGTATCGTATTCTACCGGCTTAGTTAACGATCGAGCTAGCAATGCACGCATGTGTGTTCAGCTCAATTAATTACATAGCGTATTATTCAAAGTTGAATACAAGCACTTTATGTAAAATCAATTAACCAGAAATTTTAGATAATAAAACAGTGCGCTCGAATACAAAGTTACATACAGATGACGTTATGCCATGCACACATACAACATTGCTATTCAGAAGTTATTGAGGTACCTTGTCAAATGAATAGAAGATATTTTGATTTTAAAAACAGGTTCCTTGCTTATTTATACAATTTTGCACTAAGTGAAACCACGAATTGAACACTAATTGTATTTGACACTGGCAAAGTAGTTTGCGGTATTCGTGTAAACAGAGAAAAGTGGGATGAAAGTGTTTCACTGAGTGTAAATAAAGTTGCGTTTTTGCTCTCATTGCGTTGCTCATCTTGATAATGAAAATCTTAATAGTGTAAGCATGTAATTGTTGATGTCGTCGTCTTTGTTGAATGAATGCCTTACTGAAATTCAGTTTGCACATTATGATGTACACTTTACTGGTTAGCTTCAATATATAAAGATTGTTATTATCATGATTTATCATTTTTGAAGTTTAAATCTAATATATACCGCAGTCTCGCTGAGCTTAACTAACACTGTTCTTTTATCATACGATGAATAATAACCCCGGACTTAGATATATAAAACTATGCGACCCTCAAGGGGGTGTAAGGGGGTATCATTGTCACACTTTGCTTATTTTACGAACTTTACGTATTTCCGACAATATTTCCCACGCATCGGGTCATTTTGGGGGTCTTGCCGACATACTGGACAATAAACGGTCAATTATTTTCGAGCTGACCGATCCTAATTATGTTTTCTTTTAATCATCCAGTCAATTGATAGAGATCAACACAATGACTTTGATCCATTAATCGTATTGTAATTATGGTGGATAAATACAAAATTTGATAACCATATGATACATACAGACGACCCTCCTGTATGTCATAATGACCATTTGATCCAATGTTCTTCAATTTTTGCTTTGTCATATGGAGTAACTTGCTTAATCTCGTATGTCCGTCATAATACAGTGACTTTACCATATGTAACAGCGGGTACCATTTAATATCCCAGTTTCTCCAATAATTCGAGAGGAAAATACACATTTTAACTGTAATCTGACCGTATATGTCTGTTTTCCTGAACACTTGGAGAAACTGCAGTCTTATTGACCTGTGTCTAATAGTTGTTGGTACCGCTTGCGCTTGATATATATATCACTAATTTCAACATGTAAAATTTCAACAAAAAATAAATAGGTTTTTTCTACTTGTAATATAGACACAGCTTATATTTTGACGGATTTTGTGTGTTGATATAATAATGTTCGCGTACACAAGTATTATAGTGTAATATGTGTATAAACTATAATCATATTCAAGAAATATTCATTAGAATTGATAGCAAATGAAAGCATAGCTCATTACTACACATGTTAAGTTATGAAGTTATAGTTAAGGTACAGAACTATAAAAAAGTTACAGCGGCAAATCTACGAACAGTAATGCATGCATGTCTACATGACAGAAATCTGAATCTTATCCATATTACCAAATAAAAGTAAACATTTAAAGCTTAAAACGTTGCTACGGTATTTAAAAAAATCAACTATTTTACATTTTTACATACACTGAAATTTATTTCGTAGTTAACGCTGGACTTCGTTTTTTCGACGACTTTCTATCCGAATACTCGGTATCATGAGATTTCGGACCCGATGAATTCGAATGAACGAGGTCCGACTGTATGTAATTTGTGTTGTCATGTGTCAGAAATGGAGTTTCTATAATTCATTCAATGCAATACTGGAGGCAGATTTTAAAATTTCCACAGTGCTTTGTTTTCTTCGCATGTTCTATGATAAATATCAAATGACAATGATAAACTTAGTTACGTTACAGAAATAAAAGCATATTGTTTAAGGTGTAGATCGAATTTCAAAATCAATGAACACTCCGAGCTCGAACCAGACGTATGCTGTTGTTTTATAAATAAGCCTTATAATCAGTGACGTCACATTATTGAGATCATATTTATAGATAAATACAAACTGAAAGATGTTCCATATAAACCTATTGTTAATTCATACCTTGCATAACGAAACAGTTTTGTGAAAATGATACACATCATCTAAAGATATCTGTAAATACGATTATTTTCATATATAATGAAACGAAATATATATGACATTGTCTCTCGAATGAGTTTTCAGATTGTTCAGAAATCCATTTTATGCAGAATAATTTGATTATATTAGCGAGATTGTTTTGTGTATGCCTACGGCTATGAACAAAAAGTAATTTTTCATGTACAATGTTGTTTTTTTATAAAATTACTGCTCTAGTATTTTGAACATGTTTTCAGGAGTACACAATTCTTAGTGGTATCTATAGCACCACTGTTATATAAGATATATTTGTTCAAAATTACTGCTAAAATACAATCTAAAAAAATAACCCGAGTATTGTATTGGCTATTGAATATATGATAACATTGAGCATCATTATTAGTTCTACTTACTGCATGGATAAAACAATGAATGTCATCCACTCTAAGAAACATACGCGAAAATAGTAAAATATTTAGTGTTTCAGCATGTCTGGGTAAAATAAGCGTTGCTTTCTGCTTGAATCATGGTCTACTTTGTTTGGTTGTGAGGGGAGCATGGTTCTCGTGTTGATTTGAGGAAATATTTTGGCGTATTCACTTGCGGCATTGGTGCAGAAATTTTTCATTTTTACATTATTTAAATATTCTCAACCACAATATAGCTTCTGTAACAACCATTAGTTCGGGTCAAAATTACGTACCGTACCACGTGCTTCCATCACGTGACATAGGCAATTAATCGGTCTTGTCTTGTCCATTGTGGCACAGTTATAATATTCGAGGTTCCTGTCATGGGGTATCACAATGGCATCATTAATCGTTCACTAATTGTAACAAATAATTTATTTAAATTGATTGCTCGCTTGAAGAACAATACGAAACTAAATCTTCAATGACTATAGCGGGTAATAACGATGTTTTTGTTCCCAATCGGAACTGCTTTGTTATCTTGCTTAAGTTCAGCGCTAATCGGTAGAGTGATTCCTTTATTTAATCGATTGAACCCATTTAATGTTATTAAGATATCCATCGGATGAATTGAATTTCATTAAATATTTAGTGGATATAAGACAATAGCTTTGTGTCACGTTACAATTATACAATTAAACGTTTTTCAAGGTTCTAAATTGAGCCTAAGTTATAACGATGTGAATCGAGGTACGCAGAGTGCATGCCGTCAAAACATGGTTCTTTGGAGAGCTTAACGTGGAGGCGAGAAAACTTAACGACACAAACTGTGTTGATAATTAAGGGATCAAATTATTGTCAATAAGGATAAATACGGCGCAAATATAGCGTTCTAACTTAACCTCCCCACCTAAAACTTTTCTTAGTGAGAGATAAGTACTTGTATTCTCTCGATTTTAACGTATCTAGAATGATTGGTATTATGATAATATCTAATTAATTATTCTTTTCACGAACACGTAAGCAAAACTGAATCCACAAGTTTTGAAGTCGCGACTCTCGTATTGAGAAATACAGGGAATATTGATTTTAACCGATCTTAGCAAAAATGAATATTTTGATTGAGTATATACTCACTCTTAAATTGCCAATTACATGTGAAGTATACATAAACTATTACCTAAAATGATAATAAAATACCTTTTGCTACATTCTTTATTGTTCATTCATACATGGATGTTGATGACATTTTTCCCGTTATAAATTATTTGATATTTTATTTTTCAAATTATAGCAACATGTATTAATTTATGTCCGCGGATCTTTGTTTTTTTTATCTCCATAGTAACTTGAACCTTCCTGTTAGCGGGACAGCTAAACGTTTGCACAAATATCTTCAGAGCGCCGTCCATATTCATGTATTTGTTTTTACATGAAACGTGTTAATTAGGGGAGTGGGCGAGGGGCCTTAGTACTTTGTAACATGTGTCTATCATAAAATATATATAAAATTACGGTATTCAGTTTTTGTTACAAAAAGACTAGTTCCTTTATTGTGCACTTTTACTTGATTTATATGAGTGTCGTAAGTTAATAATGTTTTGCTTAATGGACATATTTTCATAAATAAAAACATGAATCATATATTACCATTAGAACGACCTTATAAACTATCAATAACGATTTCTCATCGTACATTAACTTATTATTTGTCGATATTGATAGTGCAAACGTATCTAATTAACATTGATTGTTAAACAAGGTATTACAACTTATATTAATCTCCATCGATGACTGTTTTGTGTCTAAGTGAAGTCCCTTCAACACGCCTCCTATTATACTTCTTATGGTGATTAGTGCATCGTGTTGTGTGTTGATATTAAAAGTATCTGATGCATTTATAATTGACTTATTTGTAGTGTTTTTTATCTCATTCCAGGAAACCGCAAAAGCACTTTCCGCCAGCCAGTTTTCTTGGTAAGTATATCAGGTTGTTTAAAGCGACATGCCTCTCTTTTCTGGTGGATATATTGTAGTTTCAAACCACCCGAATATCATTTCATTCCCTGGATATTGACGTGATTTTGAACGTATCCGATTGCAGACGTTAACAAAATCAGACAAACCGTTTCGATTACAAACAGGCAATACTATTATGCGTCATTAAAAAACACACATTCGCACAGCAGCGAGCTTTCTTAATACGTGTTTCATTCCAGAAAGGGTCCAATTCAATAATTTATGCCTACAGTTCTTCAGTGCCAGCAAAGCGCCTTACATCAGACAGTTAAGAGTTGACAGTCTTTTTTCCTGTATGCTATTTTAAATTCAGCGCAATGTGAAATATTTCTGTCGGTTAGAATATCATTCCTTATCAGTTATGTGAACTATTGTTTGCATACATTAACTACATACATATTATGTTCTGTCGCTTTGAGTGTAACATTTACCGTATTTGATGTTATACTTTCCAAAGTAAATTTCATGATACAACTGAACTACATTGTATCTGAACGAACCATCTCTTGTACTGTAAAACCACTTATATCTCATATGAGACTGATTAAAATTGTCTGACAGTGTATGTATAAGCGTATAATCGGAAAGTTTGTACTAGTAAAGGTTACCTGAAGTAGTAATATTCATTGCGTTGAATGATAACGAATGGAAATGCAATAGTCAAATGTGTTTTGTAAATTTAATTTGATAGAAACACCTAACATTAGGCCTACTATGGTCACCCTTAAAACTTTGTTTGTTTGTTTTTCCCTTACCGACCTTCCGGTCTTGGTCCCTACTCAGTGTTTGTGTCTTCCCTGTGGGTTTGTGTGGGCTCCTTTTATCTTCAAAATAATAAATGTAAAAGCCGACCTTCTTATCCATCTCCCAAAATATGGGAAAATCACACAACTCATTTTGGGATTTTCTCATATGCTACACACAAAGTATTCGGACGGTTATCTCAACTGTTGATTTTGCAGTTAAATATTTTAAGTTGGTTTTTGGCACAAAAATACTTCAGAATGCTTCATGCATTCATGTTGGGTGAAAACCCAACTATTTTCGATTTTGAGGGACTATTCAAAATGAATGTTTGTGTGAATACCGGAATACATTTCAGAGCTCAGAGTGCAAAAGTGTAGACATTAATTTTATCATTATTCAAAGCCTAAGCTACGATAGACCAAGTGTGACTTTCACACTTAACTATTTCTCGTCTAGGGAAGTCACACTTTCAGGATTTCCCCTTTATGAATTCATAAATCAGGAAGTGGAATTCGTGAGATTATGATGGCAAGATCATGAATTTAAAATTTTGAAATCTTGAGTGAAATGTTGATGTGTGAATGCCACCACTGGTCTTCCATACTAAACATACATATATTGGGTACCGCCTCCCTTGGCCTAGTGGTTAAGGCATAAGCCATGGGAGCGGGAGGTCGAAGGTTCGAATCTCGTGAGGGGTCCGTTCTGATATGGCCGGTTGGTGAGCCGTCAGCTAGTAAAATAATGGTTACCGTGTGTCTACCTGCCTGGTGTCTGACATTAAAGGAAAGGAATCGGGAAATGAACGTGCTCAGAAAGTAGGTGTCTCATTAATCAGAAATAACTGGTATAATGAATTAACACTGTATTTTTGTATTTAATTTCCCCGCTGTGTTTGTTACATCTTGCAAAATACCCAGAGACGTATTCATTATGGCCCGAATAAGAAACACCATTCATGTGTTTACTCAAAACCGCTTGTGAAAATATACCCGGCTTGGCATGTGGTCGGAACGGCGGATAGTCGTTTGACGGTATAATGTGAAATGGGTTCATTGAAATCATAAAGAATGGCTTCTATGAGATGTTATGATTTCCAATAAAATTGCGATATTTCGATCGAATAGGAATACACAAATCAAGGCTTTCAAACGTTGCTACATGTAATTAAACGGCTTTGAATACATTTAATTCAATATGGCGGTTATTTACATTTTTATTAAACTTAGAGTACAATAACAAACACAGCTCTTTTTACGTCTTTTAACTTCTATTTAAATCATTCCATGTGTTTGATTGAGTAAATAGATCCACCTTTTATTTCGTTGGGAGAATATATATTAGCATTGGCTGCATAATATTTTACTAATATTTATCACCGTGATTATTTACTTTTGATATTAAGAATAAGAAGAAATGTAACTTTATGACCGCATTAATTAATAAGACGGTATTTTGTTAGAGTTTTGGTCCAGTTGTTTGTTTAACTGTTTTATTTGAATTTATGATTGGTAGTTTTAAAGGGGTTGTACCTCACTTTGGTGAAGTTTCGTTTGTTTACCTGTTGAAACAAGAAATGGGATCATCCTTAACATGTTTATTCGGAGCACCCGACCTTTCCACTAAAATAAATCGTGGGTCAAATACTCTTTTGCTTAATAATCGAAAAACAACTTCAAAAGCCGAACTCCAATCTCCCCTCCCCCCCAAAGAAAATTCTTGCAGTGTTTTTTTACGACCTAACGTTATCTTTCATCACCGAAACTGTCGATTTCGCAGTAACTCGATATGCCTAAAATATAAAACATGGGCCGTCAGAATAAAAAAAATGTACAATGTACATATCAGCAACTCAATCCAGACTAACACATCCCTTGGTGATGTTTGTTATTGGGAATGCCATTATTTTTATTCTACATGGAATCGACATTTGGATTTACTTACTCAGAAAAAATGTAACATTTTAGTAAAATGTGATTAAAGGAGCACCGCATTTTTTCACGTTTTATCCCTTTTCCTTTTTTCAAGTCATAACCATGTTTTTTCACGTGTTTTTTCAGCACACTGATAGATGCCACTGTTCCATCATCTGACAAAGATCGCGATCTTGAGCGACTGTTGCTCTGGGTATCAAACTGTGTTCAATTGCTCCTCTTCCTGAAACACACGTTCCAGTTACCGGAACTTCCGGTCCCAAGTAAAGATTCCGGAAGAGGGCGCTCAGAGAAAGGCAACCGGAAAGATGACAACGCCAAACATGCTCTTGGCCAGCTTATCACTGGGTTGGAAGAAATAATAATGTTCTGTTTTCAGCAATGCGTCTACACCATAACAAAGGTAACTAGGACAGATAACTTAAACTATTATTTTTCTAACTTCCACACCCGTAGCCAAACACAGCCACCACTATAGTTTTCTTGTTCGCAATACGCCTATTTTTGATGTTTGTTTTATTTGATACATACTCCTAATCTCGTACTGTTCAATATTTATTTTATAACCCTGCGTTCTTCTCCCATTCCAGTGCATTTTAATTTATTTAATGTCATGCCCCTGATTTTTCTCATTTTTAAGGAAATAAGTTTTGATTGAAGGTCGAAAGAGCGGCGTTTTTTGTTTGGTTTAAATAATTAACAGATACGTCCTGAATGCAACTGATTTGATTGTTTTGTAAATGTTATTTCGGTTTGTGTAACGCCTTGTGTACGATTATCCGAATATGTATAACAGTTGAACTCCCTGACACAAAATTTAATGTTATCATAGGTTAATGAATTTAACGTATTTTCTGAGGATATATATTATTTTCAGTTGCGTTCTGTTATACCATGAATAGAATATGTCACAATGTTATGGAAAACGTCATTTTATACATTTTCATAATTTAATTTGATACTCGCTTAAGTTTGTATAATAATGATATGCTAAAATCGTCTTTATCTCATAGCTCACGAATATTTCAACGGATCGTATCAACTTTCAAATTCTTATTTGTTGAAATAATCAAAGAAATGTCTATTGTATGAGTAAAAATTGATAACAAATAATAATGAAATTTATGCTTTTAATATGATTACTTGACGAAGTCTTTATGGCAGCAAGAATAAGATGTATTGATTTATTTACAGTAAACCCACATTTAGAGACCATCTCAAACCTGAGACTATCTCATTAATGAGGCCGTTTTGTCTATACTACAATATACGTTTATTGGTACAATCTGCACATACAGTGCCTTTGACCATTAACAAAATAAACATAATTTGTCATAGACCAGTTTTTATGTTTTCGTCCAGACCACCTCACAGCTAAGACGGACTTTCTTTAGAACCCAATGGTGGTCTTATTATACGACCTCACTCTATATTATATCATAACATTATAACGGACACTAATGGCATTTGATATAACGTTTGAGTATTAATTTACAATCACTGATCTGCGATTTAAAGCACATTAACCATGGGTTGTTTTGAATTTATGTTGCGTTAAACAATTGTATCTACGAAACAGTGGCAAACACCGTATCTATACATCTAGATGAAATGACAAAGTAATTTGTATTACTAAAATAAAAGTGTGAGCACTAAAGCTTATGTTATGATACATAATTTTAAATAAAATACTATGTATTCAAATCTCCGAAACGTCTATTTGAACATGATCAAATAGAATAAACATTATAAGCACAAAATGTCGGGTAACTAAAAAAGACTGACTGGTCACTGAATCTTATACCATTGTCACATACATGTACATTGATCTGGTAATGCGAGCGATTTATTATTAGAAATTGGTCAATTATGACAATGTCAATGATTTAAGGCTATATTCAGATTAGTTTTTGATAATTTTAAGAACGATTTTGACCAGTACTGTTACCAATCTTTACAAAGAACTTTTTTTTATTTCTTTGCAGACACTACATCCTGTACTTCCGGCCGTACTTGACAGTAATCCTTTCAGTGAAAATAGTTCGGAGCAACATTCGATGGTGGAAGTAGTGCGCATGCTCGAACAGTTAGCAGAAGTGACGCATATTGTGATGCTTCATGAAGGAATCACCCGACAACTGTTTACGTATCTGTTTTTCTTCACAAATACAAGCGTGTTCAACAAATTAATCATGGAAGGTAAATAAAGACAGATGCGGATTCCTGTAAATTTAAGTTTTACAGCAGATATTATTAAGTTTTTGACAACTTACAATTTGTTATTTATAGAATAAAATAGCTCTACAGTTCTTTTGTTTTCTGTATTTTTATTGACCGCAATATTAAAATAAGCTAAACAACGACAAATAATTAATTAGAAACACGCATATTAGTGGTCAAAATCATGTTAAAACTCACCTGAGTATTGTGTTACATAAATAAAAAAACAAAAACAAAATACAAAAAATAGCGTGCTCTTCGAATTTAATCTTCATAAAATGGTAAATTACTTAGTGACACAAGTGAGTCTTTTTGAAATACTCTACACATTGTTCATACAATATTGACAAAAGCGGAGAAGATATTTTCTGTGTAACTTATTTGAATGTATCACATTGACTTTGATGTAGCATTTGTCATGGACTACTTTGTTGTTGTTATTCTTCTGTGCTAGTAATAGCAACTATTGTCAACATATGCACGACTATAACTATACATAAATAAATTGCATCATGATAATTTTTATACTATAAAATGTAAGCAGACCTGTTTCATTTGTGTTTTGATTATATATTCGCCTTTTTCTAGAAGCCGGAATTAAATACTACAACTGGCAATGCGGAGTTCGAGTTCGAGCCAACCTGAGTCAACTCGAAGATTGGGCCACACAAAATGGTCTGGAAGATGAATTCAGTCAAATGTTTGAACGACTGCTTGCCGTGTCCGAACTTCTTGCTACATCCAAAAATACGCTCATTAAGGTAAAACACCGGATATAGTCCATTCTATAAATGTCCAACTGGACTTGGTTTACTTTTTATTTTCCAGTAATTTTATAAAGTACGGCATCATATGCCAGATTGTTTGCCGAATACAGAGATTTCTGATTAAACAGACATGCCGCCATATTTGACTGCCCTGTATCAGAAACATAAAGTGGACATATCGCGACATGTTTCTCTTGTCTTCTCTAATTCTCTAAACTTCGTGAAACTGGTTAATGTTTGATAAATCCTATTTCAATTGGTTATATACCTGCCAAGAGAACCCTTATTTGAGAATGATTAGATTTAATAATAGAATCACAATACTGACATTAAGTGTATCAATATCCTAACATTAATCATAAGATTGATATAAAACGAAGCACAATTTACTGACGTACTTAACAATTATTTTCAGTATCAATGGCCAATGATGAAAACACATTTCCAGCCTCTGACTACGAGACAGTTATATCATGTACTGACTTACTATCAACTTGGTGGTAAACAAGCACCGGTAATATGGACACCACCACGGGAAGAAATGGATGAACTATCTACACAAGGTTTGACTTTTTTTGTGTAATTAGAGGGAAGTAACTACGGTTTGATTGAATTTATTGACATCGGTGCCCGGTATTATTACGTGTCCTTTTACACACTCAAATCACAAGATTAGCTCTTATTAGTTTGATAGTGGAAATTTATGCGTGGGGAACGCGTGGATATGCCAAATGAGTACTTAATATTCTTTCCGGTCAATTTTCTTAGTGGATTGAGTGTGAAAAAGAAATATGGGAGTAGTTGATACTCCGACCTCATTCAAAATTTTACATTTTTTCACACCCGATATGGGTCACTATCAGGATATATGAGTAAATTTTGTGTTTGAGATTTGAGTGCTGAGTGTAAGTATCCGTTAGAATCCCTGGCCTTGAAGTCGTTGAGTTACAGCTAATACTAATTTCCATCGATTATGAAACAAGTTCTTACAACTTATACTAATCACTCTCGATGAATGCTAACACTTTGCAGTTCAGCCTCTTCAGAGCAACATTCTTTGGGAGACCCAAATTCTGGTTGATGGTGAGAGGTTGTCATTGTAAAGAGGTTCAAAAGATGAAAGATAAAATAATCCAATGATCAACCTCTCTTCTGTCTTGAGAGATAATCTGCAAACCTTAAAACACTGTTTATTGCAGATCTTAACCAACTTCCGCTGTCAACACATCCGCCATTTGCCTTGCCAGACAACTGTGGATTGGTCGATTTGATTCGTTCACCAGAGGATACGTCTTTCTGGGCTCATCTACGGCGTCTCAAATCCTTGTATGGTACCTCGGAAGGTATGTTGTGTAAGTGAACTTCTGCTCGTGTCTATTGGTCAAAACAGCCAACCCGCCCTTTTGTATTCTGAAAATCTTCGCTACAGTATGATGAAGTGATCTAAAACCATGAGCATGATTTTGACAGGTTTACATCACCTTGATGGGTAGTTCAGTGTTTGCAATTTGCTTACTGCAATCAAACTCGACAGAAGATTTATCAAGTAGGGTTTTCGAAACTATGCGAACTAGTTCTGGCGGATTAGCACGTTTGACCAGTATATGGGCATTGATGATGTCATAATTCATTTATAAATATAAATGGTAAAAATAACATGATTGTACTAGATGTTTCACGAGTATGTTATTTAGCATCCTTAACCAATTTGCAGTAAATAAGTTTTGCCTAATGATCTGTACAGAGGTTCTTGAGTGGCGTTCTGTTTACATGCAGAGTGCTACGTCACAGCGTTCGTATAGCACTTTGCACCAATCGTAACATCTCGGAAATGTCTGTACAGTACGTGTATGAATATACCTTAAATCTGGGTACGTGATGCGGTTTTCCAACACTGGTAACTATAAGACATCTGACCAGGGAACACATTGTAACAAAATCTTAGCTGTTTTTGTGCCTCATATTCCTAATATTTAAAAGATCTCTGTCTTACTTTCCACAGAGACTACATGCATTCACGTCAGCAGCCATTTCGTAGCTTCTTTCCCACAGGTTACTTCCGATGTCTCTTTTAAAAAATAGCCGAGGTGATCCGATTGCCTTGTACTCATGACTATCCGTATTTCGCTTAATATGCACACTACAAAATAGTACCGCATGCCGATAAAACATTACTAAGTTTTTTACGAGCGCAGTAATCTGCGACTTACATCTGTTTACTCATATTTATAACATACTTTGAAACTTCCGTGTTAAATATAATGATTTGTTGTTGTCATATAACTAGACTTGTTTTAGACTCCAGATTGAAAGTAGTCCATACCCAGCATGTCCCTCACTGAAGTACACATACTATGTACGTCGCGCAGTAACATTGCACAATGGATGAATTGCATGGTAATCAAGTATTGTTGCTTTTGCATTTGCAGACGACAGTGACAGTGGGTTTAGTATAAGTAACACACCTCGTGGTTCAAGCACCGAATCTAAATCGGAAATGGCGGATCCATTTTATGAGCAAGAAAACAAAGAAACCTCACAGGAAGTAACCAAAAATGGAATGAGGAACGGTCACTCACAATCGGTATACGACACCATTTTAAAGAAACAGAAATTAAAAGTTCCGATCAAGAGGAGCAACACAAACCCATGGGCGTGTAAGGTACCCAAGCCAGGTACCGGTGTGTGTAACTGTGGCAACGAATCATCTAATGATTTAGACGCGGACGATACGTTGGCGTCTGATTTGATGAAAGTAGAGCATCGAGATCACGTGGCACTATCTGATGCGTCGAAGGAACTCAAAGACGGGTATGCCAAACCTAATAAGCTGAATGTTGACCTAAGCAATGGTTGTCAAAATACTCTGCACACAACCTGCAAAATGACCACTAAGGATAAAATGCCCGGAAAGATATATGAGAAACGGAAAGGAGATGTTGCCGATATCTCCGCCAGCACCTTGCCAAAATCTATTCAAATACGACATAAGACTAAACTGAAACAAATTCAAAATAAGATAAATCAGGTTCACAGCTTCAGTGTTGAAGATCTACCTCTTCGTCTGCTAAGACACAGGCCAAGTGCCTCATTTGAGGAGGCCATTGAGCGTGGATATACTTCGGACACTTTCCAAGATAATAAAAGTAGTTCCGTTGAAGCGGACGAAGACATTCGCCATAAGAATGCTACTGTGTCAGATAAACCTCGTGCGCTACGCAATGGAGTTAAACGCCACAAATCCCTTGTTAGTGGAAGTGTTACTAGTGACGATGTGTTCTTGGATGAAAATACAATTGATAATTTGTATAAAGATTATCTAAGTGATCTAATGGAACAAAGGAGTAATAAAGAAAAGGCAAATGGAAAATTAGTGTCCTCCTTAAAACAATCCTCGCTGAGGCTAAAAACTCTTCCTCAAAAATTGACGTCAGTTAGTTTCGAGTCTGTTTCTCGTAGATCATCGCTTGAATTGACCAAGGATGATTTATTTATCAATAATGTGGATGTGGTTACAAATGAAGTCAACTCAGACAATGAGGCAGACGAACGTCAAGAACCGGAAGTATGTGAGGCGTTTCCGGGTGAGCTCTTTACGGAAGTGAGCGAGAGTACACTTGCTGCTATGAAACGGCACGGCAGTTCATTGAATATAGACCCATCTTCCGAGAATAACAGCCCAAGAACTTTCACATGTAAGTTATGCTGTAAATTAGACAATATATCGGGTACAATATCGTATGCCTGATTGTTATATAAATTGCTCTTGAAGTATAACATTTGAATAGGTTATGTCCCTTGATGTAAAACATGTTCGATCTCATATACTATCAATTCAGAATTAGCTGAGAATACCGTTTTTGTGCCAACTATGTGATTAAGTCAATATTTTCCAAAACGCGTTTTCATTGGCTGGCCAGTTCACAATTTGGTAACAACCATTCTCTAGTAAAACAGACTACACCTTATTCCCATTCTCCCTGACAAAGTGTTTATGTTTGTTAATATTATCCAACTTCGTAGCAGTACAAATGAATTAATTTATTTCCTAACTACCGTTTAGAGCATTGTTAACGAGCGAGAATAATGTTGATGCCAAAATCAGTATTTCATGACCAGACATTATTTACTATAACGCCTTAAATCAATCATTATGACTTATATACAACTTATCAACTTCCGTGCAGCAGTTTGACTGGCTCCTCAGGGGAAGTGACTGTTGCGAACAGTCAACTTATGTAATGTCATATTTTCCTTAAGCTTTAAGAGTAGATCTTGTTTTTTTAATATGATTTTTGTTATTTCAGACGAACAAGTGTCTGAAGTTCTCGGACCAGACGAGAAGAAGAGAATGTCTCCCTGCCCAATGTTTACTGTATATCTGCAGAAGACAAACATCGGTTTTGGCTTGAGCCTCATCGATGGACTGGTAAGTATTAGTAAAATATAACGAGAGACATCGAACCGGCCTTGAAGGAGGAGCTTCGTAGCTGGTCGTCCAATGACAATGCTGACAAGTAGGCATGACAATCACCTCTCAATTGCTTGAAACCATTCACCCTCGCCCCGGGTATTTGTACAAATGCAGCAATGTTTGATGGGTTGAATTTCTTGTGTGTACATTTTTTAAAACAATATTCGCATTCTCAATGACAAAAAATACAAATATATGTCTTAGCCGTTAGCTTATCGATTAAAATAGTCACATGTTGGCATCGTTGTCAGTAAGAATCGTTTTACTAGTCGCTAACAAGTCAAATTACTACTCATTGTCGCCAAGGGCTATAACTGTTGTTCTACTGTATGTCAATTCCTGACGCAGTGGTCTCCCTTTACGAAATATATAATATCACAAGGGGAGATAATCGCTGTGATTGTATGCATAGATCGTATCTTATATCATAATGGAAAATCAGCAGTTATTTCTGACTCGATTTGTAAGTAAACGTATCAATAATTCATTGCTTTTTCTAATGGCCCAATGCGTGTAATAAGATATTATTGACAGTTGTTCCCGTGTGAATTTGATGCGTCTGTTGACTTAGTACCAACTATACACGCCAATTATCTGATGCAAATTTTGTATTGTTGATCCAATCGTAAATTCAGAAAACCAAAGTATTGAATTTTAGCTTATGTATTATGCATTCGTCAGATTTGCAGATAATGGGTCAATGAGCCTTAACACTACTATGATTGTTTGCATCAACTTTTGGTGACAGGTGTGAACAGCGGTACAAATTGTAATCGTACATTGTGACACGCTACTTAACATTTCTAAATGTTTCAAGACAGAAGTGGCCGTATATTTATTGCATAAATATATCCATGAAAGTAAGCATAAAAGTTCGACAGGAAATGCAGGAAAACACAAACAAGGCGCAAAGTTATACCAAAGGCGCGAGGATACTAAAATATACTGGTCGGAAGTGCTAACCCGCCATTTTGTATTTTGATAATCTTCACTTTACTGTGACAAAGTCATCTGATACGATGAACTTGATTTTGACTGATTTACGACTTTTTATAGATAAATTCAATTGAAAAAATGAATACTGAAACTTACTGCAATTAAAATAAACAGAAGATGTATCCAGTTTGTATCCAGAAACTGAGTGACGTAGTACAGTCGGGTTGGCAATGTTGACCAGAAACTGTGTGACGTAGTACAGTCGGGTTGACAATGTTGACCAGAAACTGTGTGACGTAGTACAGTCGGGTTGGCAATGTTGACCAGAAACTGTGTGACGTAGTACAGTCGGGTTGACAATGTTGACCAGAAACTGAGTGACGTAGTACAGTCGGGTTGGCAATGTTGACCAGAAACTGTGTGACGTAGTACAGTCGGGTTGACAATGTTGACCAGAAACTGTGTGACGTAGTACAGTCGGGTTGGCAATGTTGACCAGAAACTGTGTGACGTAGTACAATCGGGTTGACAATGTTGACCAGAAACTGTGTGACGTAGTACAGTCGGGTTGACAATGTTGACCAGAAACTGTGTGACGTAGTACAGTCGGGTTGACAATGTTGACCCGAAACTGTGTGACGTAGTACAGTCGAGTTGACAATGTTGACCAGAAACTGTGTGACGTAGTACAGTCGGGTTGGCAATGTTGACCAGAAACTGTGTGACGTAGTACAGTCGGGTTGGCAATGTTGACCAGAAACTGTGTGACGTAGTACAGTCGGGTTGGCAATGTTGACCAGCAACTGTGTGACGTAGTACAGTCGGGTTGACAATGTTGACCAGTATATAGGCATAAACAATTATAACCAGAGAAAAGGTACAAGATGGACATAGGACACAAACATGAATGCTAATTAATAGAAAACTCGTAAATGGAGAATATTATGTTCTCTTTCAGCATACAACACTGTGTCTGTCTGGTATCTACATCCGTAAAATACTCCCAGATAGTCCTGCTGCAACTAATGGCTGTTTACAATTAGGGGACAGGATATTGGCTGTTGATGGAAAAAGTGTTATTGGGGCCAGTTATCAAAGGTATTGTATTAATATCTCTGTGCGGTATATATATAGTGTTATTACGTTTGCCGAATTATGTAATTTCCGTTACTGCTGACTTTATAAAATTTATATTATAGGGTAATTTCTTTCAAGGAAATAACGTACATCAAACTTTCAAAAGTACTCATTAGAACAACATTATGACTTGTTCTACCGGATAATTACTGATGATATCAATTTTCCATAAGCGGTCTAATTTCAAGAATGTGCGGATTCTACTATGTAACATAAACTACATTTATACGTGGGTTAAGGTCTGATCACATGTCACTGTTAATGATATATCTAATACAAGATTTGAATACCACTGTTAGAATTATCGCAAATTCATCAGAGTGCTTTGAATAAATAATGACAGAAGCATTCATTAGCTACTTCATGGAACAAATAGCATTCTGTTTGAGATGTATGTAATTGAAAATGATAAATTATTAATGGCTGGTCCAGCTTTTTAAAAACCTCATTTTCCGCTTTAATGTCTACTTTCCAAGTGACTCTCTTCATGTTTTATTTATGAAGCATTTTAATAAATATTCATAGCAATATTTTATGATGCGTTAACTACATTGTTCGATAACATTAAACAAATTATGAAGAAAATTTACCAACATCCTTTGTAATTTAGTTTTAACTCTAGTGTATTAGGTTGGTAATGCCCTAGAGGTATAACCTTGACATGAACGTAGCTTGTTTTATAGATCTGCGGTGCTTTATTTACCCTGCGTTGTCGTTTATGTGAACAAACTCGTTTGAAATTTCATTTCAAATTCGATGGAGGTCTCATGTGAATGTGTTAAATACAAAGTTTTAGCGTCTGTCTACTTCTATATACGTAATGCATTGTTGTTCTGCCACTAGTCAATGACGTGGGTATACTTTATGTATGCTTCATCACACATCACTTCTATATACGTAATGCATCGTTGTTCTGCCACTAGTCAATGACGTGGGTATACTTTATATATGCTTCATCACACATCACTTCTATATACGCAATGCATTGTTGTTCTGCCACTAGTCAATGATGTGGGTATACTTTATGTATGCTTCATCACACATCACTTCTATATACGTAATGCATTGTTGTTCTGCCACTAGTCAATGACGTGGGTATACTTTATATATGCTTCATCACACATCAGATCTGTGATAAAAGTTTTATTCTCATGTTTTCTAACTGTTGTGTCCCATGGTATAAACAAAGTCTCAATCACTTTGGTGGTTAACGTCATCAATAAATACCAGCCATGAACAAAGATCATAAACGAACTGAAATGGTGTTCTTATCAAGATGTGTACTTTGTCATTACATGCGTATATACTAAAAAGAGTTCAATATCCCTGTAGGATTTATACATATTAATGTTTAATGTATCTTCTCCACAGCACGATGAACACAATCAAAGATGCCGGGTCTTCGTTGACGTTGTTGGTTGCCAGGGGAAACGAATCAATCGCCAGTAAAGTTTCTGTTTCCCAAGTGTAAACGTACTCAAGTTCAGACCAGTTCTGGAGAACGTCGGCAGTTATTCAAGTTCCAAATTTAAATTTATGTTCT
The DNA here is from genome assembly GCA_032209605.1 of Mactromeris polynyma. Lineage (NCBI taxonomy): Eukaryota > Metazoa > Mollusca > Bivalvia > Venerida > Mactridae > Mactromeris > Mactromeris polynyma. Next base: position 1,547,232 of record JASFXZ010000038.1, read on the forward strand.
ATCTGTGATGTAAAAATATGTATTTATTTATATTGATAATTTTCAATGGTAGAAGCATGAAATATAGATATATTAATTACAAAAAATTAAATTTCTAATTAACAACTAAAGTTTTGTTCTGTTGTTGTATTTGTACTGAGTCAGGGCGAATTAGATTGGAAATCAATCTTGGCCCGTATTCACAAACGTCTTAAGACTGAATCACAGACTTAGACTTTAAAAAATGTAAATTTTCATTTTATTCCTACGTAATTGCTACACAATATATTTTGATAAAACATGGCAAACATGTAGAGTGAGTAACAATAGATATTCAGGCAAAAAATTATCCAATTAAATATAATGAAAACGAAATGATTGTAAATTTTGCAATTTTGCAATTTGAAAGTCTAAGTCTGAGATTAAGTCTTAAAAAATTGATGAATACGGGCCCAGGATACACAAGTCTCATTTTCATTCTTTACTTTTTCAGTAGAACATATACTATTATTATATGTTTTAGCGAACAATGCAATGACAATGGGACCTCGTTTATCCGACAACCTTCTATCCGAATACTTGGTATCTTTCAAAATAAATATCAGGTCCCGATGTTTTTTTCTTAGACACGTCGAATTAAAATAAGCTATTCGAAACCATGTATTATTCGAAATAAATTTCGGACCCAATGAATTCGAAAGAACGAAGTCCGGCTGTAATTAAGCCACACGCAGACAGAAGAGCCATTAATTTCGCAATCTCGTCATAATTTTGTTGAGATTGTTTCAACGAAAAAACAGTCAGTTTTGAGAGCAATCTCAAGTTGTATAACTTGGTTGATTTTGAGACCGTTCTGTCGTCACGTTCCCTTCATGCTTAATCATTGAGCAGTCCTGTATTGTTCCCTATTTCACACCAAAGTTTTCGTGCTTTTGGAATCTGTATAGATATGCACCCTTTATGTGAATATGGCTTCGTAAGCAGTGGAGAAGTTGTCAATTGCTTGAAGAAGAGCAAGTTAGTACTGGTTGATAATTAATTCCAGGATACCTAGTTAGGTCAACTGGTCGCCGTACATGACTAAAAAATGTTGGAAAATGGCGTAAAAATCGATGTAAAAACAAAGCTCATTCTCCATTACGTTCTTAATCGTCATTTAGTGTGCCCTTTTTGTAGCTATATGATAAATATCAAAATATCCGCATCAAGGCAACACTACAGCTACATTACTGAATCTTTAGAACGCTTGCAAAGCTTATGCGTCTAAGCTTGATTGAATGCAATTCGATGTATGAAGTTAAAAGACTTCAACAACACAACTCGTAATTAGGTAACGTAAATTACCTCGTGAATATTTCAAACCTCGTGGTATCGCTTTTGTCTGTCTCGGTATGACGCTCATTAATTCTAGACTTGTTAATACAAAAAATCACCACATTGAATGCAATATTTAAATTTCAAAATACTTTCCACGAATAATTATGTACATGCGCGTTGTAATATGATATCTCCTTTAAAACCCTTACTTAATTTACATTCGTTTGGGTTTATTATAAACGATATTTTTTTCCAAACAAATGTAACATTCAATACGATACAGAATACTGAAACCACACAATACATGGTGATATGTAGTTCATTGTAAACATTGATTATTCAATAAACATGATACAGACTTATGTCAATAGTATAATATCAAATGAGTGTTGTATTAGAATTGGGAGGTGTAGAGTCGTTTTGGGAGGTGTAGAAGTCGTGTTGGGAGGTGTATAAGTCGTTTTTGGAGGCGAAGTAGTCGACTGGAGGTGTAGAAGTCGTGTTGGGAGGTGTAGAAGTCGTGTTGGGAGGTGTAGAAGTCGTGTTGGGAGGTGTAGAAGTCGTGTTGGGAGGTGTAGAAGTCGTGTTGGGAGGTGTAGAAGTCGTTTTTGGAGGCGAAGTAGTCGACTGGAGGCATATAAGTCGTGTTGGGAGGTGTAGAAGTCGTGTTGGGAGGCGTAGAAGTCATTTTGGGAGGCGTAGAAGTCAGTATGGGAGGCGTAGAATTCGGTTTGGGAGGCGTAGTAATCGACTGGAGACGTAGTGGTCGATTTGGGATGTGCGAAGTTGATTTGGGAGACGTAGAAGTCGATTTTGGAGGCGTAGTAGTAAACCGGAGACGTAGTGGTCGATTTTAGGAGGTGAGAAGTCGAATTAGTAAGCGAAGAAGTCAATTTGGGAGGTGAAGAAGTCGATTTCGGAGGCGAAGTAGTCGACTGGAGACGTGGTTGTCGATTCGGGAGGCATAGACGTCGATTTGGGAGGCGTATTAGTCGACTGGGCAGACGCAGTGATCGATTTGGGAGGCGTTGTAGTCGATTATGAAGGCGTAATTGTCGATTACGGAGGCGTAATAATCGATTTTAGAGGCGTAGTGGTCGATTATTAAGGCGTAGTAGTCGACTGTAGACATGGAGGTCCCTTTGGTAGGCTTAGTAGTCGACTGGAGACGTATAGGTCCATTTGGAAGGCGTAGTAGTCGACTGGAGACGTAGAGGACGATTTGACAGGCGTAGAAGTCGATTGGAGACGAAGAGGTTGATTTGACAGGCGTAGAAGTCGCCTGGAGATGTAGTCGTCGATTTGACAGGCGTAGTAGTCGACTGGAGACGTAGTGGTCGATTTGGGAGGTGAGAAGTCGATTTGGGTGGCGTAGAAGTCGATTTTTGAGGCGTAGAAGACTGCTCGAGACGTAAAAGTCCATTTGTAAGGCACTGTAGTCGATTTGAGAGGCGTAATGTACAATTATGGAGGCGTAGTGGTCGATCATGGAGGTGCAGTGGTCGATTAGGGAGGCGTAGTGGTCGATCATGGAGGCGTAGTGGTCTATGTAAGGCGTTGTGGCCGAGGGTTGGAGCGTCACACTCCTGACCCAAATCTCGTGAGGTCGAATTCCACCTTAGATGATGTTAAACGACAAACTCCAGAATCCTTGAATTTGGTGCCAGTACTGGTTAATGAAATAAGAAGAAGTCATGAAGAATGATTAGTATAATTAAGTTACAATAACTTGTTTCACAAGCGATGATTTAAACGAGTCCTCCTATAGTGAGTGGTGATATTAGTCGGTGTCCTGGGGAAGAGACGCTAGACGAGGCTAAACATTATGTAAGTTAGATTATATAGGGGCTCTCTTTTCCATGCTGCGAAATGACTGAATTGGAAGCTGAATACTTAGTGGGCCTGTGTAAAGAGTTCAACCAATTCCTCTATTCAAGTGACTTCCAAGTAATCTAAAATCGATTTCATATTCCCCCGGGGATAACTTGAACCCAATTTCTTATTGCTGCCGTCCAGGTTGGATTGAGCTTACAAAGATACGGGTATCAAATCGATATAAAATGGTTGACAACGACATTTTGTCCCGACTGTCATCAGAAACATATAAATAACACATCAACGTAATTAGCCATGTGGGGTATTTCAATCAAGTTAAGTATAATGAAGTTACAAATTATATCTTAAAAGAATAAAATTAACAATTTGGGGTAGGACTACAAAACGTAAATATCTCAAAATGTGTGAAGAATTCGCCTGAATTTCTAACATGTGACAAATTCGGGTAAAATATGAGGTTCAACAGTGGTTAAGGGGATGAGAGTTTAATTACTGACCAAGAGGTCGTGGGTTTGAGTTTTGTCAAGGATGAGGAGCTACCGCGGTGTTGACTATCCCTGACTTATGCGCAACTACTTGTTAGTAAGCCAAGAAGTTCTCATCGAGAAATATTAATACGTAAGTTATGATAACATGCTTCACAATCGATGTAAAATAAAAGTTCCATCTTGCATCAAAACACGGATTTCCATCAAAACTCACCAACACACAATATAACATCGGTGTCCAGAATTTTGGTCTTCAACCGGACAACTCAATGTTTTGTAATGTGAAGTAAATCATTTGTACCGGTGATTCAATATATTGTTATCAGTGTTTCGTGCTTCCGTGCAAGGTGCTTATTCTAAATGGATTATAATTGAAACTAGAAATGTGTCCATACTAGGCACAGCCAAACATGAAACCCCAGGTGCACAACTATTCAGACTGGTGAACACTCCTGTAAAGTTTTATGACTCTGGCTCACATACTTTTGGAGATATGAGTGACACAAGATTGCATACTCTGTAGGCTATAATTGAACTAAGTCAAGGGCCATAACTTTGCACTTACTTGACACAGCCAAACATGAAACCCCAGGTAAACAAATACACAAGCTGGTGAACACTCATGTAAAGTTTTATCACTCTGGCTCATATTCTTTTGGAGATATGAGTGACACAATATTTTGTGACGGACGGAAGGACGGACAGACGGACGGACAGACGGACAATGGCAAATATATATGATCCCCTTACGAGTTGGGGCATAATAAAAATGTTGAGTTATGAATGGCACCGGAAACATATCGTATTGTGAACAAATTATGGTAGAAAAAAATGTTGATTCTTGGACGGCAGTGTAATTGATTGGAGCGGAATAATAGAAGATAGGAAGAATTATAGTCCTATTGTTTAATACAATCGTAATATTCATGATTATATAGACCAAACTCTGTAAAATGAGGCGCTTCTAATCACGGAACAGCTTGGATCCGCCATTGAAGTATACAGCAATACGTAGCGACCGGAGGAAACTAGCTTATTCATGCAATAGATCATTTACTGCAAATACCCCTTATAAGGAAAATGATCATACCGATCTTAATATTAACTTGATAGGTCAACAGAAAAGTAACATGTTTTATCTTGTATCTACAATATATATATACTTGTGTAAAAGAAAAAAAACTATACAGACATTAACAAGTCTAAAGAATAGCCTATCACTAGCCATAGCAATTAAATGCAAAACAAATGCAAAAGATGAAAAAAACTAACAGGACACTTGTAGCAAATTTTGTCAAGTAATTACATGTATAATAGTCAAGCTGCTAATTAAAAATATAAAGTACCTGGGAACGTAAACTGAATGCAAGTTCAATTTCTTTACTTTTTGGAGGGGAATATTTATCATCTTTTATCTTAGTGATACTTTATAACTATGAATATAATACAAAACAACCATATGTTAAATATTCATTTCTGCGTTAGTATAATATAACCTTATTTGTATCTCTTGAATCATTGAATCTTAAAAAAATATATGAATTACTAACCTTCAATATTTCTTATAACTGCTATTTTGTAAAGTATGGAGTGGGATGTCCTCAACCCACACAAACTAATTTACGAGGAAAATAAAAATATCCCCCCTAAAAATATTTTTTACAAGCATTATCAGTGAGCGAAGATAAAGGAAATTTACAACAACTTCATGATTTTGCTGCTCAACATGACATCTGAATTTGAAACCATCCATTAAAGGGAAAATTGAGTCAATTAATTGTATGTTCTTTCGAATTATTATACAAAAGTGAAACTTATATTCATGTCTAATATTTCCTCTTAACGTGATAATACCACCAAATTGTCCTTTCTTATATATCAAAGGATTCGCAGATAATCCCGTCGAACCGGGTGACCCGGGTATATCTCTGCTCTACGGGCGTTAATGAATTTGAATTGAATAATCAATAGCTACGTATCAAGTTTAATTGATACTTCATCCGCTCAACCGCCGTCCGAATAACATTATTATCAATTGGCGAATTAAATTGACATTAAATCTATGAACTGTAGTTTCCACAAGGGGATTGCAGAATGCAGATCACTTAATTTCCATTTCTGTTCAACCTACTGTAATGTTGACCACTGAATCGGCCTGCAATTTACTTTCTAATACATTCTACAAAAGACAATATTGTTGATCGACAGCATGTTGAATACTTACTTTTGATAGTGCTACATATAATGAAACCCTTTATTAAACTGTCGAAACGAGAATTATCTTGAAAAAAGATGGACAGCGCAATTTGCAGGTTAAGATTTGTGGTGCAACATAACAAATGCCGAGATGTTACCAATGCTGGTCACTCTAGATCCAAAATGGATTTTGGTAAATTCACCGAAATTCAGTGGATTCCTTCTTGCTCAGTCTTTCTCTAATTGTCACTCAAACATTTCAATATTGTCTGAGGTACTGATTGTTTTGATAACAGATAAAAAACTTATGTCAAACACAAATTTTAATTTAAGAAATACAACTCATGTTCTAAGTCATTAGAATTGTTATTTCGATAATGTCTTCATGTTAATCTCATAAACAATGCGTTTAATTGTCTTGATATAAAATCAGGTTGACTAATATTATATTTTATGTAACCGCGATTGTCTTAGTTCTAATGAACGTGTTTTGTTTAAACCATACGCGGGCACATAGACGGATGGACAGGCATACAGACATACACTCCATAGAACCAGAGTTGGTAGCTGTTGTATTCTGGTTTCGATTACGCCTCAAAAATATAGGACACATCCACCTAGACAAATCGGAATTCGTCGGACTTGTTAGGACAAATTCTAATTTATATCGGATATTTCTATCAAATACCATCATCGTCTGATGAGGAGGAAATACGATGCGTCAGTTTGTCTGTTTGATAGTACGTGATCGGGTCTTTGTAATGAAAACAACAAACCAATATTGATGAAATCGAAACATGAGATGTAACTTCCTCACAGTGTAAACTTGGTTTAAAAAAAAGGCAAAGTGAACTGCAATCAAATATCAGTTTAGTAACATTTTATTCAAGCCGATTGTATGTGCGAATTGTATACATTACGATAGGTTCGTCTGTATATTGTATGAAGTCGAACGGACTGGAAACATCTGAGTCATAAGGAAATTATGTGACATGTAAGTGAAAAAATCAACAGGTATATGCAAACTATGTGATGTGATTAAGATTCGGATTCAAGAAACATTTGACAATGTTAAGTAGAAGAAACAGAATGACTTCTGCACAATGTCTGTTAACATGTTTGGTCGTCGCGACAATTTGTATTGTAGAAATGTTGTGTGCCTGTACTGATAGATCGGAGTATGTTGAGAAAAATATAGGACTTGCTGAAACCCATTTTTGGGGCTCAAAGGCCCAGGATCTGGACCAGTGTATGCAGATGTGTGTACGCCGCAAACCGTGCAATTCTATCAATTATGATTTTCTGACGAAAGTTTGTCAGTTGAACACGGGAATAAAGGACAATACGCCAACTACAAGTGGAGAAATGCTGGCTTATTCACAGTTCGATTGGTGGCCGGCAACCGTAAGTTTGATTCTATTTTTTCAAAGCCTCAAGGAAAACTTTGATATACTAACACTGATATAAAGAACACTTGAATTTAAGGACCGTATTTTAAATCCCTTTTTTGCATTCAAATCATTATGAATATAGCGATCAATTGAATTTAAGGGCAGTTTTTTCAAACTACAAAAAAGGTCCCCATCACTAAGTTTTATTTGCAATGGTCTTTAAAATCTCAATTAAAATTATCAAAAACTGGCCCGGGTTTTGCAATTAAAGCGGCAATACATATTTTATGCAAATTTTAATGTTTTCTTAAAAAAGCATTTTTACATGTTTGGTACGGAATGACATTCCTGCCGACGGAAATATTCTCTATTTCACTGAATTTGACATAGTTTGCAGTAAACAAGACGTTTAACTCTTTAACTCGTGACTTTCTTCTAAGAAACTTCTCCTTCAATGGAGTTCTCCCAGCGAATAGGTCTTTCTCTTTGAAACACCAACGTTTTCCACTTAAAGTGCCGACTTTTTCTTAGTCATTTATAACGACATACCTTTTACAACTTCGTCTGAATTCAGAAATAATTGAAAGCCAAGTGTCAAAGCTGTCGGACACGGGATTAAATTCGAACACAAGTACTTAAACTCTTCGAAATATCCATCTTGGAGTTTTCACGAGGCCACCAGATTAGTTCGGTTCAAAGAGCGCTGGGCTGTGGCGCGGGGGGAGAGGTCTGGTTTCGATTACCCGCGCGGGACAGGTCATGTCCTTCCGTGACATCTGGATGCGGTGATTTGCCTTCCACTTCTAATTCATTTGAAGAAGTGGTAAGCTGCATGCGGAAGGGCAAGCTAGTACTGGCTGACTATTTATTCCAGGAAAATTCATTAGGTCATGCAGCTGATCACCGTACATGACTGAACAATTGTTGAAACACGGCGTTAAACCCGATTAAAACAAATATTGTTTGATCATTATTGTTTTATATGTTTGTACATCTGACAGAGTTTGTTTGATCACGTTTTACTTTTATCTAAATGCTGTTTCGTATTGCCTTAAATTCGCCATCATCGATTCTTGGAAGTTCAGTGCACTTCTTGCAAAACATTTACGCCGGGCAATTATGATTATTAATGCGTTATTAATTACTATTTAATGGGTATACATGTAGTGATAGTGTAATCCTTATCATTGCGATCATTACAATACGGAGCTGAGATGCAAAGTTATTGATTTTATATCCAATCTTGTTGATATCATTTACAACATTTTTCACTTTGAATATTTTTTTAATTATGGAAATTAAATTTACCGCTCAACATTCAATCATTTACATCTCGAATGGTTCTAAGTCAAGCAACTACTAACTGTAGAAGCTTAAAATAAGCCATAGTTAATCATATAATATAACTCTCCACTTTTACTGACATTTGCTACACATGACTTGCTTCACCTGAGAGTTTTGGCCCAAATGCACTGAGCATTATTCTGAGTAAAACTCAATAAAGATGACGTCATGTTTCACATTAATTGCAACAGCTAATTGAAACATTTCAGTAAGAGATGTATGATTCAGCAGCGAGCAGAAGCAAAATCATCTATCGGTAAACATTGAGACGGCCCTTTTTCTTAAGGAAAATAATAATATACATTTATTTGTAAAATATTAAACATATTTGCTGTATTAAATTTGTGAAACTCAAAATATTTGTAGATCTAGTCTTGATGACCTTATCAAAAGTTCTGTAATTCCCTAACAAAATGTCGTTTTGCAATACTTTTGTTATAACAAAAGTATTGCAAATATCCCTGCATTCAGAAATGTTAATAAATCAATTTCGCACAGATGTGTCATTTGGCCCAAAAATCTCAGAGAATTGTCACAACTGTCTCAAAGATATGGAAGCTTACATAAATTTCTCCCAGATATGTCATTTGGGCCAAAAATATCTTGTATCTACACTGTTCATTTCATTTGGATGATTGCGGTTTTAGCTTTAAACCCAGTTTTGTTTTTGGTACTAATCGTTTTAAGGCCGTACTCATAATTTCTCCGACCATTTATGTTTGTGTATTGACCCTTTTCGGCACAGTCGTACAAACATGGTTTTGCTATTTGCATATCAGTGCTGTGTAAACCAATCAAATCTTACGTTTACCACTAAACCAACTTCTCTTCAACCGAACAACGTTGGTAACCTTGACGCGGATTGGTTAACCTCTCGGTACGTTACCCTACCGAAATCCACTGAATTTCGATGAATCTACAGGATTTGGATCTGTAGTGACCAGCAATCGTAACATCTCGCTAATTTTATGTAGCATAACAAATCTTAACCTTCAAAATGCGCGGACCATCTTTTTCGGCGCAGCCGTACTAACGTGGTTTTGCTATTTGCATATCAGTGTTGTGTAAACCAATCAAATGCTTTGTTAACCGCCAAGGCAATTTCTCTTCAACCGAACAACATTTGTAACATTGACGCGGATTGGTTTGCCTTTGGATAAAGGGCACATTACCTTACCGAAATCCATTGACTTTCGGTGAATTTACCGAAATCCAGTTGGATGTGGAGCGACCAGCAATCGTAACATATCGGCATTTTTTTGTTGCACAACACATTTTAACCTTCAAATTTCGCCGGCCATATTTTTTCAAGATATTTCTTGTTTCTACAGAATGTGTTTACTTGTATGTATATAGTTTTATGTTTCTTTGTGCTTTGTGTAGTTTGTATACATGTGGCATTTCCTTCACGACTGCTTCATGCATTTTTATTATTGAGGTTTGCCGTCAGAGTTTGAAAAAACAGGTCTCTGATTGTCCTATAATGACAAATATATCAAACCTTTGTACTTTTAGTTAGTCAGGCTACTACTTTATGTGCTCGTAAGACATTTTTAGTATCACGATCTTTGATAATATTTGCAGAGGACCATTCTAGTAAATGTTTGATGAAATGATGCCTATTTTTGTATTAAATTATTACATTATGCCAAAGTGATATTAAACGATGAAAATAAAAATTTATCAGGTTTACATCCAATAAAAACGATTGTTCAATTCATTCGGATGATAACATTTTGTTATATAGCTTGTATATACACATGTATGTATTGGTCCCAGATAGTTTACCACAGTCAAATCCACAGTAGATATAATTTAAGAAGCTTTTTAGAAGTTATGTGAAATACGTGTAGTACTGGTGGATTAGCACTTTTATAACATAGACCTGTATAAATCAATTATGACTGAATCGTAAACTCGCCCCGTAAAATAAACGTTTCTTCTATTTCGTGCCGACATCTGACGCAACGTATCAATATTATTAATTTCATTCATCAAGATACTTAAATCGAAACAGCTCAGTTAATATTAAATTTGCAATTAACCAAAGAGAAAATCTTTTAAATAAAATTATGAACATTTCAATTTATTTTATGCTCGCTATTCATTCGTGGGCGACAAACTGTTGCTAGTGCGGATAAAATGCCGATCTAGTGCGGATCTTGTTCGGATCTAGTGAGGCCTAGTGGCGACCTAGTTCGGAATTTGTGCCGACCTTATGCGGACTGAGTGCCGACCTAGTGCGGATCTAGTGCCGACCTAGTGCGTATCCAGTGCCGACCTAGTGCGTATCTAGCGCCGACATAGTGCGTATCAAGTGCCGACCAAGTGCGGATCAAGTGCCGACCTAGTGCGTATCTAGTGCTGACCTAGTGCGCATCTAGTGCCGACCTAGTGCGTATCTAGTGCCGATCTAGTGAATACATAGTGCCAACCTAGTGTGGATCAAGTGCCGACCTAGTGCGGATTTAGTGCAGACCTAGTTCTGAATTTGTGCCGACCTTATGCGGACTGAGTGCAGATCTAGTGCCGACCTAGTGCGTATCAAGTGCTGACCTAGGGCGTATCTATTGCCGACCAAGTGCGTATCTAGTGCCGACCTAGTGCTGATCTTTAGCCGACCTAGTGCGGACATAGTGCCGACCTAGTACGGACTTAGTGGTGCTGACAAAGTGCGGATCTAGTGCCGACCTAGTGCGGAATAAGTGGTGCTGACAAAGTGTTGATCTAGTGAGGATCTAGTGCCGACCTAGTGCGAACTTTGTGCCGATCTAGTGCGGACTAAGCTTCGACCAAGTGTGGACCTATTGCGGACATAGTGCCGACCTAGTGCGGATCTAGTGCCGACCTAGTGCGTATCCAGTGCCGACCTAGTGCGTATCTAGCGCCGACATAGTGCGTATCAAGTGCCGACCAAGTGCGGATCAAGTGCCGACCTAGTGCGTATCTAGTGCTGACCTAGTGCGCATCTATTGCCGACCAAGTGCGTATCTAGTGCCGATCTAGTGAATACATAGTGCCAACCTAGTGTGGATCAAGTGCCGACCTAGTGCGGATTTAGTGCAGACCTAGTTCTGAATTTGTGCCGAACTTATGCGGACTGAGTGCAGATCTAGTGCCGACCTAGTGCGTATCAAGTGCTGACCTAGGGCGTATCTATTGCCGACCAAGTGCGTATCTAGTGCCGACCTAGTGCTGATCTTTAGCCGACCTAGTGCGGACATAGTGCCGACCTAGTACGGACTTAGTGGTGCTGACAAAGTGCGGATCTAGTGCCGACCTAGTGCGGAATAAGTGGTGCTGACAAAGTGTTGATCTAGTGAGGATCTAGTGCCGACCTAGTGCGAACTTTGTGCCGATCTAGTGAGGACTAAGCTTCGACCAAGTGTGGACCTATTGCGGACATAGTGCCGACCTAGTGCCGGCCTATGACAATTTACAATATTCTTCAGATGCATAAACATATTTAAATATTTCTACATCTCATAGAACACTATTTTTATTATTTATACCAAGTCCTGACATTCTCATTTCGGTGACGTCATCCAGAAGTCACCTGGAGACGGGATGCGAGATACCAACCGATGTATCAATATTGATATCAAGTACCAGTTCACATGGGTTTTACATGTAAAGAACTGTTGAATCATACATAACATAGACAAAACCAATCGGTTCTGCTTTGTAATTTATTGGCGTGGAACATTTTAACGTTTCATGCGTTATGCATTAAGTATCAGCTTTTTACTGATTGCCTTTAAAGGTACATAGTCTTATTTTCTATCAAAATATGCGAAGTCATATGTTTTAAGAAAATTGTATGTTAATGCCTTCATGCAGACATACTCTAAAACATTGCACTATAACTTGCTTTCAAGGTTTCCTGGAACTTCAAAACTCGAGTCCGATACAGGATGTGTTCATGCTAGCACTAACTCGGCGCGTAGGTCAAGATAGAAGGTCACTTGTAATTGTGGTTTTGGGAAAATCTTTATGAAGGCAATTGCCTCCGATTTTCTAACATTTATGACTAAGAATATTTTGTCAAAAAATAAGACCATGTGCCTTTAACTCTTTATAATACGTTGTTTTGGTAGCACGTAATAGTTTGTAAGCCAATGAACATTTCTGTATGGTTTGTTAAGGACAAAATTTGTGATTTTTAATATATACAATTTTGAGGAAAACAGGGATTGTTGTTGATTTTTAAATTATACAATCTTAGAAGAAAGACGAATTTGTTGATTTTTATTGCAAACTTAGAGGAAAGACGGATTTGTTGATTTTTATTGCAAACTTAGAGGAAAGACGGATTTGTTGATTTTAATTGCAAACTAAGAGGAAAGACGGATTTGTTAATTTTTATTGCAAACTTAGAAGAAAGACGGATTTGTTGGGTTTTATTGCAAACTAAGAGGGCAGACTGAATTGTTGATGTTTAATACAATCTTAGAAGAAACACGGATTTGTTGAATTTTATTGCAAACTTAGAGGAAAGACGGAATTGTTGATTTTAAATACAATCTTAGAAGAAACACAGATTTGTTGATTTTTACGATCGTTATTGAAGAGACGTGACTAGTGCAGTATGATTTTAGAAATGAAAAAAAAGGATTGATCAATTTTTGACATGATGTTTTAAATAGAAATGGCTAAAGTACATTCATATACATGTACATATTTATCGGTACAATTCTGGATTATTGCAATATTAATTAACAGTGTGCAATCCAATAATTGCGACGACGTTAGTTCGTTTGTTGTCCAAAAGATCGGATTAAAAGAAGGACATATTTGGAGCGGGAGTTCTCAAGATATCCGCAAATGTGCTCGTATGTGCGTCTCCAGAAAACCATGTCAGTCAATTAATTACGATATGTTGACAAAAGTATGCGAGTTAAATGCTGGAACTTTTGATGACACGCCAACAAAAACAGGGGATACATTGGTGTATTCTAGTTTCGCATGGTGGCCCGCAAACGTAAATAAAATATGCACATTTTTTGCAGTCCTATTAAAGGCTTCTCCACATATAAAAATTGAAAAAAGTGGGTGGGGTAATAATTTACATTTCTTTTTAAATGTCATACATTTTTGACATCCTCTAACCAAATGACTTCCTTATTGTGTAGAAAGATGACCAGTTATGTATTCATAAAATAGAATGTTATATAACATTACAATAAATCGCATTACATGTGATGATAATTATGGACAAGTATTTGATGGAAAGGTCTAAGCTTCATTTTGAGAGTATACGATTTGAATATAATTATAAGGGATTGGTATGTATGAAGATTTGTTATGTTCATATTGCAGTGATTTAAAGTATTCTTAAATGTGACGAATTCTAAACTAAACGTCATAATTTCAAAATATTAAAACGATTATCTGATTAATTAAAAAAAATACCAATTACCATTAGAGTGGTTGCCATTTCGCTGTGCTTAGCGTACAACGTGATGATCTACATTCAGTGAAACTCACCGAAATTGTAGAACATAGATAGAGAGTATACCTTGTGTGCCGACTGGTACTAATATTTCGTTTTTTTTCTTCTTTTAAGCGAAAGGTTCTGTGGTATTTTGATGTAAGAGATTAATAAGCAAATGAACAACCATTATTGGAAATACTTCCGTTCTCAAAGTTCATTTTTTACGTAATGAGAAATAGATGTTTTTTAAAAAGAGCTCAATATAAATGGATAATATTCATATTGTAATACTTTGGAGTAATCTCCAATTGAACGAGTCTTTAGGAGGATCATCCACTAATAACAACAATAATAAGTGAAGAACTACAAGCAATATAATTTTAGAGTAAAGCTATAAACGTCAATTAACGTATTTCTGTTGGGCTGTGTGAAGTTGGCAAAACACTCGGCGTTCGACAATCAACATGAAAATAATTGGAAGTTGAGCTGGGTACAGCGTTGGACAATCTACATGAAAATCTTTGAACATTAAGCATATAAACTGAATGTCGAAATGGGCACGACGTTTGTTGAAAGTTGAATGTCGATTGTCTACCATTGTGCTCAGCTCAACATTCAATTTCTTGGAATGTAACTTCACTTCTTTTGATAGCCGATTGTCGAATGACGATTGTTGAGCCAGCTTTGCAGGGGTTTTCCATTGACAGAACGTTTATTTTTATGGTTAGAGTTATGAGGTATATTACATAGGTACATGTTTTACATATAAGTGTTACGCAAGGAATCTAGTCATTTCGGGGCAATGTCAATGAAAAAGGTCACTCATAAATAATGTGGCACCAATATTTTATATCACAGAGGACGCAAACTCAGTGTACCCCGAATTAGGTTCTGATTGGTTTATAATTTCAAAGCCTGCAAAAGCAACCAATAGTGTCGTTATTTATATACTGGTCAAAGTGCTAACCCTATGATTCTATTTTATTTAGTTCTAAAAAGCTAGCGGATTCATCTCCTGTTGATTTTGATAGCATTTATGGTCCAAATTTATTTAACTATCAAAAAACGTCGGTGTAAACCTGTCAACGTTCACCGTGTCTGATGACATCGATGTCGTCGTCGTGTAGTGAACATACCCAAACATAACATAGCAAGTTTGCTCTGTTGACCAGTACATGTACATAATTAACATACATGTACACATTGAAAGTCTTCATTGAGTCACTTCAGTGCAGAAGAAGAACTTTAATCAACACATAATATTTCATATATGTGTAAAGGTCAGAAGTGACCCATGTACAACAGTACATGCATTATAATTATACTGGTCAAATCAGGGTCAAACGTGAATACAGATTACTCATTACATAAGTCCAAGTACAAACTGTGCATCTTAATATATATTAAATTATCAATATTTGTATGTCATTATAAAGTTCAGATTCTCCTTATACAACTGGTTTACAGTGCGATAAAAGCCATACAAAACATGTCTGTTCAAGTCATGATTGTCAGAATAAAATTGCCCCCTGAATATACATGTACTTTTGTATAGTTAAATCATTGTTTTAATTATGTTGTACTGTGCATAGATGGGACTGAAATAAAGAATATATATGATTGTTTTATTTAGTTCGATGAACACTGCCATTCTCGTCCTTGTGCTGACGATGAAGTCTGTATTCCTGGAATACTCGATTTCGCTCGAGGTTCGGACACATGCTCGTACACCTGCATGCCGGCGGGTCGTAAGTTTATGAATATCTTTTTTATAAATACAATAAACTCCATGCAATTCGGACTCTACCGAAGCATGTTCAATAGTCTGGCAAAATTGTTCGGTTTAGACGGAATTTAGTGTATTTCTTGTTTATAAACGCTTGAATTTAAAAGTTCATTTAATGCAATAAATATACGTCAAAACTATTTATATATTTGATAAGGGGTGACATCCTTGCAGATTAACATATTTTTCGCTGCGTTTGACATAGTTGGCAATAAATATGACTTCTTACTGTCTTCGGAGACTGTTTGCTTTCACTGAAGAAGTGGTACTCTCAGACATGAAACACATGCCTGATGATACTCATTATATTAAATTAGAAAATCCCAACCGATTTGTTAGAATGTGTAAGTAACAAAATGGAAACCCCATTCTTTCGGTTGAGTATCTAAAATTGGCCACTTTCGATAAAGAAAATATGTTAATAACAAACTAACCCGAAAACTTTTAAGAAGTGGAATGCAATTCGGGTAGTTGGTAACTACGATAAAGCCAGAACCGGTGTTCTGCCGCTTTAAGACAATTTTATTCGTTAGAGATTACGTTCTTTATGGGAGTTACATAAGGAAACTTCACTAATACCGAAGTTAAAGCTGCAAGACCAGCACAGTATACTGTAATGATTCATGATTCTTGTGAATTAAAATTTCGAAAAAAAAGTGCGATGCTGTATTATCAAAATCACACTCCTCGTTTCAGATCAATTTCCGTCCTCTTGTAGTGAAGATTCTCAAAATACAAAATGGCGGGAAAGTTATTTTTATCTGTAAATTAACATATAAAATACTAATCATATATAACATTTCTGTTTCCAAGGAATTGTATGCCCAATGCCAGAGTCTGGTCTTAATGGAGGACGTTATGTTGGGGACATTAATGAGTGGACATGTGGACATGGTTTAGCAGGAAGTGATACGGCAACTTGCCTACCAAGTGGACAGTGGAACAAAGAAATAAATCCAACTTGTGAAGGTATGCATAAAGCAGTGTACACTCAAATGCATTAAGTCTCATAAGTGAGTGTTAGATTGCCATATTTGTCAATATGAGCCATAAAACTCAACCAGTTTGCACATACAATATAGACTAAATCATGCATACGTCATTTATTATGTCAATCAAATATTGCCAGTGTACATTTAAGCAGGTTTCTAAATTGATCACACTGTGTAAATGATGTCAAAGGATATTTCTTGTTCAACAAAATTATTTCTAGTTGACACAAAGATACAAATCCACAGGCAAGTGTAAGTAAAACATCGAGAAATAAAAGGAAGATTAATAGTTCTGCTACAAAGCTAAAATGAGTGCTGCTATGGGATTTACAACCTCCTCTGTGATTGCCGTCATTTCAAGAAAACGCAACATGTGATGTCACTATTTGCAAGCAGGAAACACTATTTACAAATATTGCTTACTGTCAGTTCATGCATGTGCTTAAACATAATAAATACGTGAAAACGAGCTATCGGTTCGTGATTTTCCTACTACTTGGACTAAAATTGCGGAAAAAAGAAGACGTAACCGGTATTACATATAAACTAAATTAGACAAAAGCTACAAGCAGGTAAATGGTTTCCAGTTCAACCTCTCTAGAGTGGCCCTCTTATCAGAAGCAACCACTCTTCACATGCATTATCCATTTTACCGTAGTACATCATTACAACCTTATAGAGCATCAACCTAAACAACAACCGAATGATATATCTCTCCGCAGCGGTTGCCCTATTAACACGGTGTAAGACGTCTAACATACTCGTAAATTTAAGTTTATGATTCTTTTAACACATTAAACATTATGAATATGTCTTAATAGTCTGTCTGTAGTTTACCGTTATTTTGACATTCCAGTAAATTATAACTTGGCGTTCAAGCATGTACGGTAACGCTACATTTGTTATTTATGGACTATTTTTTAACATAATGAATAATTGAGATTAACTAATGAGAAAGCGAACAACATCTTTAACTCAGTCAAACATGAGCAATCAGAAGTAAAACATTAATCCTCAGCTATGATCAATAATGCATTCTGTGGTTCTTTGTCTCTGTGGTGTCATGGGTACTTGTCTATTGGGGTCATAATTTATTTTTGATGTTGTTTGTCTCGAAAATATAATTCTAGTTGATACATGCGTTGAAAAATATAGATTGAGTGTGGCGCAAAGAAGTTGGCGCAGCAAATGTACATCGTACATCAACACTCAATAACGATCTAGGTTAAATACAGAGCCAGCACTGACAACGTTATTCGGCTTATACACAAGTATTTCAATCCATACCATAATCCAACCAACTAGCCCTGACATCAACATTCGAAACGGGTCTGCACCGAATACATATTTGGAGGCGACTAAAGAGCCACCTCGTGCATCGTTATTCGCGTTCTTTCGGCGCAGCCGAACTAACATGGTTTTGCTATTTGCATATCAGTGTTGTGTAAACCAATCAAATCGTACATTAACCACTAAACCAACTTCTCTTCAATGATCTTGATGGAAGTATTATTCTTATTTGAATACCATGACAGGTGTGTCACAATCACGCAGCATTATTCCTCTGATATTAAAGTCACGATTTCATGATTTCCACTTTACGAGTTCATGAATTCACGATTTCAACTTCATGTATTCACGATTTCAACTTTACGAATTCATAATTTCAACTTTACGAATTCATAATTTGATAGAATGTCAAAAGTCTGCGTTTCTAAGCAAGATACGAAACGGCAAGATTTTTATGATTACAAGACTTTTTTTCTTCAATTTAGAAAAATAATTATTTCTCAAATTTTCAGAAATTCACGGTCATCAATGCACGGAGGATGCCTTTTGTTCAACCATTAATGCCGACTGTGATAGTGGAAACTGTGCTTGTAGGCCAAACATGGAGTACGACAGCACCACGCGCATGTGTCGTATGTTGCATTAAATTACAAAGATTTGAACCCCCTAATTTTTAGCCCAGTTTGTAGAGCACTGGAGGTCCCATTCGATATCCGGGAGTCATGTCCTTATCGCATTGGACCATAGTCATTTGTCCTCTACCTCTGACTCATATGGTGAGGTTAGTACTGGTTCATACAGTCCTAAAAACAGGATAGGCCAACTGACCGCCATGTTAGACTGGAACAGTCGAATAAAATATTTGAAACCCGACAAAGCAAACAAAGATTTGAAATATTCTCATAACATCTAAAACACACGGCTTTTGCAGCGTCGTTCTCTTGCCAGTGCTACTGCAACTGCATTTTAATGTCATTCTTCATGAATATACATGCTGGTTGGATTGTTGTCTCCCTAAATTCTCCATAGTTGTTTTTATGGTCGAACAGACCATTCCTTGCACCCCTATTTCATATATGTTTATCCATGCACATCCTCAGTCCCAAATGTTGTGTAGACTGTTGTTTCCCTGGGGTCTTAGTGTGTAGACATTGTCTTGTGTATTTGGCGTTCCATGAAACAACTTAATCTCTGTTTCTTTAAATATACTGAGTGTACAGGTACATGATACTCTAATAGACAAATGTCTTCACAAACTAGCTGAAATAACGCCACATCCATGTACGACGATGTATGATTTCGAATCTGGAGTAAGTTCTTTCACTCTAGTTTCTTCCGAACTGTTGTCCATTGATTCAAAAATGATTTTTATTACTTTAGAAAAATGCATGTATGGAAACGATATCATTGTATGTTTATGTTCATGCACGTGTTTACTAAATGCTTTGTTCAGCAGATGTTATGGTAGCACCTATAAGTTCCTTAACTCCCGTCTAATGAGGGCACAACTGTTCACCTGGGTGTACGATGGGTCAGAACAAAACTGTTCTATTTGTGGTCGATGGATGGAGAGCCTGACTCCTGATCCGATGGTCGTGAGTTCGAGCTCCATCGAGCGGGGTTTGATCAAGAACTTAACACAACCTGATTTACTGATTTAAAAGGGATGCGCAATGTTCGAGGGGTAGAGCGCCTGATCCCTGATCCGAAGGTCGTGAGTTCGAGCCCCGCGATGAGCGCAGTTTGATCACGAACTTCACAATCCCTAAATTTGGCGCGAGTACTGGTTGGTAGCCAGGAATCAGTCATCGAGAGTGATTAATATAAATTGTAAGAACTTGTTTCACAATCGATGTAAAATAAATAAGTTTAAACCAACCAAAAAAGAAGTAAACCAACCTGATTAGTGTGAGTTTTAAGAACTTGTTTCACAGTCACTTAGACAAATATGATTACACCAAACTAAGTATATACGTCGTTTGCTTGTAGTCTGCGGAAGCCCACCATCCCCAGTAAATGCAGTCATAGTCTCAAACGACGACACAACGGCAACGTACGCGTGTGATGAAGGTTATATACCCAATGTTGCATCCGGTGAGCCGACCAGAACTTGTTCACTGAAAACTGGCTGGACGCCGTCAACTAATTACGAATGTTATAGTACGTTTGTATACACGCTTTGTATTACTTATACTTATTTATCACATAACATACGGCATGGGAGTAATTATAACGTACGCATTATTTCCAGTCATCCACAAGTGGATTATTTATGCAAATTATATATTAATACGCGCTGTTACAAACCCAAATAAACATGGCCGACTTTCCACGTGTCAGTCTACGAAAAATATGTAGCATTTTGCAATCGTCTGAAAGTTAAACAGCTTCCTAAACGGAAGTTTATCCCAAATCTTACCATTGAGAGCTGTAAACATGTTTCAAATCCGATGCGAGTGCGCATTTCAGCTTGTCTGGAGGTAACAACAATGTGTTCGTCCGTCCTGACAATTGTCCATAGTGGATTCTTGTATGTAGATATCTATCAGAACAGTCCACTTGCGTGAGTGACGTATATATCCAATTATGTCAACAATAGATATGTTAATGATTTGACTTTAGAATTGTCTCAATGACGTCACGGCCTCATGTCGTCACATCAGCCTTTGTGCACTAAGTTGTGAACTTTAATAACTGTATTAAATTATTGAAGGTGTTAATCGTTTTTAGTGATCAGTTTCAACATTGACCGACTTTAAATTTGGTTTATTTGTCGGTATTAGTCATCGTTTTGTTTTGGTACTACTTTTCTCGACCGAATCTGAGTCAATGCAGGGAGAGAAAGGAGTCTATGTGCATTTATTTGTTTAAAATGTTTACAAATTATATGATAAATACGATCCAGCATTCGTGTTCATATTTTATTGAATTTATTACACTCGTTAAAGCCTCACGTTATATCATTTTTACCGACTCGTTGAATAAATTCAATTAAACATGAACACTCATGTAAGATCCTCCATTAAAAATAAAATAATGTGCATAACTTTGTATTCTAAGCACAGTATTCTGTTCTTTAATAGTACGTTAGAACTATATGTGCCTAAGTTAAAAAAATATTCACGAAAAGGAAACTAAATCTATCATGGATCTGTCACGCTACCATGAAAGCAACTTTACCGTTAAACCAACGATGCCATTAAAGCAACTTTACCGTTAAACCAACGATGCTATTAAAGCAACTTACCGTTAAAACCAACGATGCCATTAAAGCAACTTACCGTTAAAACCAACGATGCCATTAAAGCAACTTTACCGTAAAACCAACGATGCCATTAAAGCATCTTTACCGTTAAACCAAAGATGCCATTAAAGCAACTTTACCGTTAAACCAGCGATGCCATTAAAGCAACTTTACCGTTAAACCAGCGATGTCATTAAAGCAACTTTACCGTTAAACCAACGATGTCATTAAACCAACTTTACCGTTAAACCAACGATGCCATTAAAGCAACTATACCGTTAAACCAACGATGTCATTAAAGCAATTTTATCATTAAATAAACGAATCATTAAGTCATCGATACCATTAAACCAACGGTACCATTATGCCAGCGATCCCATTGAAAGAACGCTCGTATTGAACTTATTTTGTCTCGCTTTGTCAACTTTCATATAGCATGTGAGAACGACCCACCGGATGTAGATGGGGCTACATTAAGCGAGCTATCCTCGGATCGGACGAGGACATACACATGTGGCCCAGACCCTATAAAGCAAAGACTGAACACTGGAAATGGTACCATTAGATGCCTCGAAACAGGTGCTTGGGAAACAACTACCTTTGCGTGTTACGGTAAGTGCAGTTTTATACAGCGCAACCTCAATAATTAGACCGCCTTTGGCCTCTGAAAACTGGTCCTTGTTAATACGATCTTATCAATGAGATGGTCTTAATTCTGAGCGTTTTCTTCCGATTCTTTTGACCTATAATGTAAAAGAATGCGAAAACGTTTTGGGGTCAGTTTGCATTTTTCGATTCATTCATCTTATAATGATCAGCAAGATGAGAGCAGAGATTGTCCTTCTTGCAATTTGGCGTCGTTCGGAAAATGTTCGTGATCTCCACAATCAGATATTCGTGCGCAAATTGCGTTAACTAATAGATTGGTAAGTAGGAATCGGAACTACTTTTAAGGCTAGTCACTTATCTGATATTGCAATAGGTATGATTAACAGAATACATATATTTATTTTTCACTTCATTAGAGTCCGAGATTACTGATGAATCTTGAGACTAATCTCCATGTCTCATTTTAATTTAAACTTAATCTAATCGAGCATGTACTATTGTCGTATAATCATTTTATTAAACTTTCAAAATAAAAGTAAATAAAGAAAACTGTACAATTAATTTCGTAATCTCATCACAATGATAACGTTGAGAACGTTTACACGGAAACGAGATATATTTCTAGACCTATCTCGAGTTTTCTCATCGCAGACCTTGTAATCCAGGGGTATCCCTTTAAAGCAGCATTACAGTTTTCCCTCTCTTCTCTAATGGCTATATGATAGTTTCAAATAAGCCGAACTACCTTTCATTTCGCCAAACGACGTTCTATTATTTCGATGCTGACGCTTTTTTAACAGAAAATACCCTTCTTTAAACATCAACACGTAAGTTGCATTTTTCTGTGTTCTGACAAGTCATTGAGGCTGTTCTATAAACACGAAATGACATTTGGTGTCATTAAGCAAACATGTACCTTAAAACGATTTCACATGTGTTTCATTTCAGGGGTCGTCACATTCATTAGCTAATGCATAGGGCAAATTATAAACCGGAAGGAAATTATATTTACCTCGGCAAGGATGTCGTTCCTTTCCAATCTGTTAAAACAATTACACACTTTTATTACATAACACAAATATAATGCCGCTTTAACAAAACAGGTGACTAAATCTGTATTTCAGGTTTAAGACTAACGCCATCTCCAGCTGCAGGAATACCAAATATTGCTGGGACAGCGGTAGGGTACCTGGAAATATATAAAGACGGCTGGCACAATGTGTGCTATGACAAATGGAATTGGCAAGGGACGTTGGTCGCATGTAGAAGCCTAGGATATAAGTAAATATATGACTTATCATATTTATACTTACTGAACGATGTCGTATATTGATTTGTGTATCCTTAACATATTTCATAATGGTAGCTTCATTGATAGGATATCAAAATGTATCTTTGTACGCATGCCTAGAGGTCCATAGGTATACCATCTTGATTTGTCAGAAGAGTGTCATCGTCGCTTTTATATTCAATGATTGTTTCAACCATAGGGGTTTCTCTCGAAAATAGGAAATTTGCCTAATTATATTGAAGACCTTTACACTATATATATATATATTATGTCAACGTGACCGACCATACACGATAAAATCGTGATGTTGACAGAATTTCACCCACTTTTTTCGATAGTTTATATATCCGTTAAGTATGAAATAGTTGAGCCAACTATCATAACAATAAACAGAAGATGTATCTTGTATTTTTTATAAACTATGTGAAATAAAACTGGCGGGGTAGCTCTTTTGACCAGTACATGTGTAGTTAAGCACGGCTTGGTGTTAGATGTCATGCAAGGTACGCCCATTTCTGAGCAAACATGTTCCAATATGGGTGTTTAAATATCAGTATACCACAGTTCACCGATGAATAATTAGCATGCGCATATCCTTGCCGGTATAATAATGGAAAGCGAAAGTGACATATAAAAGGTAAAATGAGCGCTGCTATGGGATTTACATCCTCTTCTGTAAGTGACGTCATTTCAAGAAAACGCAACATGTGATGTCACTTTTTGCAAGAAGCAGGAAACAATATTTACTCCATATGGTCACTTCGTTTTCATATTGCCATATGGAGAATATATTGCTTACTGCCAGTACATGGTGACGTCACATGTGACGTTTTCTGGAAATGACGTCGCTTAAAGAAGAGGTTGGAAATCGTACAGCGGCGCTCAAATATAGGCTCCATCTGATTTTCAACCTATTCTTGTGTGGGACCCCCAAACGCCCACCGCTGTACTCTCAGTCATCAAACTCCATTTGTTTATTATATGGAGTTTACAACGTTTTCTTAACAGTTATTCCGTGATATAAGGCGGTCAGGTGACCTAACCAGTCCTCCCGAGTAACCAACCAGTAATAGCCTGCTCCTACGCATGCAACTTCTTAACATAAATCAGAGCTCGGAGTATGAGGACACATCACTTTGGTTGTAATATCTTCTGTCAAATTGTCATGGAAAAACATACGCTTCTCCCGGAGCTGGAAAGCACGATCTATAGTTTAACAGTCGAGCACTCTACCGACTGAGTTAACCGGTGGGGCTCTAACCACTATGTAGCGTCACTCCTCGGTTGACACCAAAACTCACCTTACCCGGCGTACAATTAAAAACGTCCATTTATGTCGTAGCAAGCTGACTATTTAAACATGAAACAGACAAAAATAAAACCATTTTGCTCAGTGTTTTTCTCGAGGTATTCCTAGTTAGTATTAAATACGTCGTTTGATTAAGTTTTCTTATTTAAATCACAGGTTTGGTGGAAGTTTTCACAAAGATTGGTATGATTTGAAAGATCAACACACGGATTCGGTACCAGATTCAATTAAGTCTTACAAATTAAATAATTTGAACTGCGATGAAGATGGGCAAGGCTTAGAGTTATGTGATTACAATTGGGCCGATTGTGATCATGACAAAGACATGGTTTTAACTTGTTTTGACTATGATTTTCAAGGTAATGATAAGACCATTATTCAAAACTAGCTAGATAATGCACACTAGGCATTCCATCAATTTGTTTTCAATTATACATAGCGGTCAGTGGCATTGACCACTTTTTCTGGAATTGATTGTCAACCCAAATTAATTTGTGCTTCACCAAGCTGACGACTTGTCCACGTGATTTAGAGGTGGGGGCATGTGTCCTTGGCCAAATTTCACAGAAGCACATTACCTATCACGCTCGAGAATCGAACTGGAACTCCTATGTGACAGCCCAGCACACTACCTACTGAGCTAACCGGACGGACTACCACTATGTGTAGTGTGAACGTAATGCAATTCAGAGGAGTTTAAATTGTGCTTACTTTACATACAGCTATTCATGAAGAAACACAAGCTTGGAATTGCTTTTGTTGTTTTTTTAAGAAATATTCCTCTGGCATCCCTTTATTTCGAGACATTTAACGAATACAGAAATTGCATACATAGTATTTTAAGTTTATTATTAACTTAAGCAATTACAGCTCATCGTCATTAACAAATCTGTACACAAATACATCATACTGTGATGTGGACGAATAAATATATAATATTATAAATTGAGCGACGCATTACGATTTCCAACCTCTTTTATAAAGTGACGTCATTTCCATAAAACGTCACATGTGACGTCACCATGTACTGACTGTAAGCGATATTAGCCTAAATGGCAATATGAAAACGATACGACCGTATGGAGTAAATAATGTTTCTTACTTGCAAATTAGGAATCACCTGTTGCGTTCTCTTGAAATGACGTCACTTACAGAAGACGTTGGAAATCTCATAGCAGCGTTATATATTAATGAATAACATCAATTATATAGTAATATTGTTGTTCTTATATTACAACGTACAAGTTTTTCATACGTAAATATGAATATTACAAGCGATTGTTTAAAGCGGCAAAACATTTTATGTAATTGATGGATGTAATAAAAACCTTTTCATACATTAGGTAGGAAATTATATCAACACCGACGACAATATATTTTAATGATTTTGACACATTTTGCAAAAAATAAGACATTTTAACTCTTAATTGTCTTCTCGAGCACACTTTGCTGTTAATGAAGAAGTCAAAGAATAAGATATTGAAATGTGACGTTTCTTAATGAGACACGTGAATTCGGTGAATGTTGCTACATTGCACGTCACTTCCTGTTCGTCATTAAAACAATCCATCATAAATGTTCTCCAATTTGTAGTTAACAAAGTCATTATAAAACCATCAGACAGTCGTTTTGTATAATGAAATGAATTTCAGACTAGTTCAGACTTTGATAAAAAGAAACTAAGATATGTTCAATATTCAAACTGTGTATGTATTTTATTTCAGCTGAATCTTCCGTTCAAATAAAAGCAAGTAATGAGCTGTGGGTAACGCTCGACGGTGTTAGCAAACCTTTGTGCCATGAGCATTGGTCCAACAAAGAAACAGAAATATCCTGTAAAACAGTGAACTCTAACTGGAGGTAAAAAGGAATATTTTACTTTTTCACCTAGAACAGAAAATGACAGTTAAGTTCTCCTCAGGTCAGCATAGATTAGACGTCAGTTAATGTAGTATGACTGAAATCATTGTCCAAGCTTACAGTTCTCCTCAGGTCAGCATAGATTAGACGTCTGTTAATGTAGTATGACTGAAATCATGGTCCAAGCTTACAGTTCTCCTCAGGTCAGCATAGATTAGACGTCAGTTAATGTAGTATGACTGAAATCATGGTCCAAGCTTACAGTACCGGATAATTGAACGCTCATTTCGGATCGGTGTTTAACTAGATAGCCTTATACTATCAAAATATTCCAAGTGGTAATTTTGAGAAATGGCTTGTTAACACCTTCATTCAGGCGTACCCTAAAACAGTGCATCATTAAAGGGGGGGGATAGATTTGCTCCTCTCCGTCCTTCCGTCCGTCACAAAATATTTTGTCGCACGTATCTCCAACAGTATACTAGATATACTCACAAAACTTTACAGGAATGTTCACCAGCATGTGTAGTTGTGCACCTGAAGTTTCATATTTGGCTCCACCGAGTAAGTGCAAAGTTTTGGCCCTTGACTTACTGAAAAAACTGCATACAGGTCATGCAATCTTGTGTCGCGCGTATCTCCAACAGTGTACCACATATACTCACAAAACTTTACAGGAATGTTCACCAGCATGTGTAGTTGTGCACCTGGGGTTTCATTTTTGACTCCGCGCAGTAAGTGCAAAGTATTGGCCCTTGACCTATCGCCATAATCTGTAAAGTTTTTCACTTGGTAAATTTGATACATATTCACACACTATGAGCAGAATAATAGCATTTGCTCTTGTGACAAAGGCTAGAAGTGGGTTTCCTTTTTTATTTTGTTCATGGGTGAGCAGTTATTGTTTTAAGTGATGTTAAAGTATTTCGAAACTCAACTGTTACAGCATAAAGACAACCGAACTGGTTTCAAAAACTTATTATATGAAAATGTTAATATTTCGGTTGGACCTCGTCCATTCGAATTCATCATGTCCGAAATTGTAATTCGAATAATACATGGTTTCGAATATCCCACTTCAATTAGACGTGCCTAAGAAGATACATCGGGACCTGGAATTTATTCGGGTGATACCAAATATTCGGATACAGAGAAGGTTGTCGAGTAAACGAGGTCCGACTATATCTGTGACTGTTTATACCACACGATGTAAACTATGGGGGAGTAAATGTCGTACTGATGGCAGTACTGTTAGCAATAATACTGCTCCTGCAGTTACTACTACTACTGTCAGTTTCTCATAGATTCGTTTCAGAACTAAGACGTATTCACTATTTTGATTGTTCTTCTCTCCAGTATTTAACAGAACTTGGTGCATGATTTTTTTAACGATACAAAATGTTTGATTGGATTGCAAGTATTTCAGGTAATCATCATTTTGGTGTTTTTGTAGGCGAGATTCTCATGATGATTTTAGAGATTCGAGTGTAGAAGCATTTGCCCAATCAATCAAATGCGATGAAAGCGAGCCACACTTGTTTTTCTGCCAGAATAAGGGATGGGGATACGGTGACGACTGCAGGGACGACAAATTCGTCGAGGTTAGATGCCGGACTTCTTAGATGAGCATTGCTTTAAAGCGGCATGACAAGTTCATTCTCTACTCAGATGGCTACATGATAGTGTGAAACAAATCGACTTGGATTTCATTTTAGAAAAAAACACAACATTCTCTTAGCGTTTATAAACCGAATATAGTTGATTTAAGTCATCAAAACAAAATTAGTGATTTTTATTTTGATTTGCTAACTTATCGTTCTGATAACGAACACTTTAATTACATCAAAAATGTATTCATAAATGTTTTATGTCCGACAAAGTCACATTCAACAGTTATTCAGTGACAACAACGTTTCTTCGGAGAAAAGACAGAAGTTAAACAAATCATGATTCAGTGAAAAGAAAAAGTTTTTTTGTCATTAAGAATGTAATTGCTAACGAAATACATGAAAAAAAATCTTATATTATTTGCATATAATATGATATGCCTCTTTGAAGCAAAAATCGTGATACCTCCATTATACTCGATTGTCTTATAGAATATTCTATCATCTTTGGTTTAAGTCATATTTAAGTTTCAATAATATGTACTGCTCAAAAGAGTAACCACGCCATTTAGTATTTTGAGAATTTTCACTTTATTATGACAAAATAGTTCGAGACGATGAACTTGATTTTGAAAGGTTAACAATTTTTTTCGATATGTCAATTTATTAAATGATAAATGTTATGAAGCTAGTTTAGTTTAAATGAAATCAACAGTATGTGTATCAGGTAACTTTTAAGAAACTATTTTATGCTAAAAGTTATGGCGGGTCAGCATTTTGACCAGTATATATGAGCGCTGCTATGGGATTTACAACCTTTTCTGTAATTAATTGTTAAATTGCATAAATGTTGAATCTAATTTTACAGCAGCTATTTAATATTTTAGGCAATCAATCACTATATATTTTTAAAAGATCTTTTTATGGCAAAACAATAAGTGATTATTTGTAAAGGGAGGTAATTCACTATAATACTTCAACATATTTAAAACAAATAGTGTTGAAAGTGACATAATTTAGCGAAAATTTAGAACGGTAAAAAGATTAAAATAATTTCAAATTTTATCCGCATTATTATAAAGATTGAAACCACTACTGTTTCATTTACCGCAGACATTATGCCAATGAAGAACGGCTTACTAAATTATAATTATATATCTGAATTAACCTTAATTATATACGTCAAAATTAAGCCTCCAAAACATCTTCGGTCAAAGCACTTCGTTCGTGACGTCAAAACTTCGATTGGGAAATACTCTACGTCATAACTAACGTCACTAATGGTTTTGTCATGGTCACGCTCCAGCTCGTGTTTCACTCGGGTACATTCGAGTCGTGTATGAAGTAACTCACTAAGTCATCTTCCGGTATACCAATACGATAGAAGTTTAGAGCGATTTGACTTTAATTTTGATTTAAAGTGTGATGTTTTGCTTTGCTTGAATTGAGTCGCGCACACATGATAAATAATATAGTCCGATATGTTC
The DNA here is from genome assembly GCA_032209605.1 of Mactromeris polynyma. Classification (NCBI taxonomy): domain Eukaryota; kingdom Metazoa; phylum Mollusca; class Bivalvia; order Venerida; family Mactridae; genus Mactromeris; species Mactromeris polynyma. The sequence continues at coordinate 1,576,692 of JASFXZ010000038.1, forward strand.
GACCTGTCGCGGGCACTTTGACCTAGGATTTTCACTGAATGAATCCCAGTTATCGAACTGTTTCAGACGCAAAACAATTAACTATTTTCATGTATTATGACTTTAAAAATGTCAATTGAATTCTTGCTGTTATATTATATGTTGTACTTTTATATTCTATGAAATGTATATAGCTTATAAAATAGTTGCTCTTCGGTGTTTGATATTTATACCTACTTGGGTATGAACATTGGGTTATTATGAAAGGCAAACAATGTGACGTGCGACAGGCAAAAATGGCAATACCATAAGGGATCAAATAGTGTTACCACGAGGGTAGTTACCGGCTGAGTGGGGCGGGGCGTGTTAATCGACCCGCGGGCCAGCGTTATGCAAACTGGTCAGAGGGCCGTGTAGTCCTGACCCCAATGTCACTCAAATACTTAAGTTTATTAATAGCCTTACACACAATAATTTGTATCATACTTGTATTATGTATGTTATTTTATGTAAGTAAATTTCATGAATTAGTTCGCTTTGAGGAGTAACTGTGCAAAGTAGCGTAATGTGATGAGAGAAGTACGCTATTGGGCTTGAATAATTACATGCTCCATTTTATGTTTGATGACTGTGTTTGCTAGAGCTTGAATCACTGATAACAAACTTTTCTTAAGCATTGACATAAGCCTTGTCGTGAAAATGGGGCTTGTTATCTTTGTGCAAGGGTCTGCAAATGCTTTACTATGTGCGAGAGACTCGTATACATGTAGCGGCATGTGTATTATTAAAACATTTTTTTAATGATTTGTTTATTACAATTTTATTACTAATAGCAATTTGATAGAAGTGATGCGCTTGCATTTTGTTATACTGCACATGTGTATATACATCAGAATAGATTTTCTATTTTTTTCAAAATTTCCATACACAAATAAAGTTAGTTTATAACTACATAACTGCGTTTTGGTGTGTTTTTGTTTTCAATTTGAACAAACAAATTTTGTAATAATATTGGACAAAATAATAATACAAAATCAATGGTTTACAACAGATTTAACAAATAAGTACACTTTGTAATCCATCTGACTGAAATAATCAAACAGCTGGTTCTCCCCGTCATGTGGATAAGGGTTAAACCGACGAGGTTTATAACAAGCGCGCATTTTAATGCATTTCTAGAAAAAAACATCAACAGTTTTTTCGGATTAACATAAAGCAGGTCTCGTTTGCAACAGCAATTGTTTATGCGTGTTGTCCACCTATTTTGCGAAGCCGTACTAACATGGCTTTTCTATTTGCATATCAGTGTTGTGTAAACCAATCAAATCTTACGTTAACCACTACGCAGGTTGGTTAACCTTTCGATATGGAGTATTTACCGAAATCCATTTTGGATCCGGAGTGTCAAGCAATCGTAACATTTCGTCATTTTTTATGTTGCACAACGAACCTAAACCTTCAAATTGCGCCGTCCATCTTTGTTCATGATATTTCTTGTTAGCACTAGAGTCGATCACATGTAATAACTATGTAATGCATCAGTGCTTGTTGTGTCTTAAAGCGATACTGGCATGCTGTGATGGTAGAGTTAGTCTCCAGGTTAGAACGAAGCACACCACATTTAAACATTATTAGAAACACCTAATAAAGCGTCAGTCACCATTGTCTCAAATATATGGAAGCTGCTCTAACGGGCCGAACAATCTTTTGAAGTGCTTTTGGGATGGCTATACACTTTGTACGTGACATTTCGTGCTCGATTTCCACCTCCATTGTGTCATTGAAATAAAACACATCATCCACTGTTCGTAAATCCGTCAGTGCATTTCACTTGTTTTCGGAACCTGATATTTATTTTGGATTATACCAAGTCTTCGGATAAAAGATTGTCGAATAAACGAAGTCCGAAGGTAACAATGGTAGTCGGGTACCGCTTTCACATCTCGAGTTCTTCTTAGCAACTCTTATCAAGGCCATTTCAATTTCTACCTATGGTTAGCGAAAGGTTTATGTTTTGAAGCCAACCTACCAGGCAGGGAAAAAAACAGTCGATAAAAAACCTTTTTGTTTGTATCCGCATAATCTTTCTTCCCACAATCAAAGACATTATACATTCAAGATATAATAACTACTAGTTAACCAAAACAACACAAAGTACCAAGTAAATGACTAGATAAAATAATTTTTTTATTATTTTTTCAATAAAACAATACATTTTATTTTAAGTCGGCAAGACATTATAACAAATAATACACGCTCAGATAAAGAGCCTTTACAACCGACTATGAAGTAACATATAGTATAAAGAAAGCATAAAACAGCTGCAACTAAAGATATAAGCATTTAAGCATACACATATTGACACTTGGATGTGTTTAAAATAGTCTACAAGCAATACAGTTTTAATATTAAATAAATATAATGTTATTAAAACAGTAAATGACTGGTTAATACTCTGATAAGTCAAAAGTTATAAAGATACATATCATACACAAAGAGACACATACAACATTTGCTAAATGGACCGATACAGTTTAATTTTACCCACCTGAGGTCACTATATTGGTATGGCCTCAGTACCCACATGAGGTCACTAAACATAGAACTATATTGGTATGGCCTCAGTACCAACCTGAGGTCACTAATCCTAGATCTATATTGGTATGGCCTCAGTACCCACCTGAGGTCACTAATCCTAGATCTATATTGGTATGGCCTTTGTACCCACCTGAGGTCAATTATCCTAGATCTATATTGGTATGGCCTCAGTACCCACATGAGGTCACTAAACGTATATCTGTATTGGTATGACCTCAGTACCCACCTGAGGTCACTAATCCTAGATCTATATTGGTATGGCCTCAGTACCCACCTGAGGTCACTAATCCTAGATCTATATTGATATGGCCTCAGTACCCACCAGAGGTCACTTATCCTAGATATATATTGGTATGGCCTCAGTACCCACCTGAAGTCACTAATCCTAGATCTATATTGGTATGGCCTCAGTACCCACCTATTGTCACTAAACGTATATCTATATTGGTATGGCCTCAGTACCCACCTGAGGTCACTAATCCTAGATCTATACTGGTATGGCCTCAGTACCCACCTGAAGTCACTAATCCTAGATCTATATTGGTATGGCCTCAGTACCCACCTGAAGTCACTAATCCTAGATCTATATTGGTATGGCCTCAGTACCCACCTGAGGTCACTAATCCTAGATCTATATTGGTATGGCCTCAGTACCCACCTGAGCTCACTAATCCTAGATCTATATTGGTATGGCCTCAGTACCCACCTGAGGTCACTAATCCTAGATCTATATTGGTATGGCCTCAGTACCCACCTGAGGTCACTAATCCTAGATCTATTTTGGTATGGTCTCAGTACCCACCTGAGGTCACTAATCCTAGATCTATATTGGTATGGCCTCAGTACCCACCTGAGGTCACTAATCCTAGATCTATATTGGTATGGCCTCAGTACCCACCTGAGGTCACTAATCCTAGATCTATATTGGTATGGCCTCAGTACCCACCTCAGGTCACTAATCCTAGATCTTTATTGGTATGGTTTCAGTACCCACATGAGGTCACTAAATGTTGATATATATTGGTATGGCCTCAGTACCCACCTGAGGTCACTAATCCTAGATCTTTATTGGTATGGTTTCAGTACCCACATGAGGTCACTAAATGTAGATATATATTGGTATGGCCTCAGTACCCACCTGAGGTCACTAAACATATATCTATATTGGTATGGCCTCAGTTCCCACATGAGGTCACTAAACGTAGATCTATATTGGTATAAAAACTTGAATCATATATTACCATTAGAACGACCTTATAAACTATCAATAACAATTTCTCATCGTACATTAACTTATTATTTGTCGATATTGATAGTTCAAACGTATCTAATTAACATTGATTGTTAAACAAGGTATTACAACTTACATTAATCTCCATCGAAGACCCTTCAACACGCCTCCTATTATACTTCTAATGGTGATTAGTGCATCGTGGTGTGTGTTGATATTAAAAGTATCTGATGCATTTATAATTGACTTATTTGTAGTGTTGTTTTTCTCATTCCAGGAAACCGCAAAAGCACTTTCCGCCAGCCAGTTTTCTTGGTAAGTATATCAGGTTGTTTAAAGCGACATGACTCTCTTCTCTGGTGGATATATTGTAGTTTCAAACCACCCGAATATCATTTCATTTCACGGATATTGACGTGATTTTGAACGTATCCGATTGTAGACGTTAACAAAATCAGACAAACCGTTTCGATTACAAACAGGCAATACTATTATGCGTCATTAAAAAACACACATTCGCACAGCAGCGAGCTTTTTTAATACGTGTTTCATTCCAGAAAGGGTCCAATTCAATAATTTATGCCTACAGTTCTTCAGTGCCAGCAAAGCGCCTTACATCAGACAGTTGAGAGTTGACAGTCTTTTATCCTGTATGCTATTTTAAATTCAGCGCAATGTGAAATATTTCTGTCGGTTAGAATATCATTCCTTATCAGTTATGTGAACTATTTTTTGCATACATTAACTACATACATATGTTCTGTCGCTTTGAGTGTAACATTTACCGTATTTGATGTTATACTTTCCAAAGTAAATTTCATGATACAACTGAACTACATTGTATCTGAACGAACCATCTCTTGTACTGTAAAACCACTTATAATTTAATAAATTATTCATATGAGACTGATTAAAATTGTTTGACAGTGTATGTATAAGCGTATAATCGGAAAGTTTGTACTAGTAAAGGTTACCTGAAGTAGTCATATTCATTGCGTTGAATTATAACGAATGGAAATGCAATAGTCAAATGTGTTTTGTAAATTTAATTTGATAGAAACACCTAGCATTAGGCCTACTATGGTCAGCCTTAAAACATTGTTTGTTTGTTTTTCCCTTACGGAATTGGCCCATACTCAGTGTTTGGGTCTTCCCTGTGGGTTTGTTTTGGCTCCTTATCTTCCAAATAATAAATGTAAAAGTCGACCTTCTTATCCGTCTCCCATTTTGGGATTTCTCATATGCTACACACAAAGTATTCGGACGGTTATCTCAACAGAAGATTTTGCAGTTAAATATTTTAGGTTGGTATTTGGCACAAAAAAACTTCAGAATGCTTCATGAATTCATGTTGGGTGAAAACCCAACTATTTTCGATTTTGAGGGACTATTTAAAATGAATGTTTGTGTGAATACCGGGTCTGGATACATTTCAGATAGACCAAGTGTGACTTTCACACTTCATTATTTCTCGTCTAGGGAAGTCACAATTTCAGGATTTCCCCTTTACGAATTCGGGAAGTGGAATCGGGAAGTGGAATTCGTGAGATTATGATGGCAAGATCATGAATTCGTGAAGTTAAACTTTTGAAATCTTGAGAGAAATAATGATGTGTGAATGCCACCACTGGTCTCCCGCACTTAACATACATGTACATATATTTGGTACCGCCTCCCTTGGCCTAGTGGTTAAGGCATCCGCCATTGGAGCGGGAGGTCGAAGGTTCAAATCTCGGTTGGGGTCCGTTCTGATATGGCCGGTTGGTTAGCCACTACCTACTTAAATAATGGTTACCGTGTGTCTACCTGCCTGGTGTCTGACATTAAAGGAAAGGAATCGGGACAGATAACTTAAACTATTATTTTTCTAACTTCCACACCCGTAGCCAAACGCAGTCACCACTATAGTTTTCTTGTTCGCAATACGCCTATTTTTGATGTTTGTTTTATTTGATACATACTCCTAATCTCGTACTGTTCACTATTTATTTTATAACCCTGCGTTCTCCTCCCATTCCAGTGCATTTTAATTTATTTAATGTCATGCCCCTGATTTTTCTCATTTTTAAGGAAATAAGTTTTGATTGAAGGTCGAAAGAGCGACGTTTTTTGTTTGGTTTAAAAAATTAACAGATACGTTCTGAATGCAACTGATTTGATTATTTTGTAAATGTTATTTCGGTTTGTGTAACGCCTTGTGTACGATTATCCGAATATATATAACAGTTGAACTCCCTGACACAGAATTTTAATGTTATCATAGGTTAATGAATTTAACGTATTTTCTGAGGATATATATTATTTTCAGTTGCGTTCTGTTATCCCTTGAATAGAATATGTCACAATGTAATGGAAAACGTCATTTTATACATTTTCAAAAGGCTATTTAATTTGATACTCGCTTAAGTTTGTATAATAATGTTATGCTCAAATCGTCTTTAGCTCATAGCTCACGAATATTTCAACGGATCGTATCAACTTTCAAATTCTTATTTGTTGAAATAATAAAAGAAATGTCTCTTGTATGAGTAAAAACTGATAAAAAATGATAATGACATTTATACTTTTAATATGATTACTTGACGAAGTCTTTATGGCAGCAAGAATAAGATGTATTGATTTATTTACAGTAAACCCACATTTAGAGACCATCTCAAACGTAATTTACCATTTTAATGAAGATTTAATTCGAAGTGCACGCTATTTTTGTATTTTGTTTTTGTTTTTTTATTTATGTAACACAATACTCAGGTGAGATTTTAACATGATTGACAAAAGCGGAGAAGATATTTTCTGTGTAACTTAAAGAAACGCATTTGAATGTATCACATTGACTTTGATGTAGCATTGTCGTGGACTACTTTGTTGTTGTTGTTATTCTTCTGTGCTAGTAATAGCAACTATGGTCAACATATGGACGACTATAAATATATATAAATATATTGCATCATGATACAAATGTTATTTCTATACTATAAAATGTAAGCAAACCTGTTTCATTTGTGTTTTGATTAAAATATATTTTCGCCATTTTCTAGAAGCCGGAATTAAATACTACAACTGGCAATGCGGAGTTCGAGTTCGAGCCAACCTGAGTCAACTCGAAGATTGGGCCACACAAAATGGTCTGGAGGATGAATTCAGTCAAATGTTTGAACGACTGCTTGCCGTGTCTGAACTTCTTGCTACATCCAAAAATACGCTCATTAAGGTAAAACACCGGATATTGTCCATTCTATAAATGTCCAACTTGACTTGGTTTACTTTTTATTTTCCAGTAATTTTATAAAGTACGGCATCATATGCCAGATTGTTTGCCGAATACAGAGATTTCTGATTAGATGGACATGCCGCAATATTTGACTGCCCTGTATCAGAAACATAAAGTGGACATATCGCGACATGTTTCTCTTGTCTTCTCTAATTCTCTAAACTTCGGGAAACTGGTTAATGTTTGATAAATCCCATTTCCCGTGGTTATATACCTGCCCAGAGAACCCTTATATGAGAATGATAAGATTTGGTACCATAATAGAATCACAATACTGACATTAAGTTTATCAATATCCTAACATTAATCATAAGATTGATATAAAACATAGGTATAGCGAGGCACAATATACTGACCTACTTAACAATTATTTTCAGTATCAATGGCCAATGATGAAAACACATTTCCAGCCTCTGACTACGAGACAGTTATATCATGTACTGACTTACTATCAACTTGGTGGTAAACAAGCACCGGCAATATGGACACCACCTAGGGAAGAAATGGATGAAATATCTACACAAGGTTTGACTTATTTTGTGTAATTAGAGGAAAGTAACTACGGTTTGATTTCATTATTGACATCGGTGCCCGGTATTATTACGGGTCCTTTTACACACGGCACTCAAATCACAAAATTAGCTCTTATTAGTTTGATAGTGGAAATTTAAGCGTGGGGAACGCATGGATATGCCAAATGAGTACTTAATATTCTTTCCGGTCAATTTTCTTAGTGGATTGAGTGTGAAAATGAAATATGGCAGTAGTTGATACTCCGACCTCATTCAACATTTTACATTTTTCACACCCGATATGGGTCACTATCAGGATATATGAGTAAATTTTGTGTTTGAGATTTGAGTGCTGAGTGTAAGCATCTGTTATAATCATGGGCCTTGAAGTCGTTGAGTTACAGCTAATACTAGTTGAAAGTTTTATCGATTGTGAAACAAGTTCTTACAACTTATACTAATCACTCTCGATGAATGCTAACACTTTGCAGTTCAGCCTCTTCAGAGCAACATTCTTTGGGAGACCCAAATTCTGCTTGATGGTGAGAGGTTGTCACTCTAAGGAGGTTCAAAAGATGAAAGATAAAATAATCCAATGATCAACCTCTCTTCTGTATTGAGAGATAATCTGCAAACCTTAAAACACTGTTTATTGCAGATCTTAACCAACTTCCGCTGTCAACACATCCGCCATTTGCCTTGCCAGACAACTGTGGATTGGTCGATTTGATTCGTTCACCAGAGGATACGTCTTTCTGGACTCATCTACGTCTCAAATCCTTGTATGGTACCTCGGAAGGTATGTTGTGTAAGTGAACTTCTGCTCGTGTCTATTGGTCAAAACAGCCAACCCGCCCTTTTGTATTCTGAAAATCTTCGCTACAGTATGATGAAGTGATCTAAAACTGTGAACATGATTTTGACAGGTTAACATCGACTTGATGGGTAGTTCAGTGTTTGCAATTTGCTTACTTCAATCAAACAGAAGATTTATCAAGTAGGGTTTTAGAAACTATGCGAACTAGTTCTGGCGGGTTAGCACTTTTGACCAGTATATGGGCATTGATGATATTAAACATTGTGATATAATTCATTTATAAATATAAATGGTAAACATAACATGATTGTTCTTGATGTTTCACGAGTATGTTATTTAGCATCCTTAACAAAACTGCAGTAAATAAGTTTTGCCTAATGATCTATACAGAGGTTCTTGACTGGCGTTCTGTTTACATGCAGAGTGCTACGTCACAGCGTTCGTATAGCACTTTGCACCAATCGTAACATCTCGGAAATTTCTGTACAGTACGTGTATGAATATACCTTAAATCTGGGTACGTGATGCGGTTTTCCAACACTGGTAACTATACGACATCTGACCAGGGAAACACATTGTAACATACAATGTAATCTTAGCTGTTTTTGTGCCTCATATTCCTAATATTTAAAAGATCTCTGTCATACTTTCCACAGAGACTACATGCATTCACGTCAGCAGCCATTTCGTAGCTTCTTTCCCACAGGTAACTTCCGAGGTCTCTTTTATAAAATAGCCGAGGTGATCCGATTGTCTTTGTAGGTCCTACTCATGACTATCCGTATTTCGCTAAAAATGCACACTTCAAAATAGTACCGCATGCCGATAAAACATTACTAAGTTTTTTACGAGCGCAGTAATCTGCGACTTACATCTGTTTACTCATATTTATAACATACTTTGAAACTTCCCTGTTAAATATAATGATTTGTTGTTGTCATATAACTAGACTTGTTTTAGACTCCAGATTGAAAGTAGTCCATACCCAGCATGCCCCTTACTGAAGTACACATACTATGTACGTCGCGCAGTAACATTGCACAATAGATGAATTGCATGGTAATCAAGTATTGTTGCTTTTGCATTTGCAGACGACAGTGACAGTGGGTTTAGTATAAGTAACACACCTCGTGGTTCAAGCACCGAATCTAAATCAGAAATGGCGGATCCATTTTATGAGCAAGAAAACAAAGACACCTCACAGGAAGTAACCAAAAATGGAATGAGGAACGGTCACTCACAATCGGTATACGACACCATTTTAAAGAAACAGAAATTAAAAGTTCCGATCAAGAGGAGCAACACAAACCCATGGGCGTGTAAGGTACCCAAGCCAGGTACCGGTGTGTGTAACTGTGGCAACGAATCATCTAATGATTTAGACGCGGACGATACGTTGGCGTCTGATTTGATGAAAGTAGAGCATAGAGATCACGTGGCACTATCTGATGCGTCGAAGGAACTCAAAGACGGGTATGCCAAACCTAATAAGCCGAATGTTGACCTAAGCAATGGTTGTCAAAATACTCTGCACGCAACCTGCAAAATGACCACAAAGGATAAAATGCCCGGAAAGATATATGAGAAACGGAAAGGAGATGTTGCCGATATCTCCGCCAGCACATTGCCAAAATCTATTCAAATACGACATAAGAATAAACTGAAACAAATTCAAAATAAGATAAATCAGGTTCACAGCTTCAGTGTTGAAGATCTACCTCTTCGTCTGCTAAGACACAGGCCAAGTGCTTCATTTGAGGAGGCCATAGAGCGTGGATATACTTCAGACACTTTCCAAGATAATAAAAGTAGTTCCGTTGAAGCGGACGAAGACATTCGCCATAAGGCTACTGTGTCAGATAAACCTCGTGCGCTACGCAATGGAGTTAAACGCCACAAGTCCCTTGTTAGTGGAAGTGTTACTAGTGACGATGTGTTCTTGGATGAAAATACAATTGATAATTTGTATAAAGATTATCTAAGTGATCTAATGGAACAAAGGAGTAATAAAGAAAAGGCAAATGGAAAATTAGTGTCTTCCTTAAAACAATCATCACTGAGGCTTAAAACTCTTCCTCAAAAATTGACGTCAGTTAGTTTCGAGTCTGTTTCTCGTAGATCATCGCTTGAATTGACCAAAGATGATTTATTTATCAATAATGTGGATGTGGTTACAAATGAAGTCAACTCAGACAATGAGGCAGACGAACGTCAAGAACCGGAAGTGTGTGAGGCATTTCCGGGTGAGCTCTTTACAGAAGTGAGCGAGAGTACACTTGCTGCTATGAAACGGCACGGCAGTTCATTGAATATAGACCCATCTTCCGAGAATAACAGCCCAAGAACTTTCACATGTAAGTTATGTTGTAAATTAGACAATATATCGGGTACAATATCGTATGCCTGATTGTTATATAAATTGCTCTTAAAGTATAACATTTGAATAGGTTATGTCCCTTGATGTAAAACATGTATGATCTCATATACTATCGATTCAAAATTAGCTGAGAATACCGTTTTTGTGCCAACTATGTGATTAAGTCAATATTTTCCAAAACGCGTTTTCATTGGCTGGCCAGTTCACAATTTGGTAACAACCGTCCTCTAGTAAAAAAGACTACACCTTATTCCCATTCTCCGTGACAAAGTGTTTATGGTTGTTAGTATAATCCAACTTCGTAGCAGTACAAATGAATTAATTTATTTCCTAACTACCGTCTAGAGCATTGTTAACGAGCGAGAATAATGTTGATGCCAAAATCAGTATTTCATGACCAGACATTATTTACTATAACGCCTTAAATCAATCATTATGACTTACATACAACTTATCAACTTCCGTGCAGCAGTTTGACTGGCTCCCCAGGGGAAGTGACTGTTGCGAACAGTCAACTTATGTAATGTCATATTTTCCTTAAGCTTTAAGAGTAGATCTTGTTTTTTAATATGTTTTTGTTATTTCAGACGAACAAGTGTCTGAAGTTCTCGGACCAGACGAGAAGAAGAGAATGTCTCCCTGCCCAATGTTTACTGTGTATCTGCAGAAGACAGACATCGGTTTTGGCTTGAGCCTCATCGATGGACTGGTAAGTATTAGTAAAATATAACGAGAGACATGGAACCGGCCTTGAAGGAGGAGCTTCGTAGCTGGTCGTCCAAAGACAATGCTTATAAGTAGGCTTGACAATCACCTCTCAATTGCTTGAAACCATTCACCCTCGCCCCGGGTATTTGTACAAATGCAGCAATTTTTGATGGGTTGAATTTCTTGTGTGTACATTTTTTAAAACAATATTCGCATTCTCAATGACAAAAAATACAAATATATGTCTTAGCTGTTAGCTTATCGATTAAAATAGTCACATGTAGGCATAGTTGTCAGTAAGAATCGTTTTACTAGTCGCTAACAAGTCAAATTACTACTCATTGTCGCCAAGGGCTATAACTGTTGTTCTACTGTATGTCAATTCCTGACGCAGTGGTCTCCCTTTACGAAATATATAAACTGGCAAGGGGAGATAATCGCTGTGATTGTATGCATAAATCGTATCTTATATCGTATTGGAAAATCAGCAGTTATTTCTGACTCGATTTGTAAGTAAACGTATCAATAATTCATTGATTTTTCGAATGGTCCAATGCGTGTAATAAGATATTATTGACAGTTGTTCCCGTGTGAATTTGATGCGTCTGTTTACTTAGTACCAATTATCTGATGCAAATTTTGTATTGATGATCCAATCGTAAATTCAGACAACCAAAGAATTGAATTTTAGCTTATGTATTATGCGTTCGTCAGATTTGCAGATAATGGGTCAATGAGCCTTAAAACTACTATGATTGTTTTCATCAACTTTTGGTGACACAGAAACTGTGTGACGTAGTACAGTCGGGTTGACAATGTTGACCAGAAACTGTGTGACGTAATACAGTCGGGTTGGCAATGTTGACCAGAAACTGTGTGACGTAGTACAGTCGGGTTGGCAATGTTGACCAGAAACTGTGTGACGTAGTACAGTCGGGTTGGCAATGTTGACCAGAAACTGTGTGACGTAGTACAGTCGGGTTGGCAATGTTGACCAGAAACTGTGTGACGTAGTACAGTCGGGTTGGCAATGTTGACCAGAAACTGTGTGACGTAGTACAGTCGGGTTGGCAATGTTGACCAGAAACTGTGTGACGTAGTACAGTCGGGTTGGCAATGTTGACCAGAAACTGTGTGACGTAGTACAGTCGGGTTGGCAATGTTGACCAGAAACTGTGTGACGTAGTACAGTCGGGTTGGCAATGTTGACCAGAAACTGTGTGACGTAGTACAGTCGGGTTGGCAATGTTGACCAGAAACTGTGTGACGTAGTACAGTCGGGTTGGCAATGTTGACCAGAAACTGTGTGACGTAGTACAGTCGGGTTGGCACTGTTGACCAGAAACTGTGTGACGTAGTACAGTCGGGTTGGCAATGTTGACCAGAAACTGTGTGACGTAGTACAGTCGGGTTGGCAATGTTGACCAGAAACTATGTCACGTAGTACAGTCGGGTTGGCAATGTTGACCAGAAACTGTGTGACGTAGTACAGTCGGGTTGGCAATGTTGACCAGAAACTGTGTGACGTAGTACAGTCGGGTTGGCAATGTTGACCAGAAACTGTGTGACGTAGTAAGTCGGGTTGGCAATGTTGACCAGAAACTGTGTGACGTAGTACAGTCGGGTTGGCAATGTTGACCAGAAACTGTTTGACGTAATACAGTCGGGTTGGCAAGGTTGACCAGAAACTGTGTGACGTAGTACAGTCGGGTTGGCAATGTTGACCAGAAACTGTGTGACGTAGTACAGTCGGGTTGGCAATGTTGACCAGAAACTGTGTGACGAAGTACAGTCGGGTTGGCAATGTTGACCAGTATATAGGCATAAACAATTATAATCAGAGAAAAGGTACAAGATGGACAAACATGAATGCTAAATAATAGAAAACTCGTTAATGGAGAATATTATGTTCTCTTTCAGCATACAACACTGTGTCTGTCGGGTATCTACATCCGTAAAATACTCCCAGATAGTCCTGCTGCAACTAATGGCTGTTTACAATTAGGGGACAGGATATTGGCTGTTGATGGAAAAAGTGTTATTGGGGCCAGTTATCAAAGGTATTGTATTAATATCTCTGTGCGGTATATATATAGTGTTATTATGTTTGCCGAATTATGTAATTTCCGTTACTGCTGACTTTATAAAATTTACGTTATAGGGTCATTTCTTTCAAGGAAATAACGTACATCAAACTTTCAAAAGTTCTCATTAGAACAACATTATGACTTCTTCTACCGGATTATTTCTGATGATATCAATTTTCCATAAGCGGTCTAATTTCAAGAATGTGCGGATTCTACTATGTAACATAAACTACATTTATACGTGGGTTAAGGTCTGATCACATGTCACTGTTAATGATATATCTTATACAATATTTCAATAACACTGTTAGAATTATCGCAAATTCATCAGAGTGCTTTGAATAAATAATGACAGAACCATTCATTAGCTACTTCATGGAACAATAGCATTCTGTTTGAGATTTATGTAATTGAAAATGATAAATTATTAATGGCTGGTCCAGCTTTTTAAAAACCTCATTTTCCGCTTTAATGTCTACTTTCCAAGTGACTCCCTTCATATTTTATTTATGAAGCATTTTAATAAATATTCATAGCAATATTTTATGATGCGTTAACTACATTGTTCGATAACATTAAACAAATTATGAAGAACATTTACCCACATCCTTTGTAATTTAGTTTTAACTTGTGTATTAGGTGGGTAATGCCCTAGAGATATTACATTGACATGAACGTAGCTTTTATAGATCTGTGGTGCTTTATTTACCCTGCGTTGTCTTTTATGTGAATAATACTCCTTTGAAATTTCATTTCAAATTCGATGGAGGTCTCATGTGAATGTGTTAAATACAAAGTTTTAGCGTCTGTCTATATTTGTTTACCAAAGTGTACTTCTATATTCGTTATGCATCGTTGTTCTGCCACTAGTCAATGCTGTGGGTATACTTTATGTATGCTTCATCACACATCACTTCTATATTCGTAATGCATCGTTGTTCTGCCACTAGTCAATGATGTGGGTATACTTTACGTATGCTTCATCACACATCAGATCTGTGATAAAAGTTTTATTCTCATGTTTTCTAACTTTTGTGTCCCATGGTATAAACAAAGTCTCAATCACTTGGGTGGTTAAAGTCATCAATACCAGCCATGAACAAAGATCATAAACGAACTGAAATGGTGTTCTTATCAAGATGTGTACTTTGTTATTACATGCGTATATACTAAAAAGAGTTCAATATCCCTGTAGGATTTATACATATTAATGTTTAATGTTTCTTCTCCACAGCACGATGAACACAATCAAAGATGCCGGGTCTTCGTTGACGTTGTTGGTTGCCAGGGGAAACGAATCAATCGCCAGTAAAGTTTCTGTTTCCCAAGTGTAAACGTACTCAAGTTCAGACCAGCCCTGGAGAACGTCGGCAGTTATTCAAGTTCCAAATTTAAATTTATGTTCTATCTGTGATGTAAAAATATGTATTTATTTATATTGATAATTTTCAATGGTAGAAGCATGAAATATAGATATATTAATTACAAAAAATTAAATTTCTAATTAACAACTAAAGTTTTGTTCTGTTGTTGTATTTGTACTAAGTCAGCGCGAGTTAGATTGGAAATCAGTCTGGGCCCGTATTCACAAACGTCTTAAGACTGAATCACAGACTTAGACTTTAAAAAATGTAAATTTTCATTTTATTCCTACGTAATTGTTACACAATATATTTTGATAAAACATGGCAAACATGAAGAGTGAGTAACAATAAATATTCAGGCACAAATTTATCCAATTAAATATACTGAAAACGAAATGATTGTACATTTATTTTTTGCAATTTGAAAGTCTAAATCTGAGATTAAGTCTTAAAACATTGATGAATACTGGCCCAGTATGCTCAAGTCTCATTTTCATTCTTTACTTTTTCAGTAGAACATATACTATTATTATATGTTTTAGCGAACAATGCAATTACAGTGGGACCTCGTTTATCCGACAACCTTTTATCCAAATACTTGGTATCTTTCAAAATAAATATCAGGTCCCGATGTTTTTTTCTTAGACAAGTCGAATTGAAATTAGCTATTCGAAACCTTGTATTATTTGAAATAAATTTTCGGACCCAATGAATTCGAAAGAACGAAGTCCGGCTGTAAGAGCCATTAATTTCGCAATCTCGTCATAATTTTGTTGAGATTGTTTCAACGAAAAAACGAGATGTCAGTTTTGAGAGCAATCTCAAGTTGTATAACTTGGTTGATCTTGAGACCGTTCTGTCGTCACGTTCCCTTCATGCTTAATCATTGAGCAGTCCTGTATTGTTTCCAATTTCACACCAAAGTTTTCGTGCTCTTGAAATCTGTATAGACAGGCGCCTTTATGTGAATATGGCTTCATAAGCAGTGGAGAAGTTGTCAATTGTTTGCAGAAGAGCAAGTTAGTACTCGTTGATAATTAATTCCAGGATACCTAGTTAGGTCAACTGGTCGCCGTACATGACTAAAAATGTTGGAAAATGGCGTAAAAATCGATGTAAAAACAAAGCTCATTCTCCATTACGTTCTTAATCGTCATTTAGTGTGCCCTTTTTGTAGCTATATAATACATATCAAAATATCCGCATCAAGGCAGCACTACAGCTACATTACTGAATCTTTAGAATGCGTCTAAACTTGATTGAATGCAATTCGATGCATGAAGTTAAAAGACTTCAACAACACAACTCGTAATTAGGTAACGTAAATTACCTCGTGAATATTTCAAACCTCGTGGTATCGCTTTTGTCTGCCTCGGTATGACGCTCATTAATTCAAGACTTTTTAATAAAAAAAATCAACACATTGAATGCAATATTTAAATTTCAAAATACTTTCCAAGAATAATTATGTACATGTGCGTTGTAATATGATATTTCCTTTAAAACCCTTACTTAATTTACATTCGTTTGGGTTTATTATCAACGATATTTTTTTCCAAACAAATGTAACATTCAATACCATACATAATACTGAAACCACACAATACATGGTGATATATAGTTCATTGTAAACATTGATTATTCAATAAACATGATACAGACTTATGTCAATAGTATAATATCAAATGAGTGTTGTATTAGGATTGGGAGGTGTAGAAGTCGTGTTGGGAGGTGTAGAAGTCGTTTTTGGGAGGTGTAGAAGTTGATGTTGGAGGTGTAGAAGTCGTTGTGGGAGGTGTAGAAGTCGTTTTTGGAGGCGAAGTAGTCGACTGGAGGTGTAGAAGTCGTGTTGGGAGGTGTAGAAGTCGTGTTGGGAGGTGTAGAAGTCGTTTTTGGGAGGTGTAGAAGTCGATGTTGGAGGTGTAGAAGTCGTTTTTGGGAGGTGTAGAAGTCGTTTTTGGAGGCGAAGTAGTCGACTGGAGGTGTAGAAGTCGTGTTGGGAGGTGTAGAAGACGTGTTGGGAGGTGTAGAAGTCGTTTTTGGAGGCGAAGTAGTCGACTGGAGGTGTAGAAGTCGTGTTGGGAGGTGTAGAAGTCGTGTTGGGAGGTGTAGAAGTCGTTTTTGGAGGCGAAGTAGTCGACTGGAGGCATAGACGTCGTGTTGGGAGGTGAAGAAGTCGTGTTGGGAGGTGTAGAAGTCGTATTTGGAGGCGAAGTAGTCGACTGGAGGCGTAGAAGTCGTGTTGGGGGGTGTAGAAGTCGTTTTTGGAGGCGAAGTAGCCGACTGGAGGCGTAGAAGTCGTGTTGGAAGGTGTAGAAGTCGTGTTGGGAGGTGTAGAAGTCGTGTTGGGAGGTGTAAAAGTCGTGTTGGGAGATGTAGAAGTCGTTTTTGGAGGCGTAGTCGACTGGAGGCGTAGAAGTCATTTTGGGAGATATAGAAGTCATTTTAGGAGGCGAAGAAGTCATTGAAGGAGGCATAGAAGTCGTTTTGGGAGGCGTAGAAGTCATTTTGGAGGCATATAAGTCGTTTTTGTTGGCGTAGAAGTCATTTTGGGAGGCGTAGAAGTCAGTATGGGAGGCGTAGAATTCGGTTTGGGAGGCGTAGTAATCGACTGGAGACGTAGTGGTCGATTTGGGATGTGCGAAGTTGATTTGGGAGACGTAGAAGTCGATTTTGGAGGCGTAGTAGTAAACCGGAGACGTAGTGGTCGATTTTAGGAGGTGAGAAGTCGAATTAGTAAGCGAAGAAGTCAATTTGGGAGGCGAGGAAGTCGATTTCGGAGGCGAAGTAGTCGACTGGAGACGTGGTTGTCGATTCGGGAGGCATAGACGTCGATTTGGGAGGCGTATTAGTCGACTGGGCAGACGCAGTGATCGATTTGGGAGGCGTATTAGTCGACTGGGCAGACGCAGTGATCGATTTGGGAGGCGTTGTAGTCGATTATGAAGGCGTAATGGTCGATTACGGAGGCGTAATAATCGATTTGAGAGGCGTAGTGGTCGATTATGTAGGCATGATTGTCGATTTGAGGGGCGTAGCGGTCGATTATGTAGGCGTAATGGTCGATTATGGAGGTGTAGTACATGGAGTCCATTTTTAGTGACGTAGTGGACAATTACGGAGGCGTTGTAGTCGATTATGAAGGCATAGTGATCGATTAGGGAGGTGTAGTTATCGATTTGATAGGCGTAGTGGTCGATTATGTAGGCGTAATGGGGCGATTTGAGGGATGTAGCGGTCGAATATGTAGGCGTAATGGTCGATTATGGAGGCGTAGTAGTCGAGTTTAGAGACGTAGTTGACAATTACGGAGGTGTTGAAGTCGATTATGAAGACAAAGTGGTCGATTAGGGAGGCGTTGTAATCGATTTGAGAGGCGTAGTGGTCGATTATGTAGGCATAATGGTGGATTTGAGGGGCGTAGCGGTCAATTAAGTAGGCGCAATGGTCGATTATGGAGGCGTAGTAGTCGAGTTTATAGCGTATTGGACAATAACGGAGGCGTTGTTGTCGATTATTTAGGCGTAGTAGTCGACTGGAGACATGGAGGTCCGTTTGGTAGGCTTAGTAGTCGACTGGAGACGTATAGGTCCATTTGGAAGGCGTAGTAGTCGACTGGAGACGTAGAGGGCGATTTGACAGGCGTAGAAGTCGATTGGAGACGAAGAGGTTGATTTGACAGGCGTATAAGTCGCCTGGAGACGTAATCGTCGATTTGACAGGCGTAGTAGTCGACTGGAGACGTATTGGTCGATTTGGGAGGTGAGAAATCGATATGGGTGGCGCAGAAGTCGATTTTTAAGGCGTAGAAGACTGCTCGAGACGTAAAAGTCCATTTGTAAGGCACTGTAGTCGATTTGAGAGGCGTAATGTACAATTATGGAGGCGTAGTGGTCGATCATGGAGGTGTAGTGGTCTATGTAAGGCGTTGTGGCTGAGGGGTGGAGCGTCATACTCCTGACCCAAATCTCGTGAGGTCGAATTCCGCCTTAGATGATGTTAAACGACAAACTCCAGAATCCTTGAATTTGGTGCCAGTACTGGTTAATAAATTAAGGAGAAGTCATGAAGAATGATTAGTATAATTAAGTTAAAATAACTTGTTTCACAAGCGATGATTTAAACCAGTTCTCCTATAGTGAGTGGTGATATTAGTCGGTGTCCTGGGGAAGAGACGCTAGACGAGGCTATAAATTATGTAAGTTAGATTATATAGAGGCTCTCTTTTCCATGCTGCGAAATGACTGAATTGGAAGCTGAATACTTAGTGGGCCTGTGTAAAGAGTTCAACCAATTCCTCTATTCAAGTGACTTCTAAGTAATCTAAAATCGATTTCATATTCCTCCGGGGATAACTTGAACCCAATTTCTTATTGATGCCGTCCTGGTTGGATTGAGCTTACAAAGTCCCGAGTATCATCAGAAACATATAAATAATACATCTACGTAATCAGCCATGTGGTATATTTCAATCAAGTAAAGTATAATGAAGTTACAAAATATATCTTAAAAGAATAAAATTAACAATTGGGGGTAGGATTACAAAACGTAAATATCTCAAAATGTGTGAAGAATTCGCCTGAATTTCTTACATGTGACGAATACGTGTAAAATATGAGGTTCAACAGTGGTTAAGGGGATGAGAGTTGAATTACTGACCAAGAGGTCGTGGGTTCGAGTTCTGTCAATGATGAGGAGCTACCGCGGTGTTGACTATTCCTGACTTATGCGCAACTACTCGTTAGTAAGCCAAGAAGGTGTCATCGAGAAATATTACAGTAAAACCTCATGATGCGACCAACTCGATATTGCGACAAACTCATTATTACGACCGTTTTTTCCGGACCCGAATTTTTCTCTATATAATTCAATGGTCGCGCTACTCGAAATTGCAGGCGACTCGATATTGCGTAATGCGACCGCTTATTCAGGTCCCGATCAATAATGAACACAAAATACGACTACGTACCGTTCCTAAACGGGTAGTATGGATTTTAGTCACACCGACAGCCGAGATTGTTAATTCGGATTTGTTTACAAGAATTCTTTTTTATATAAACGTTTACCTATACTATTTGATATGCTTAAAGTCATGAGAATTGTTTTTCCATATTTCATTGTTTATAGTGTATTTATCCAAATAAACATATATTGTGTTATTAACCTGTTTTGTTCCATTATTGATTTTTTATTTATATTCACACACATTTATGGGCCACAGAAGTGTTTAAAATAACTCAAATATCTTGGAAAACACGCACACTATGACTAAACTCAATAATGAGACCAACTAGATATTAAGACCACTTTATGGCGGTCCCATTGGTGGTCTCATTATCGAGTTTTTACTGTAATATGTAAGTTATGATAACATGCTTCACAATCGATGTAAAATAAAAGTTCCAGCTTGCATCAAAACACGGATTTCCATCAAAACTCACCAACACACAATATAACATCGGTGTCCAGAAGTTTGGTCTTCAACCGGACAACTCAATGTTTTGTAATGTGAAGTAAATCATTTTTACCGGTGATTCAAGATTTTTTATCAGTGTTTGGTGCTTCCGTGCAAGGTGCTTATTCTAAATGGATTGTAATTGAAACTAGAAATGTGTCCATACTAGGCACAGCCAAACATGAAACACTAGGTGCACAACTATACAGACTGGTGAACACTCATGTAAAGTTTTATGACTCTAGCTCATATACTTTTGGAGATATGAGTGACACAAGATTGCAGACTCTGTAGGCTATAATTTAACTAAGTCAAGGGCCATAACTTTGCACTTACTTGACACAGCCAAACATGAACCCCCAGGTGAACAAATACACAAGCAGGTGAACACTCTTTTATCACTCTGGCTCATATTCTCATATAAGGACGGACAGACGGACGGACAGACGTACAATGGCAAATCTATGACCCCCTTAAGAGTGGGGCATAATAAAAATGTTGAGTTATGAATGGCACCGGAAACGTATCGTATTGTGAACAAATTATGTCAGAAAAATGTTGATTCTTGGACGGCAGTGTAATTGATTGGAGCGGAATGATAGAAGATAATAGTCCTATTGGTTATTACAATCGTAATGTTCATGATTATATAGACCAAACTCTGTGAAATGAGGTGCTTCTAATCACGGAACAGCTTGGATCCGCCATTGAAATATACAGCAATATGTAGCACACTGGCTTGTTCATTCAATAGATCATTTACTGCAAATACCCCTTATAAGGAAAATGACCATACCGATCTTAATATTAACTCCATAGGTCAACAAAAAAGTAACATGTTTATCTACAATCTAAATTATATATACTTGTGTAAAAGAAAAAAACTATACAGACATTAACAAGTCTAACGAATAGCCTATCACTAGCCATAGCAATTGAATGCAAAACAAATGCAAAAGATGAAAAAAACTAACAGGACACGTGTAGCCAATTTTGTCAAGTAATTACATGTATAATAGTCAAGATGCTTATTAAAAATATAAAGTACCTGGGAACGTAAACTTAATGCAAGTTCAATTTCATTACTTTTTGGAGGGGAATATTTATCATCTTTTATCTTAGTGATACTTTATAACTATGAATATAATACAAATCAACCATATGTTAAATATTCATTTCTGCGTTAGAATAATATAACCTAATTTGTTTCTCTTGAAGCATTGAATCTTAATACAAATATATGAAATACTAACCTTCAATATTGCTTATACATGTACATACTAACTGCTATTTTGTAAAGTATGGAGTGGGATGTCGTCGACCCACACATACTGATTTACGATTTTTTTGTCTGTACAAGCAATATCAGTGAGCGAAGATAAAGGAAATTTACAAGAACTTCATGATATTGCTGCTCAGCATGTCATCTGATTTTGAAACCATCCATTATCGAGAAAATTGGGTCAATTAATTTTATGTTCTTTCGAATTATTATATAAAAGTGAAACTTATATTCATGTCTAATATTTCCTCTTAACGTGATAATACCACCAAATTGTCCTTTCTTATATATCAAAGGATCCGCAGATAATCCCGTCGAACCGGGTGACCCGGGTATATCTCTGCTCTACGGGCGTTAATGATTTTGAATTGAATAATCAATAGCTACGTATCAAGTTTAATTGATACTTCATCCGCTCAACCGCCGTCCGAATTACATTATTATCAATTGGCGAATTAAATTGACATTAAATCTATGAACTGTAGTTTCCACAAGGGGATTGCAGAAGGCAGATCACTTAATTTCCATATCTGTTCAACCTACTGTAATGTTGACCACTGAATCGGCCTGCAATTTACTTGGTAATAAATTCTACAAAAGACAGTATTGTTGATCGACAGCATGTTGAATACTTACTTTTGATAGTGCTACATATAATGAAACCCTTAATTAAACCTTCGAAACGAGAATTATCTTGAAAAAAGATGGACAGCGCAATTTGCAGGTTAAGATTTGTGGTGCAACATAACAAATGCCGAGATGTTACAATTGCTGGTCACTCTAGATCCAAAATGGATTTTGGTAAAATCACCGAAATTCAGTGGATTTCGGTAAGGTAACGAACCCTATACCGAAAGGTTAACCAATCCGAGTCAATGTTACACACGCTGTTCGGTTGAAGAGAAATTGCCTTGGTGGTTAACGTAAGATTTGATTGGTTTACACAACACTGATATTCAAATAGCAAAACCATGTTAGTACGACTGCTCCGAAAAATTGACATGAACCTGCCAAAACCACGCTTATCACTTTATATCACTTTGTCATCATGAACTGAAGATGCTCATAACAAAAAAGCCGGCGAGCTCTTTTAACCATATGCGCGGGATATCCCAGTAAAACGAAGAATTTGCATCCTGTACAAAAATCTAATCAACGCATTTCATCCCAAGTTTCACTAGAATATAATATACCATATTTACGTATATAAAATTTCATGAACATTTCTCGTAAAACCAAATTTCAAGAATAAATACAATAAAGCCATGTAACGCCCTACGGCGCTCGCTAACGTCACACATGTAACGTAGCGTCATTTTTACTCAAACCTTCTCGAAGTATTCTCTCTTCGTTCTCAGTCTTTCTCTGATTGTCACTCAAACATTTCAATATTGTCTGAGGTACTGATTGTTTTGATAACAGATAAAAAAGCTTATGTCAAACACAAATTTTAATTTAAGAAATACAACTCATGTTCTAAGTCATTAGAATTGTTATGTTGATAATGTATTTCCCTGTAGTTACGTATTCTCTCTCTTTCATGTTAATCTCATAAAACAATGCGTTTAAATGTCTTGATATAAAATCAGGTTGACTAATATTATATTTTATGTAACCACGATTGTCTTAGTTCTAATGCACGTGTTTTGTTTAAACCATACGCGGGCAGACAGACAGATGGACAGGTATACAGACATACATTCCATAGAACCAGAGTTGGTAGCTGTTGTACTCTGGTTTCGATTACGCCTCAAAAATATACGACACATCCACCTAGACAAATCGGAGTTCGTCGGATTTGTTAAGACAAATTCTAATTTATATCGGGTATTTCTATCAAATACCATCATTTTCTGATGAGGAGAAAATACGATGCGTCAGTTTGTCTGTTTGATAGTACGTGATCGGGTCTTTGTAATGAAAACGACAAACCAATATTAATGAAATTGGAACGTGAGATATATGTTCTTAACAGTGTAAGCTTGATGTCTTTAAAAAATGCGAAGTGAATTGCAATCAAATATCAGTTTAGTTAAACATTTGATTCAAGCCGATTGTATGTGCGAATTGTGCACATTACGATAGGTTCGTCTGTATATTGTATGAAGTCGAAAGGACAAGAAACAGGATAAGATAAGGAAATTAAGTGACATTTAAGTGAAAAAATCAACAGGTATATGCAGACTATGTGATGTGATTAAGATTCGGATTCAAGAAATATTTGGCAATGTTAAGCAGAAAAACCAGAATGACTTCTGTACAATGTCTGTTAACATGTTTGGTCGTCGCGACAATTTGTATTGTAGAAATGTTGTGTACCTGTACTGATAGGTCGGAGTATGTTGAGAAAAATATAGGACTTGCTGAAACCCAGTTTTGGGGCTCAAAGGCACAGGATCTGGACCAGTGTATGCAGATGTGTGTACGCCGCAAACCGTGCAATTCTATCAATTATGATTTTCTGACGAAAGTTTGTCAGTTGAACACGGGAATGAAGGACAATACGCCAACTACAAGTGGAGAAATGCTGGCATATTCACAGTTCGATTGGTGGCCGGCAACCGTAAGTTTGATTATATTTTTCACAATATGCAGTAAAACTTTCTAAATAAGACTGATATAAAGAACACTTGAATTTTAGGAACGTATTTTAAATCCGTTAAAGTTCATCTTAAAGTTCTCACGAGCACATCTAGTTAGCTCGGTTCATAGAGCACTGGGCTGTCACTTCTCATTCATTTGAAGAAGTTGTCAGCTGCATGCGGAAGGGCAAGCTAGTACTGGCTGACTATTTATTCCAGGAAAATTCGTTAGGTCATGCAGCTGATCACCGTACATGACTGAACAATTGTTGAAACACGGCGTTAAACTCGATTAAAACAAATATTGTTTGATCATTATTGTTTTATATGTTTGTACATCTGACAGAGTTTGTTTTATCACGTTTTACTTTTATCTAAATGCTGTTTCGTATTGCCTTAAATTCGCCATCATCGATTCTTGGAAGTTCAGTGCACTTCTTGCAAAACATTTACGCCGGGCAATTATGATTATTAATGCGTTATTAATTACTATTTAATGGGTATACATGTAGTGATAATGTAATCCTTATCATTGCGATCATTACAATACGGAGCTGAGATGCAAAGTTATTGATTTTCTATCCAATCTTGTTGATATCATTTTCACTTTGAATATTTTTTTAATTATGGAAATTAAATTTACCGCTCAACATTCAATCATTTACATCTCGAATGGTTCTAAGTCAAGCAACTACTAACTGTAGAAGCTTAAAATAAGCCATAGTTAATCATATAATATAACTCTCCACTTTTACTGACATTTGCTACACATGACTTGCTTCACCTGAGAGTTTTGGCCCAAATGCACTGAGCATTATTCTGAGTAAAACTCAATAAAGATGACGTCATGTTTCACATTAATTGCAACAGCTACTTGAAACATTTCAGTAAGAGATGTATGATTCAGCAGCGAGCAGAAGCAAAATCATCTATCGGTAAACATTGAGACGGCCCTTTTTCTTAAGGAAAATAATAATATACATTTATTTGTAAAATATTAAACATATTTGCTGTATTAAATTTGTGAAACTCAAAATATTTGTAGATCTAGTCTTGATGACCTTATCAAAAGTTCTGTAATTCCCTAACAAAATGTCGTTTTGCAATACTTTTGTTATAACAAAAGTATTGCAAATATCCCTGCATTCAGAAATGTTAATAAATCAATTTCGCACAGATGTGTCATTTGGCCCAAAAATCTCAGAGAATTGTCACAACTGTCTCAAAGATATGGAAGCTTACATAAATTTCTCCCAGATATGTCATTTGGGCCAAAAATATCTTGTATCTACACTGTTCATTTCATTTGGATGATTGGCGGTTTTAGCTTTAAACCCAGTTTTGTTTTTGGTACTAATCGTTTTAAGGCCGTACTCATAATTTCTCCGACCATTTGTGTTTGTGTATTGACCCTTTTCGGCACAGTCGTACAAACATGGTTTTGCTATTTGCATATCAGTGCTGTGTAAACCAATCAAATCTTACGTTTACCACTAAACCAACTTCTCTTCAACCGAACAACGTTGGTAACCTTGACGCGGATTGGTTAACCTCTCGGTACGTTACCCTACCAAAATCCACTGAATTTCGATGAATCTACAGAAATCCAATTTGGATCTGTAGTGACCAGCAATCGTAACATCTCGCTAATTTGATGTAGCATAACAAATCTTAACCTTCAAAATGCGCGGACCATCTATTTCGGCGCAGCCGTACTAACGTGGTTTTGCTTTTTGCATATCAGTGTTGTGTAAACCAATCAAATGCTTTGTTAACCGCCAAGGCAATTTCTCTTCAACCGAACAACATTTGTAACATTGACGCGGATTGGTTTGCCTTTGGATAACGGGCACATTACCTTACCGAAATCCATTGACTTTCGGTGAATTTACCGAAATCCAGTTGGATGTGGAGCGACCAGTAATCGTAACATATCGGCATTTTGTTGTTGCACAACAAATTTTAACCTTCAAATTTTGCCGGCCATATTTTTTCAAGATATTTCTTGTTTCTACAGAATGTGTTTACTTGTATGTATATAGTTTTATGTTTCTTTGTGCTTTGTGTACTTTGTATACATGTGGCATTTCCTTCACGACTGCTTCATGCATTTTTATTATTGAGGTTTGCCGTCAGAGTTTGAAAAAACAGGTCTCTGATTGTCCTATAATGGCAAATATATCAAACCTTTGTACTTTTAATTAGTCAGGCTACTACTTAATGTGCTCGTAAGACATTTTTAGTATCACGATCTTTGATAATATTCGCAGAGGACCATTCTAGTAAATGTTTGATGAAATGATGCCAGTGGTTGACTGCTTTTTACGATTTCGTTGGCTATTTTCTATTTCCGCATCGACAATCGACAACCGTGGCCAACTATGAGTGCAGTCATGCGACAAAAAGTGATGGCTTTTGCGTCTCCGCTGTATTGTATCAACTCAAGTATTGCTATGTAGGACTTTAAACCATTTAGACTGTTAATTATACGTTTAATTAGTTCACACATATCGTTATCTGTGTTTGTGTTCAAGAGAGATGGATTTTAAATTTTGGGATGTTTTTGTTGTAATTTACGTATTTTGTACACTAAGAGCACGTGGACAGCTGTGCAATGATTTATCGTCATTTGTCAAGAAAAAAATTGGTCTCGCCGAGTCTCAGATTTGGTCGGCAAAGTCTCAGGACGTCGAGACTTGCATGCTGATGTGTCTGCGTCGAAAGCCGTGTAATTCGATCGACTATGATTTTTCGAGCAAACTTTGTGAACTAAATACTGGTGTTCTGAGTAATACACGTACCGAGTCGTCACCGTTCGTGGTTTACAGCCAGTTTGATTGGTGGCCATCAAGCGTAAATATAATTATCTTTGCGTCAGCTGTTGTCGTACATTACAATTATCTTTTTACTTGTCCGTTTTTAAATATCATTGATGATAACAAATGAAAATGTTTTCGGGAAATAATATACAATTACTGTTTAAGGCATGTTAAAATGCTGTTTGAAATGCCTTTTTTACATTTTACTCTAAAGTTAAATAATTATGTAGTCACGAAAACATCTCAATGTTCAGCAAATGTGTTTTTATACCAGCAGTACATAGATCTATACTGGATAAACAAGTAAGCCACCTATTTTTGTATTAAATTATTACATTATGCCAAAGTGATAATAAACGTGAAAATGAAAATTTATCAGGTTTACATCCAATAAAAACGATTGTTCAATTCATTCGGATGATAACATTTTGTTATATAGCTTGTATATACACATGTATGTATTGGTCCCAGATAGTTTACCACAGTCAAATCCACAGTAGATATAATTTAAGAAGCTTTTTAGAAGTTATGTGAAATACGTGTAGTACTGGTGGATTAGCACTTTTATAATATAGACCTGTATAAATCAATTATGACTGAATCGTAAACTCGCCCCGTAAAATAAACGTTTCTTCTATTTCGTGCCGACATCTGACGCAACGTATCAATATTATTTATTTCATTCATCAAGATACTTTAATCGAAACAGCTCAATTAATATTAAATTTGCAATTAACCAAAGAGAAAATCTTTTAAATAAAGTGATATTTGCTTCCTGCAATGAACATTTCAATTTATTTTATGCTCGCTATTCATTCGTGGGCGACAAACTGTTGCTAGTGCGGACTTAGTGCCGGACTAGTGCGGATAAAATGCCGACCTAGTGCGTTTCTAGTGCCGACCTACTGCGGATCTAGTGCGGATCTTGTTCGGATCTAGTGAGGCCTAGTGCCGACCTAGTTCGGATTTTGTGCCGACTTAGTGCCGACCTAATGCGGACTGAATGCCGACCTAGTGCGTATCTAGTGCCGACCTTATGCAGACTCAGTGCCGACCTAGTGCGTATCCAGTGCCGACCTAGTGCGTATCTAGCGCCGACATAGTGCGTATCTAGCGCCGACATAGTGCGTATCAAGTGCCGACCAAGTGCGGATCAAGTGCCGACCTAGTGCGGATCTCGTGCCGACCTAGTGCGGATCTAGTGCCGACCAGTGCGTATCTAGTGCGGGTCTAGTGCCGACCAGTGCGTATCTAGTGCCGACCTAGTGCGTATTAGTGCCGACCTAGTGCGGATCTAGTGCTGACCTAGTGCGTATCTAGTGCCGACCTAGTGTGTATCTAGTGCCGACCTAGTGAATACCTAGTGCCGACCTAGTGCGGATCAAGTGCCGACCTAGTGCGGATAAAGTGCCGACATACTGCGGATCTAGTGCCGACCTAGTGCAGATCTAGTGCCGACCTAGTTCGTATCTAGTGCCGACCTAGTGCAGATCTAGTGCCGACCTAGTGCGTATCTAGTGCTGACATAGTGCGTATCTAGTGTCGACCAAGTGCGTATCTAGTGCCGACC
This sequence comes from Mactromeris polynyma, assembly GCA_032209605.1. Classification (NCBI taxonomy): domain Eukaryota; kingdom Metazoa; phylum Mollusca; class Bivalvia; order Venerida; family Mactridae; genus Mactromeris; species Mactromeris polynyma. The sequence continues at coordinate 1,605,344 of JASFXZ010000038.1, forward strand.
TAGTGCTATCTAGTGCCGACCTAGTGCGTATCTTGTGCCGACCTTGTGCGGACTGAGTGCCGACCTAGTGCGGATCTAGTGCCGACCTAGTGCGTATCCAGTGCCGACCTAGTGCGTATCTAGCGCCGACATAGTGGGTATCAAGTGCCGACCTAGTGCGTATCTAGCGCCGACATAGTGGGTATCAAGTGCCGACCAAGTGCGGATCAAGTGCCGACCTAGTGCGGATCTCGTGCCGACCTAGTGCGGATCTAGTGCCGACCAGTGCATATCTAGTGCCGACCTAGTGCGGATCTAGTGCCGACATACTGCGTATCTAGTGCCGACCTTGTGCAGATATAGTGCCGACCTAGTGCGGATCAAGTGCCGACATACCGTCATTTGTTTTTAGAAAATTGTATGTCAATGCCTTCATGCAGACATACTCTAAAACATTGCACTATAATTTGCTTTCAAGGTTTCCTGGAGCCGCGGCAGTGGTCCAGTGGTTAGTTCGCTGGACTTGTAACCCGGCGATCCGGGTTCGATTCCCTTTCGCGGCAGGTCATACCCTTCCATGAATATTTGACAAAAAATGTCGATTTTCCTCCTCATGTGGAAAAGTTGCCGGCTCCTTGTGGAAGGGTAAGTTAGTACTGGTTAGATTTCAGTCCAGGAAAAACTGGTTAGGTGAACCGGCCGCCGTATATAACTGAAATATCGTTGAGAAACAAACAAACAAGGTTTCCTGGAACTTCAAAACTCGAGTCCGATACAGGATGTGTTCATGCTAGCACTAACTCGGCGCGTAGGTCAAGATAAGAAGTACACTTGGACACTTGTAATTGTGGTTTTGGGAAAATCTTTATAAAGGCAATTGCCTCCAATTTTCTAACATTTATGACTAAGAATATTTTGTCAAAAAATAAGACCATGTGCCTTTAACTCTTTATAATACGTTGTTTTGGTAGCGCGTAATAGTTTGTAAGCCAATGAACATTTCTGTATGGTTTGTTAAGAACATGTATGCAGAAGAATTTGTTGATTTTTAATATATACAATTTTGAGGAAACAGGGATTTTTTGTTGATTTTTAAATTATACAATCTTAGAAGAAAGACGGATTTGTTGATTTTTATTGCAAACTAAGAGGAAAGACGGATTTGTTGATTTTAATTGCAAACTAAGAGCAAAGACGGTTTTGTTGATTTTTATTGTAAACTTAGAAGAAAAACGGATTTGTTGATTTTCATTGCAAACTAAGAGGACATACTGAATTGTTGATTTTTAATACAATCTTAGAAGAAACACGGATTTGTTGAATTTTATTGCAAACTTAGAGGAAAGACTGATTTGTTGATTTTAAATACAATCTTAGAAGAAACACAGAAGATTTGTTGATTTTTTACGATCGTTATTGAAGAGACGTGACTAGTGCGGTATGATTTTAGAAATGAAAAAAAAGGAGTGATCAATTTTTGATATAATGTTTTAAATAGAAATGGCTAAAGTACATTCATATACATATTTATCGGTACAATTCTGGATTCTTGCAATATTAATTAACAGTGTGCAATCAAATAATTCCGACGACGTTAGTTCGTTTGTCGTCCAAAAGATCGGATTAAAAGGACATATTTGGAGCGGGAGTTCTCAAGATATCCGCAAATGTGCTCGTATGTGCGTTTCCAGAAAACCATGTCAGTCAATTAAATGCTGGAACTTTTGATGACACGCCAACAAAAACAGGGGATACATTGGTGTATTCTAGTTTCGCATGGTGGCCCGCAAACGTAAATAAAATATGCATATATTTTGCCGTCCTATTAAAGGCTTCTCCACAAATAAAAATTGAAAAAAGTGGATGGGGTATTGATTTACATTTCTTTTTAAATATCATATATTTTTGACATCCTCTAACCAAATGACTTCCTTATTGTGTAGAAAGATAACCAGTTATGTATTCATAAAATAGAATGTTATATAACATTACAATAAATCGCATTACATGTGATGATAATTATGGACAAGTATTTGATGGAAAGGTCTAAGCTTCATTTTGAGAGTATACGATTTGAATATAATTATAAGGGCTTGGTATGTATGAAGATTTGTTATGTTCATATTGTAGTGATTTAAAGTATTCTTAAATGTGACGAATTCTAAACTAAACGTCATAATTTCAAAATATTAAAACGATTATCTGATTAATTAAAAAAAATACCAATTACCATTAGAGTGGTTGCCATTTCGCTGTGGTTCGCGTACAACGTGATGATCTATATTCAGTGAAACTCACCGAAATTGTAGAACATAGATAGGAGAGTATATCTTGTGTGCCGACTGGGAAAAGTTCTGTGGTATTTTGATGTAAGAGATGAATAAGCAAATGAACAACCATTATTGGAAATACTTCCGTTCATTTTTTACGGAATGAGAAATAGATGTATTTAAAAAAGAGCTCAATATAAATGGATAATATTCAAATTGTAATACTTTGGAGTAATCTCCAATTGAACGAGTCTTTAGGACGATCATCCACCAATAACAACAATAATAAATGAAGAACTACAAGCAATATAAGTTTAGAGTAAAGCTATAAACGTCAATTAACGTATTTCTGTTGGGCTGTGTGAAGTTGGCAAAACATTTGGCGTTCGACAATCAACATGAACAAAATTGGAAGTTGAGCTGGGTACAGCGTTGGACAATCGACATGAAAATCTTTGAACATTAAGCGTAGAAACTGAATGTCGAAATGGGCACGACGTTTGTTGAAAGTTGAATGTCGATTGTCTACCATTGTGCTCAGCTCAACATTCAATTTCTTGGAATGTAAATTCACTTCTTGTTGAATGACGATTGTTGAGTCAGCTTTGCAGGGGCTTTCCATTGACAGAACGTTTATTTTTATGGTTAGGGTTATGAGGTATATTACATAGGTACATGTTTTACATCTAAGAGTTACGCAAGGAATCTAGTCAATTCGGGGCAATGTCAATGAGAAAGGTCACTCATAAATAATGTGGCACCAATATTGTATATCACAGAGGATGCAAACTCAGTGTACCCCGAACTAGGTTCTGATTGGTTTATATTTTCAACGCCTGCAAAAACAACCAATAGTGTCGTTATTTATATACTGGTCGAAGTGCTAACCCAATGATTCTACTTTATTTAGTTCTAAAAAGCTAGCGGGTTCATCTCCTGTTGATTTTGATAGTATTTATGGTCCAAATTTATTTAACTATCAAAAAACGTCGGTGTAAACCTGTCAACGTTCACCGTGTCTGATGACATCGATGTCGTCGTCGTGTAGTGAACATAGCATAGCAGGTTTGCTCTGTTGACCAGTACATGTACATAATTAACATACATGAACACATTGAAAGTCTTCATTGAGTCACTTCAGTGCAGAAGAAGAACTTTAATCAACACATAAGATTTCATTAATGTGTAAAGGTCAGAAGTGACCCATGTACAACAGTACATGCAGTATAATTATACTGGTCAAATGAGAGTCAAACGTGAATACAGATTACTAATTACATAAGTCCAAGTACAAACTGTGCATCTTAATATATATTAAATTATCAATATTTGTATGTCATTATAAAGTTCAGATTCTCCTTATACAACTGGTTTACAGTGCGATAAAAGCCATACAAAACATGTCTGTTCAAGTCATGATTGTCAGAATAAAAATGCCCCCTGAATATACATGTACTTTTGTATAGTTAAATTATTGTTTTTATTATGTTGTACTGTGCATAGATGGGACTGAAATAAAGAATATATATGATTGTTTTATTTAGTTCGATGAACACTGCCATTCTCGCCCTTGTGCTGACGATGAAGTCTGTATTCCTGGAATACTCGAATTCGCTCGAGGTTCGGACACATGCTCGTACACCTGCATGCCGGCGGGTCGTAAGTTTATGAATATCTTTTTTATAAATACAATAAACTCCATACAATTCGGACCCTACCGAAGCATGTTCAAAAGTCTGGCAAAATTGTTCGGTTTAGACGGAATTTAGTGTATGTTCTTGTTTATAAACGCTTGAATTTAAAAGTTCATTTAATGCAATAAATATACGTCAAAACTATTTATATATTTGATAAGGGGTGACATCCTTGCAGATTAACATATTTTTCGCTGCGTTTGACATAGTTGGCAATAAATATGATTTCTTACTGTCTTCGGAGACTGTTTGCTTTCACTGAAGAAGTGGTACTCTCAGACATGAAACACATGACTGATGACACTCGTTACATTAATTAAAAAATCCCAACCGATTTGTTAGAATTTGTAAATAACAAAATGGAAACCCCATTCTTTCGCTTGAGTATCTAAAATTGGCCACTTTCGATAAAGAAAATATGTTAATAACAAACTAACCCGAAAACTTTTGAGAAATGGAATGCAATTCGGGTAGTTGGTAACTACGATATAGCCAGAACCAGTGTTCTGCCGCTTTAAGACAATTTTATTCGTTAGAGATTACGTTATTTATGGGAGTTACATAAGGAAACTTCACTAATACCGAAGTTAAAGCTGCAAGACCAGCACAGTATACTGTAACATTCATGATTCTTGTGAATTAAAATTTCGAAAAAAAGTGCGATGCTGTATTATCAAAATCACACTCCTCGTTTCAGATAAATTTCCGTCCTCTTGTAGTGAAGATTCTCAAAATACAAAATGGCGGGAAAATTATTTTGATCTGTAAATTAACATATAAAATACTAATCATATATAACATTTCTGTTTCCAAGGAATTGTATGCCCAATGCCAGAGTCTGGTCTAAATGGAGGACGTTATGTTAGGGACATTAATGAGTGGACATGTGGACATGGTTTAGCAGGAAGTGATACGGCAACTTGCCTACCAAGTGGACAGTGGGACAAAGAAATAAATCCAACTTGTGAAGGTATGCAGAAAGCAGTGTACACTCAAATGCATTAAGTCTCATACGTGATTGTTATTTTTCCATATTTGTCTATATGAGCCATAAAACTCAACCATTTTGCACATACACTATAGACTAAATCATGCATACGTCATTTATCATGTCAATCAAATATTGCCAATGTACATTTAAGCAGGTTTCTAAATTGGTCACACTATGTAAATGATGTCAAAGATTTTTTCTTGATCAACACAACTATTACTAGTTGACACAAAGATAAAAATCCACAGGCAATTGTCGAGCAATAAAAGGAAGATCAATAGTTCTGCTACAAAGCTAAAATGAGCGTTGCTATGGGATTTACAACCTCCTCTGTGATTGCCGTCATTTCAAGAAAACGCAACATGTGATGTCACTATTTGCAAGCAGGAAACACTATTTACTCCATATGGTCAATTCGTTTTTATATTGCCATGTGGGAAAATATTGCTTACTGTCAGTTCATGCATGTGCTAAAACGTGAAAACGAGCTATCGGTTCGTGATTTTCCTACTACTTGGACTAAAATTGTGGAAAAAAGAAGACGTAACCGGTATTACATATAAACTAAAATAGACAAAAGCTACAAGCATGTAAATGGTTTTCAGTTCAACCTCTCTAGAGTGGCCCTCTGAACAGAAGCAACCACTCTTCACATGCATTATCCATTTTACCGTAGTACATCATTACAACCTTATAGAGCATCAACCTAAACAACAACCGAATGATATATCTCTTCGCAGCGGTTGCCTTATTAACACGGTGTAAGACGTCTAACATACTCGTAAATTTAAGTTTATGATTCTTTTAACACATTAAACATTATGAATATGTCTTAATATTCTGTCTGTAGTTTACCATTATTTTGACATTCCAGTAAATTACAACTTGGCGTTCAAGCATGTACGGTAACGTACGCTACATTTGTTATTAATGGAATATTTTTTAACATAATGAATAATTGAGATAAACCAATGAGAAAGCGAACAACATCTTTAACTCAGTCAAACATGAGCAATCAGAAGTAAAACATTAATCCTCAGCTATGATTAATAATGCATTCTGTGGTTCTGTGTCTCTGTGCTGTCATGGATACTTGTCTATTGGGATCATACTTTATTTTTGATATTGTTTGTCTCGAAAATGTAATTCTAGATGATACATGCGTTGAAAAATATAGATTGTTCAACAGAGTGTGGCAGCAAATGTACATCGTACATCAACACTCAATAACGATCTATAGGTTAAATACAGAGCCAGCACTGACTTCGTTATTCGGCTTATACACATGTATTTCAATCCATACCCATAATCCAACCAAGTGCTAGCCCTGACATCAACATTCGAAACAGGTCTGCACCGAATACATATTTGGAGGCGACTAAAGAGCCACCTCGTGCATCGTTATTCGCGTTCTTTCGGCGCAGACGAACTAACATGGTTTTGCTATTTGCATATCAGTGTTGTGTAGACCAATCAAATCGTACATTAACCACTAAACCAACTTCTCTTCAATGATCGTGATGGAAGTATTATTCTTCTTTGAATACCATGACTGGTGTGTCACAATCACGCAGCATTATTCCTCTGATATTAAAGTCACGATTTCATGATTTCCACTTTACGAGTTCATGAATTCACGATTTCAACTTCATGTATTCACGATTTCAACTTTACGAATTCATAATTTCAACTTTACGAATTCATAATTTGATAGAATGTCAAAAGTCTGCGTTTCTAAGTAAGATACGAAACGGCAAAGATTTTTTTATGATTACAAGACTTTTTTCTTCAATTTAGAAAATAATTATTTCTCAAATTTTCAGAAATTCACGGTCATCAATGCACGGAGGATGTCTTTTGTTCAACCATTAATGCCGACTGTGATAGTGGAAACTGTGCTTGTAGGCCAACCATGGAGTACGACAGCACCACGCGCATGTGTCGTATGTTGCATTAAATTACAAAGATTTGAACCCCCTAATTTTTAGCCCAGTTTGTAGAGCACTGGATGACCCTATTCGATACCCGGGAGTCATGTCCTTGTCGCATTGGACCATAGTCATTTGTCCTCTACCGCTGAATGATATGGTGAGGTTAGTACTGGTTCATAAAGTCATAGAAAACAGGATAGGCCAACTGACCGCCATGTGAGACTGGAACAGTCGAAACAAATATTTGAAACCCGACAAAGCAAACAAAGAATTGAAATATTCTCATAACATCTAAAACGCACGGCTTTTGTAGCGTCGTTCTCTAGCCAGTGCTACTGCAACTGCATTTTAATGTCATTCTTCATATGAATATACATGCTGGTTGGATTGTTGTCTCCCAAAATTCGTCATAGTTGTTTTTATGGTCGAACAGACCATTCCTTGCACCCCTATTTCATGTATGTTTATCCATGCACATCCTCAGTCCCAAATGTTGTGTAGACTTTTGTTTCCCTGTGGTCTTAGTGTGTAGACATTGTCTTGTGTATGTGGCGTTCCCTGAAACAACTTAATCTCTGTTTCTTTAAATATACTGAGTGTACAGGTACATAATAGACTAATAGACAAATGTCTTCACAAACTAGCTGAAATAACGCCACACCCATGTACGACGACGATGTATGATTTCGAATCTGGAGTAAGTTCTTTCACTCTAGTTTCTTTCGAACTGTTGTCCATTGATTCAAAAATGATTTTTAATAATTTAGAACAGTGCATGGGTAATTATTGTATGGAAACGATATCATTGTATGTTTATGTTCATGCACGTGTTTACATGCTTTGTTCAGCAGATGTTATGGTAGCACCTATAAGTTCCTTAACTCCCGTCTAATGAGGGCACAACTGTTCACCTGGGTGTACGATGGGTCAGAACAAATCTGTTCCATTTGTGGTCGATGGATGGAGAGCCTGACTCCTGATCCGATGGTCGTGTGTTCGAGCCCCATCGAGCGGGGTTTGATCAAGAACTTAACACAACCTGAATTACTGATTTAAAAGGGATGCGCAATGTTCGAGGGGTAGAGCGCCTGATCCCTGATCCGAAGGTCGTGAGTTCGAGCCCCGCGATGAGCGCAGTTTGATCACGAACTTCACAATCCCTAAATTTGGTTGGTAGCCAGGAATCAGTCATCGAGTGTGATTAATATAAATTGTAAGAACTTGTTTCACAATCGATGTAAAATAAATAAGTTTAAACCAACCAAAAAAGAAGTAAACCAACCTGATTAGTGTGAGTTTCAAGAACTTGTTTCACAGTCACTTAGACAAATATGATTACACCAAACTAAGTATTTACGTCGTTTGCTTGTAGTCTGCGGAAGCCCACCATCCCCAGTAAATGCAGTCATAGTCTCAAACGACGACACAACGGCAACGTACGCGTGTGATGAAGGTTATATACCCAATGTTGCATCCGGTGAGCCGACCAGAACTTGTTCACCGACAACTGGCTGGACGCCGTCAACTAATTACGAATGTTATAGTACGTTTGTATACACGTTTTGTATTACTTATACTTATTTATCACATAACGTACGGCATGGGAGTAATTATAACGTACGCATTATTTCCAGTCATCGCAGACATAGTGGTAAATCCTCTACCATTTGTAACGAGCTTACTGTTAAGAACGTGACATACAACAATGAAAATGTAATTAACGGCTTTGACTCTTATTTCTCGGATGTGTTTGATGTCAATCCGGAACAGAGCGATAATTCAGTGACAAGCGAACTTAAATATCTACTTACCCAAAACGATAACGAACTCACCAATGAAATATCAAAAAGTATATCGAATGAAGAAACCCAATCTGTTGTAACGACTCTGCAAACGAAGAAAAGCCCGGGCGTAGATAATGTTTTCAACGAACACGTGAAATATGGTAGCAGCATTATTATAGAAGCGTTGGCTGTATTATTCAATGCTATAATACATCATGAAAAGACACCACGTCAATGGGCAACCAGCATACTAATTCCAATATATAAAGGAAAGGGGAAACCAAAGGCGGATCCAAACAGTTATAGACCCATCTCCCTTAGTCCAACCTTCAGCAAAATCTTTGAAAAAATGATTCTCCACAGAATAAACAACTCAATTGATACGAAGAGAATCGACTTTCCATCGGAGCAGCAACAAGGATTCCGCAAAAAACTTAGCTGCATCACGACTGCGTTCAACTTACAAGAAACCGTCTACCAGCAAGTTGAACGCAACAACAACGTATACGTTGCCATGTTAAACCAAAAAGCCGCATTCGACTCAGTATGGCACGACGGCCTCTTCGTGAAAATTGGACAGTTTGGTCTGGTTGGTAAGATACTGAGAATACTTAAGTCGTCATACGAGGATCTAACATGCATAGTCAAGTATAATGGAGGACTATCGAAGACAATACACGTTCGGAAATCGGTCCGCCAGGGCGGTGTTTTATCCTAGTTTTACTACCTACTCTACGTTGATCAATTGTTACGAAACCTTGAGACAAGTAACAATGGATGCACAGTATTAAACACCAAGGCCGGAAACCCTGCATACGCAGACGATATCAGTATTGTAGCGCTCTCACCACTAAATCTACAAAGAATGATGGACATCGTTTATCGATACTGCAAACTGTGGAAAATAGACATAAATGTAACAAAATCTGAAGTCATTGTGTTCTCCAAGAAAAAAGATCTACCCAACGTAGCAGCTATGTACGGACGGAACATCATTAAGCAGACTAGGAACGCGAACCATCTGGGAGTCCGACATGATTCACACCTAAAATGCAACCGCAGAATAGAAGAAAGATGCCAAAAGGGAAAAAATGCGTTTTTTGCAATGACTGCACAAGGTGTTCGCCCATTCGGTTTAAACCCTCTAATCTCATGTCAACTCTATGTTAAGATAATTATACCAATCATTCTATACGGCTGTGAATTGTGGAATAATGTGACTAAATCTGATACCAACACTATTAACAGAACACAACATTTTATTGTTAAGAAGATACAAGGTTTACATGTTCGCACGAGATCAGATATGTGTGAGCTATGCTAGGGTTAAATAAGTTGTACTCATATGTTATTATAAGAAAGTTAATGTTCTTGCACCAAATTCTAAGTCTTAATACAAAATGTGTGACTAGAAATATATTTCTACGCAGATATATCCAATTTATACAAGACAGAAGCGCTAATATGGGATTTATTCCCGATATCTGTAATATACTGTGCTCTCTTGACCTAAGAAATTTTATCAATGATTATCTGATACACCCGGAATCTTTACCATCTAAGTTACAATGTAAAACTACTATAAAACAACTAGTATTGGCGCGCGAAACTTCCTCATGGTCTGAGAGAATCATGTCCAACGAAGACTTTATACATTTTAGACAGATCCATCCATCTATTTCAAAAGCAATTGTATACCAAGTGTTAAATAAGAATTCTTACAAACATATCAGATTGTTCATATCTAGATTGTGGTGCAAAATACTGAAAGACAATACTCAACAATGTAATAAATGTACGCTAGTAATTAATGATATGAATGTTCATTGTGTGCGTGATTGCATTGAAAATCAACAGGAACGATGGGATTTCTTCTCTGACGTCACCCAAATTAATGTCAGCCTTGCCATTGAACTGTTTAATATGACCCCAGAATGTTTTTATCTCTCACTTCTTGGTGCAGAGATATTCTCATCAGATGAATTTATGTCTGTGCGAGATATATTTCTCAAACGCGCATTCACATATGTATATAGATGTTTCAAAACTGACAAGTAACTACTTTGTGTATTGATAATACATGTATAAGGTGACACTGGTATAATACAGTGCGCTCATATCTGCGAATGGTGAACTTGTGTCTTATTTAGACAATACGCTATACCTAGTTGATATGGAAAATAATTTGTTGTTAATATGTATATAGTGCTGTAATACCTCATGTAAATATTTACTTGTACATATATATCATATCACCATCTATGGTGGAAATAAAGATATTGAATTGAAAATGCTGGTTGGATTGTTGTCTCCCTAAATTCTTCATAGTTGTTTTTATGGTAGAACAGACCATTCCTTGCACCTGTTGTCCATTGATTCAAAAATGATTTTTATTAATTTAGAACAGTGCATGGGTAATTATTGTATGGAAACGATATCATTGTATGTTTATGTTCATGCACGTGTTTACATGCTTTGTTCAGCAGATGTTATGGTAGCACCTATAAGTTCCTTAACTCCCGTCTAATGAGGGCACAACTGTTCACCTGGGTGTACGATGGGTCAGAACAAATCTGTTCCATTTGTGGTCGATGGATGGAGAGCCTGACTCCTGATCCGATGGTCGTGTGTTCGAGCCCCATCGAGCGGGGTTTGATCAAGAACTTAACACAACCTGAATTACTGATTTAAAAGGGATGCGCAATGTTCGAGGGGTAGAGCGCCTGATCCCTGATCCGAAGGTCGTGAGTTCGAGCCCCGCGATGAGCGCAGTTTGATCACGAACTTCACAATCCCTAAATTTGGTTGGTAGCCAGGAATCAGTCATCGAGTGTGATTAATATAAATTGTAAGAACTTGTTTCACAATCGATGTAAAATAAATAAGTTTAAACCAACCAAAAAATAAGTAAACCAACCTGATTAGTGTGAGTTTCAAGAACTTGTTTCACAGTCACTTAGACAAATATGATTACACCAAACTAAGTATTTACGTCGTTTGCTTGTAGTCTGCGGAAGCCCACCATCCCCAGTAAATGCAGTCATAGTCTCAAACGACGACACAACGGCAACGTACGCGTGTGATGAAGGTTATATACCCAAGGTTGCATCCGGTGAGCCGACCAGAACTTGTTCACTGAAAACTGGCTGGACGCCGTCAACTAATTACGAATGTTATAGTACGTTTGTATACACGTTTTGTATTACTTATACTTATTTATCACATAACGTACGGCATGGGAGTAATTATAACGTACGCATTATTTCCAGTCATCCACAAGTGGATTATTTATGCAAATTATATATTAATACGCGCTGTTACAAACCCAATTAAACATGGCCGACTTTCCACGTATCAGTCTACGAAAAATATGTAGCATTTTGCAATCGTATTAAGAACGCATTGGACGTGGTGCGCGCGTGAAGATGCGCGCAGTAAGAACGTATTTGGAACGTGTGAGATGCAGTGAATGCCTGGCAGGGACGCAGTAAGGACGTAGTATGAACTTGAGTAAAGCATTTTTTAAGAATTTGACCGCGTCCTCTCTGCGTTCGTCGAAATTGCCAGGACGTAGTGCGGTCTTCATGGTCTTCGTCTAGTGTAATGGGGGTATAAACGGAAGTTTATCCTAAATCTTACCATTGAGAGCTGTAAACATGTTTCAAATCTGATGCGAGTGCGCATTTCAGCTTGTCTGGAGGTAACAACAATGTGTTCGTTGGTCCTGACAATTGTCCATAGTGGATTCTTGTACGTTGATGTCTATCAGAACAGTCCACATGCGTGAGTGACGTATATATCCAATTATGTCAACAATAGATCTGTTAATGTACTTCCAATGATTTGACTTTAGAATTGTCTCAATGACGTCACGGCCTCATGTCGTCACATCAGCATTTGTGCACTAAGTTGTGAACTTTTATAACTGTATTAAATTATTGATAGTGTTAATCGTTTTTAGTAATCAGTTTCAACATTGACCGACTTTTATTTGGTTTATTTGTTGGTATTAGTCATCGTTTTGTTTTGGTACTATTTTTCTCGACCGAATCTGAGTCAATGCAGGGAGAGAAAGGAGTCTATGTGCTTTTATTTGTTTAAAATGTTTACAAATTATATGATAAATACGATCCAGCATTCGTGTTCATATTTTATTGAATTTATTACACTCGTTAAAGCCTCACGTTATATCATTTTGCCCGACTCGTTGAATAAATTCAATTAAACATGAACACTCATGTAAGATCCTCAATTAAAAATAAAATAATGTGCATAACTTTGTATTCTAAGCACAGTATTCTGTTCTTTAGTAGTACGTTAGAACTATCTGTGCATAAGTTAAAAACATATTCACGAAAACGAAAACTGAATCTATCATGGATCTGTCATGCTACCATTAAAGCCACTTTACCGTTCAACCAACGATGTCATTAAAGCAACTTTACCGTTAAACCAACTATGTCATTAAAGCAACTTTACCGTTAAACCAACTATGTCATTAAAGCAACTTTACCGTTAAACCAAAGATGTCATTAAAGCAACTTTACCGTTAAACCAACGATGTCATTAAAGCAACTTTACCGTTAAACCAACGATGTCATTAAAGCAACTTTACCGTTAAACCAACTATGTCATTAAAGCAACTTTACCGTTAAAGCAACGATGTCATTAAAGCAACTTTACCGTTAAACCAACGATGTCATTAAAGCAACTTTACCGTTAAACCAACGATGTCATAAAAGCAACTTTACCGTTAAACCAACGATGTCATTAAAGCAACTTTACCGTTAAACCAACGATGTCATTAAAACAACTTTACCGTTAAACCAACGATGTCATTAAAGCAACTTTACCGTTAAAGCAATGATGTCATTAAAGCTACTTTACCGTTAAACCAACGATGTCATTAAAGCAACTTTACCGTTAAAGCAACGATGTCATTAAAGCAACTTTACCGTTAAACCAACGATGTCATTAAAGCAACTTTACCGTTAAACCAACGATGTCATAAAAGCAACTTTACCGTTAAACCAACGATGTCATTAAAGCAACTTTACCGTTAAACCAACGATGTCATTAAAGCAACTTTACCGTTAAAGCAACGATGTCATTAAAGCTACTTTACCGTTAAACCAACGATGTCATTAAAGCAACTTTACCGTTAAACCAACGATGTCATTAAAGCAACTTTACCGTTAAAGCAACGATGTCATTAAAGCAACTTTACCGTTAAAGCAACGATGTCATTAAAGCAACTTTACCGTTAAATCAACGATGCCATTAAAGCAACTTTACCGTTAAACCAAAGATGTCATTAAAGCAATTTTATCATTATATGAACGAATCTTTAAATCATCGACACCATTAATCCAACTTATTTTGTCTCGCTTTATCAACTTTCATATAGAATGTGAGAACGACCCACCGGATGTAGATTGGGCTACATTAAGCGAGCTATCCTCGGATCGGACGAGGACATACACATGTGGCCCAGACCCTATAAAGCAAAGACTGAACACTGGTAGTGGTACCATTAGATGCCTCGAGACAGGTGCTTGGGAAACAACTACTTTTGCGTGTTACGGTAAGTGCAGTTTTATACAGCGCAACCTCAATAATTAGACCGCCTTTGGCCTCTGAAAACTGGTCCTTGTTAATACGATCTTATCAATGAGAAGGTCTTAATTTTGAGCGTTTTCTTCCGATTCTTTTGAGCTATAATGTAAAAGAATGCGAAAATGTTTTGGGGTCAGTTTGCATTTTTCGATTCATTCATCTTATAATGATCAGCAAGATGAGAGCAGAGATTGTCCTTCTTGCAATTTGGCGTCGTTCGGAAAATGTTCGTGATCACCACAATCAGATATTCGTGCGCAAAATGCGTTAACTAATAGATTGGTAAGTAGGAATCGGAACTACTTTTAAGGCTAGTCAGTAGCTGTAAGCGATACCGATTGTTGAGATTCAGTGTTGACGTTGAAACGACTGCTATAGCAACCGTTCCAAATATTAGTAAAGATCAGTATGACTTAAAGTTATGCTATGTACATTAAATCACTCATCTGATATTGCAATAGGTATGATTAACAGAATACAGATATTTATTTTTCACTTCATTAGAGTCCGAGATTACTGATGAATCTTGAGACTAATCTCCATGTCTCATTTTCATTTTAAACTTAATCTAATCGAGCATGTACTATTGTCGTATAATCATTTTATTAAACTTTCAAAATAAAAGTAAATAAAGAAAACTGTACAATTAATTTCGTAATCTCATCACAATGATAACGTTGAGAACGTTTACACGGAAACGAGATATATTTCTAGACCTATCTCGAGTTTTCTCATCGCAGACCTTGTAATTCAGGGGTATCCCTTTAAAGCAGCATTACAGTTTTCCCTCTCTTCTCTAATGGCTATATGATAGTTTCCCGAACTACCTTTCATTTCGCCAAACGACGTTCTATTATTTCGATGCTGACGCTTTTTAACAGAAAATACCCTTCTTTAAACATCAACACGTAAGTTGCATTTTTCTGTGTTCTGACAAGTCATTGAGGCTGTTCTATAAACACGAAATAACATTTAGTGTCATTAAGCAAACATGTACCTTAAAACGTATTACAAATGTGTTTCATTTCAGGGATCGTCACATTCATTAGCTAATGCATAGGGCAAATTATAAACCGGAAGAAAATTATATTTACCTCGGCAAGGATGTCGTTCCTTTCCAATCTGTTAAAACACACATTTATTACATAACACAAATATAATGCCGCTTTAACAAAACAGGCGACTAAATCTGTATTTCAGGTTTAAGATTAACGCCATCTCCAGCTGGAATACCAAATATTGCTGGGACAGCGGTAGGGTACCTGGAAATATATAAAGACGGCTGGCACAATGTGTGCTATGACAAATGGAATTGGAAAGGGACGTTGGTCGCATGTAGAAGTCTAGGATATAAGTAAATATATTACTTATCATATTTACACTTACTGAACGATGTCGTATATTGATTTGTGTATCGTTAACATATTTCAAAATGGTAGCTTCATTGATAGGATATCAAAATGTATCTTTGTACGCAGGCCTAGAGGTCCAAAGGTATACCATCTTGATATGTCAGAAGAGTGTCATCGTCGCTTTTATATTCAATGATTGTTTCAACCATAGGGGTTTCTCTCGAAAATATGAAATTTGCCTAATTATATTGAAGACCTTTATGCTATATATATATTATGACAACGTGACCGACCATACACGATAAAATCGTAATGTTGACAGAATTTCACCCACTTTTTTCGATAGTTTATATATCCGTTAAGTATGAAATAGTTGAGCCAACTATCATAACAATAAACAGAAGATGTATCTTGTATTTTTTTATAAACTATGTGAAATAGAACTGGCGGGGTAGCTCTTTTGACCAGTACATGAGTAGTTAAGCACGGCTTGGTGTTAGATGTCATGCAAGGTACGCCCATTTCTGAGCAAACGTTTTCCAATATGGGTGTTTAAATATCAGTATACCACAGTAAACCGATGAATAATTAGCATACGCATATCCTTGCCGGTATAATAATGGAAAGCGAAAGTGACATATAAAAGGTAAAATGAGCGCTGCTATGGGATTTACATCCTCTTCTGTAAGTGACGTCATTTCAAGAAAACGCAACATGTGGTGTCACTTTTTGCAAGAAGCAGGAAACAATAGTTACTCCATATGGTCACTTCGTTTTCATATTGCCATATGGGGAATATATTGCTTACTGCCAGTTCATGGTGACGTCACATGTTACGTTTTCTGGAAAAGACGTCACTTAAAGAAGAGGTTGGAAATCGTACAGCGGCGCTCAAATATAGGCTCCATGTGATTTTCAACCTATTATTATGTGGGACACTCAAACGCCCACCGCTGTACTCTCAGTCATCAAACTCCATTTGTTTATTATATGGATTTTACAACGTGTTCTTAACAGTTATTCAGTGATATAAGGCGGTCAGGTGACCTAACCAGTCCTCCCGTGTAACCAACCAGTAATAGCCTGCTCCTCCGCATGCAACTTCTTAACATAAATCAGAGCTCGGAGTAGGAGGACACATCACTTTGGTTGTAATATCTTCTGTCAAATTGTCATGGAAAAACATACGCTTCTCCCGGAGTTGGAAAGCACGATCTATAGTTTAACAGTCGAGCACTCTACCGACTGAGTTAACCGGTGGGGCTCTAACCACTATGTAGCGTCACTCCTCGGTTGACACCAAAAATCACCTTACCCGGCGTACAGTTAAAAACGTCCATTTATGTCTGACTATTTAAACATGAAACAGACAAAAAAAACATCTTGCTCAGTGTTTTTCTCGAGGTATTCCTAGTTAGTATTAAATACGTCGTTTGATTAAGTTTTCTTATTTAAATCACAGGTTTGGTGGAAGTTTTCACATAGAGTGGTATGATTTGAAAGATGAACACAAGAATGCGGTACCAGAATCAATTAAGTCTTACAAATTAGATAATTTGAACTGCGATGAAGTTGGGCAAGGCTTAGAGTTATGTGATTACAATTTGGCCGATTGTAATCATGACAAAGACATGGTTTTAACCTGTTTTGACTATGATTTTCAAGGTAATGATAAGACCATTATTCAAAACTAGCTAGATAATGCGCACTAGGCATTCCATCAATTTGTTTTCAATTATACATAGCGGTCAGTGGCAATGACCACTTTTTCTGGAATTGATTGTCAACCCAAATTAATTTGTGCTTCACCAAAATTCACAAAAGCACATTACCTATCACGCGCGGGAATCGAACTGGACCTCCTATGTGACAGCCCAGCACACTACCTACTGAGCTAACCGGACGGACTACCACTATGTGACAGCCCAGCACACTACCTACTGAGCTAACCGGACGGACTACCACTATGTGACAGCCCAGCACACTACCTACTGAGCTAACCGGACGGACTACCACTATGTGACAGCCCAGCACACTACCTACTGAGCTAACCGGACGGACTACCACTATGTGACAGCCCAGCACACTACCTACTGAGCTAACCGGACGGACTACCACTATGTGACAGCCCAGCACACTACCTACTGAGCTAACCGGACGGACTACCACTATGTGACAGCCCAGCACACTACCTACTGAGCTAACGGACGGACTACCACTATGTGACAGCCCAGCACACTACCTACTGAGCTAACCGGACGGACTACCACTATGTGACAGCCCAGCACACTACCTACTGAGCTAACCGGACGGACTACCACTATGTGACAGCCCAGCACACTACCTACTGAGCTAACCGGACGGACTACCACTATGTGACAGCCCAGCACACTACCTACTGAGCTAACCGGACGGACTACCACTATGTGACAGCCCAGCACACTACCTACTGAGCTAACCGGACGGACTACCACTATGTGACAGCCCAGCACACTACCTACTGAGCTAACCGGACGGACTACCACTATGTGACAGCCCAGCACACTACCCACTGAGCTAACCGGGCGGACTACCACTATGTGACAGCCAAGCACACTACCTACTGAGCTAACCGGACGGACTACCACTATGTGTAGTGTGAACGTAATGCAATTCAGAGGAGTTTAAATTGTGCTTACTTTACATACAGCTATTCATGAAGAAACACAAGCTTGGAATTGCTTTTGTTGTTTTTAAGAAATATTCCTCTGGAATCCCTTTATTTCGAGACATTTAACGAATACAGAAATTGCATACATAGTATTTTAAGTTTATTATTAACTTAAGCAATTACAGCTCATCGTCATTAACAAATATGTACACAAATACATCATACTGTGATGTGGACGAATAAATATATAATATTATAAATTGAGCGACGCATTACGATTTCCAACCTCTTTTATAAAGTGACGTCATTTCCATAAAACGTCACATGTGACGTCACCATGTACTGACTGTAAGCGATATTAGCCTAAATGGCAATATGCAAACGATACGACCGTATGGAGTAAATAATGTTTCTTACTTGCAAATTAGGAATCACCTGTTGCGTTCTCTTGAAATGACGTCACTTACAGAAGACGTTGGAAATCTCATAGCAGCGTTATATATCAATGAATAACATCAATTATATAGTAATATTGTTGTTCTTATATTACAACGTACAAGTTTTTCATACCTTAATATGAATATTACAAGCGATTGTTTAAAGCGGCAAAACATTTTATGTAATTGATGGATGTAATAAAAACCTTTTCACACATTAGGTAGGAAATTATATCAACACCGACGACAATATATTTTAATGATTTTGACACATTTTGCAAAAAAATAGACAGTTTAACTCTTAACTGTCTTCCTGAGCACACTTTGATGTTAATGAAGAAGTCAAAGAATAAGATATTGAAATGTGACGTTTCTTAATGAGACACGTGAATTCGGTGAATGTTGCTACTGACATTGCACGTCACTTCCTGTTCGTCATTAAAACAATCCATTCTTAAATGTTCTCCAATTTGTCGGAATGTCTGATACAGGCCACTTGCAGTTAACAAAGTCATTATAAAACCACCAGACAGACGTTTTGTATAATGAAATGAATTTCAGACTAGTTCAGACTTTGATAAAAAGAAACTAAGATATGTTCAATATTCAAACTGTGTATGTATTTTATTTCAGCTGAATCTTCCGTTCAAATAAAAGCAAGAAATGAGCTGTGGGTAACGCTCGACGGTGTTAGCAAACCTTTGTGCCATGAGCATTGGTCCGACAAAGAAACAGAAATATCCTGTAAAACAGTGAACTCTAACTTGAGGTAAAAAGAAATATTTTACTTTTTCACCTAGAACAGAAAATGACAGTTAAGTTCTCCTCAGGTCAGCATAGATTAGACGTCAGTTAATGTAGTATGACTGAAATCATGGTCCAAGCTTACAGTACCGGATAATTGAACGCTCATTTCGGTTCGGTGTTTAACTAGATAGCCTTATACTATCAAAATATTCCAAGTGGTAATTTTGAGAAAATGGCTTGTTAACACCTTCATACAGGCGTACCCTAACACAGTGCATCATTAAAGGGGGGGGATAGATTTGCTCTTGTCTGTCCTTCCGTCCGTCATGCAATCTTGTGTCGCGCGTATCTCCAACAGTGTACCACATAGACTCACAAAACTTTACAGGAATGTTCACCAGCATGTGTAGTTGTGCACCTGGGGTTTCATTTTTGACTCCGCGCAGTAAGTGCAAAGTATTGGCCCTTGACCTATCACCATAATCTGTAAAGTTTTTCACTTGGTAATTTTGATACATATTCACACACTATGAGCAGAATAATAGCATTTGCTCTTTGACAAAGGCTGGAAGTGGGTTTCCTTTTTTATTTTGTTCATGGGTGAGCAGTTATTGTTTTAAGTGATGTTAAAGTATTTCGAAACTGAACTGTTACAGCATAAAGACAACCGAACTGGTTACAAAAACTTATTATATGAAAATGTTAATATTTCGGTTGGACCTCGTCCATTCGAATTCATCATGTCCGAAATTGTAATTCGAATAATACATGGTTTCGAATATCCCACTTCAATTAGACGTGCCTAAGAAGATACATCGGGACCTGGAATTTATTCGGGTGTTACCAAATATTCGGATACTGAGAAGGTTGTCGAGTAAACGAGGTCCGACTATATCTGTGACTGTTTATACCACACGATGTAAACTATGGGGGAGTAAATGTCGTACTGATGACAGTATCTGTGACTGTTTATACCACACGATGTAAACTATGGAGGAGTAAATGTCGTACTGATGACAGTATCTGTGACTGTTTATACCACACGATGTAAGCTATGGAGGAGTAAATGTCGTACTGATGACAGTACTGTCAGCAATAATACTGCTCCTGCAGTTACTACTACTACTGTCAGTTTCTCATAGATTCGTTTCAGAACTAAGATGTATTCAGTATTTTGATTGTTCTTGTCTCCAGTATTTAACAGAACTTGGTGCATGATTTTTTTTAACGATACAAAATGTTTGATTAGATTGCAAGTATTTCAGGTAATCATCATTTTGGTGTTTTTGTAGGCGAGATTCTCATGGTGATTTTACAGATTCGAGTGTAGAAGCATTTGCCCAATCAATCAAATGCGATGAAAGCGAGCCACACTTGTTTTTCTGCCAGAATAAGGGATGGGGATATGGTGACAACTGCAAGGACGACAAATTCGTCGAGGTTAGATGCCAGACTTCTTAGATGAGCATTGCTTTAAAGCGGCATGACAAGTTCATTCTCTACTCAGATGGCTGCATGATAGTGTGAAACCAATCGACTTGGATTTCATTTTAGAAAAAAACACAACATTCTTTTAGCGTTTATAAACCGAATATAGTTGATTTAAGTCATCACAACTAAATTAGTGATTTTGATACATCGGAGAAGATTTGCTAACTTATCGTTCTGATAACGAACACTTTCATTACATCAAAAATGTATTCATAAATGTTTTATGTCCGACATAGTCACATTCAACAGTTATTCAGTGACAACAACGTTACTTCGGAGAAAAGACAGAAGTTAAACAAATCATGATTCAGTGAAAAGAAAATGTTTTTTTGTCAGTAAGAATGTAATTGCTAACGAAATACATGAAAACAAATCTTATATTATTTGCATATAATATGATATGCCTCTTTGAAGCAAAAATCGTGATACCTCCATTATACTCGATTGTCTTATAGAATATTCTATCAGCTTTGGTTTAAGTCATATTTAAGTTTCAATAATATGTACTCCTCAAAAGAGTAACCACGCCATTTAGTATTTTGAGAATTTTCAATTTATTATGACAAAATAGTTCGAGACGATGAACTTGATTTTGAAAGGTTCACAATTTTTTCGATATGTCAATTCATTTAAATGATAAATGTTATGAAGCTAGTTTAGTTTAAATGAAATCAACAGTATGTGTATCAGGTAACTTTTAAGAAACTATTTTATGCTAAAAGTTATGGCGGGTCAGCATTTTGACCAGTATATATATATGAGCGCTGCTATGGAATTTACAACCTTTTCTGTAATTAATTTTTAAATTGCATAAATGTTGAATCTAATTTTACAGCAGTTATTTAATATTTTAGGCAGTCAACCACTATATATTTTTAAAAGATCTTTTTATGGCAAAAACATAAGTGATTATTTGTAAAGGGAGGTAATTCACTATAATACTTCAACATATTTAAAACATATAGTGTTGAAAGTTTAGAACGGTAAAAAGATTAAAATAATTTCAAATTTTATCCGCATTATTATAAAGATTGAAACCACTTCTATTTCATTTACCGCAGACATTATGCCAATGAAGAACGGCTTACTAAATTCTACATATCTGAATTAACCTTAATAATATACATGACAATTAAGCCTCCAAAACATCTTCGGACAAAGCACTTCGTTCGTGACGTCAAAACTTCGATTGGGAAATACTCTACGTCATAACTAACGTCACTAATGGTTTTGTCATGGTCACGCTCCATTGTGATATTTTGCTTTGCTTGAATTGAATCGCGCGCACATGATAAATAACATAGTCCGATATGTTCGACCTGTCGCGGGCACTTTGACCTAGGATTTTCACTGAATGAATCCCAGTTATCGAACTGTTTCAGACGCAAAACAATTAACTATTTTCATGTATTATGACTTTAAAAATGTCAATTGAATTCTTGCTGTTATATTATATGTTGTACTTTTATATTCTATGAAATGTATATAGCTTATAAAATAGTTGCTCTTCGGTGTTTGATATTTATACCTACTTGGGTATGAACATTGGGTTATTATGAAAGGCAAACAATGTGACGTGCGATAGGCAAAAATGACAATACCATAAGGGATCAAATAGTGTTACCACGAGGGTAGTTACCGGCTGAGTGGGGCGGGGCGTGTTAATCGACCCGCGGGCCAGCGTTATGCAAACTGGTCAGAGGGCCGTGTAGTCCTGACCCCAATGTCACTCAAATACTTAAGTTTATTAATAGCCTTACACACAAAAATTTGTATCATACTTGAATTATGTATGTTATTTTATGTAAGTAGATGTCATGAATTAGTTCGCTTTGAGGAGTAAGTGTGCAAAGTAGCGTAATGTGATGAGGTAGGTTCGCTTTTGGGCTGGAATAATTACATGCTCCATTTTATGTTTGATGACTGTGTTTGCTAGAGCTTGAATCACTGATAACAAACTTTTCTTAAGCATTGACTTAAGCATTGTCGTTTAAATGGGGCTTGTTATCTTTGTGCAAGGGTCTGCAAATGCTTTACTATGTGCGAGAGACTCGTATACATGTAGCGGCATGTGTATTATTAATTTTGTTTAATGATTTGTTTATAACAATTTTATTATCAATAGCAATTTGATAGAAGTAATGCGCTTGCGTTTTGTTATAATGCACATGTGTATATACATCAGAATAGATTTTCTTTCTTTTTTACAATTTCCATACACAAATAAAGTTAGTTTATAACTACATAACTGCGTTTTTGTGTGTTTTTGTTTACAATTTGAACAAACAAATTTTGTAATAATACTGGACAAAATAATAATACAAATCAATGGTTTACAACAGTTTTAAGTACACTTTGTAATCCATCTGACTGAAATAATCAAATGTTCCGACGGAAACAGCTGGTTCTCCGCGTCATGTGGATAAGGGGCAAACCGATGAGGTTTATAACAAGCGCATTTTAATGCATTTCTTAGAAAAAACATAAATTTACATAAAGTAGGTCTCGTTTGCAACAGCAATTGTTCATGCGTGTTGTCCACCTATTTTGCGAAGTCGTACTAACATGGTTTTTCTATTTGCATATCAGTGTTGTGTAAACCAATCAAATATTACGTTAACCACTAAACCATCTTCTCTGCAACCGAACAACGTCTGTAATCTTAACGCAGGTTGGTTAACCTTTCGATATGGAGTATTTACCGAAATCCATTTTGGATCTGGAGTGTCAAGCAATCGTAATATTTCGGCATTTTTTATGTTGCACAAAGAACCTTAACCTTCAAATTGCGCCGTCCATATTTTTCATGATATTTCTTGTTAGCACTAGAGTCGATCACATGTAATAACTATGTAATGCAACAGTGCTTGTTGTGTCTTAAAGCGATACTGGCATGGAGTGATGGTAGAGTTAGTCTCCGGGTTAGAACGAAGCACACCACATGTAAAAAAAATTCAAAATATTATTAGAAATACCTAATAAAGCGTCAGTCACAAACGTCTCAAATATATGGAAGCTGCTCTAACGGGCCGAACAATCTTTTGAAGTGCATATGGGATGGCTATACACTTTGTACGTGACATTTTGTGATCGGTTTCTTCCTCCATTGTGTCATTGAAATAAATCACATCATCCTCTGTTCGTCAGTCAGTTAATTACATTTGTTTTCTAAAGAAACACTAAGACATACTTAAAGCTCATTTCTATCATGTTTGGAATATTTATTCAACAAATATAGTAGTTTATATATACCCGCTCTTGCCGTATCTTCTGTCTAGACTAATCATAATATGAGAACAAAAACTAATTCACTGGTAAATTTGACTTCAATGAATATGTCCGTACAATTTCATAATTTACAAGTCGGTAAAGAGTGACTTCCCTTTATAATCAGTGGAGATCACCCTAAAAAAACGAAAATGTAAGTCGTTAAGAGTGACTTCCCATTTTTAATCAGGAGATATAGCATTAAAAAACTTGGATTTGAGTCGGTAAGAGTGATTTTCCTCTACGATCAAAGGGATGTCACTCTGAAAAACTTAAAATTAAAGTCATAAGAGTGACTTCCCTTTATAATCAGGGGAGATCACTGTTAAAAAGTTATAATTTGAGTCATTAGAGTGACTTCACTTGATAATAAGGGGCGATTACTCTAAAAAACTTAAAATTTGAGTCAGTAATAGTGACTTCGCTTTATAATCAGGGGAGATCACTCACAAACACCTAAAATTAATGTCGGTAAGAGTGACTTTCCTTAATAATAATTTGGTGTCACCCTGAAAACCGAAAATTTAAGTCAGGAAGATTGACTTCCCTTCATAATCAGGGAAGATTGCTCTGAAAAACTAAAAAGTTAAATGGCTAAGAACCAACCACACTACATTTAAGTATTATTTTCAACTGTATAAATCACAAATGTCGTTACGTCACCATTGTCTCAAATATATGCAAGCTGCTCTAACGGGCCGAACAATCTTTTGAAGTGCTGTTTGGATGGCTATACACTTTGTACGTGACATTTTGTCGATTTCTTCCTCCATTGTGTCATTGAAATAAATCACATCATCCTCTGTTCGTCAGTCAATTCATTACACTTGTTTTCGGAACCTGATATTTATTTTGGATTATACCAAGTCTTCGGATAAAAGATGGTCGAATAAACGAAGTCCGACTGTAACAATGGTAGACGGGTACCGCTTTCACATCTCGAGTTCTTTTTACCAACTCTTATCAAGGCCATTTCAATTTCTACATATGGTTAGCGAAAGGTTCATGTTTTGAAGCCAACCTACCAGGCAGGGAAAAAAACAGTCGATAAAAACCCTTTTTTGTATCCGCATTATATCCACATTATACATTCAAGATATAATTGCGAACTACTATTTAACAAAAACAACACAAAGTACCAAGTAAATGACTAGATATATTTTTTTTGTAGTTTTGAAAATAGTCATCGCCTACCTGAGATATTGTTATCAATAATACAATACATTTTATTTTAAGTCGGCAAGACATTATAACAAATAATACACGCTCAGATATAGAGCTTTTACAACCGAGTATGAAGTAACATATAGTATAAACAAAACATAGCATAAAATAGCTGCAACTAAAGATATAAGCATTTAAGCATACACATATTGACAATTGGATGTGTTTGAAATAGTCCACAAGCAATACAGTTTTAATATTAAATAAATATAATGTTATTAAAACAGTAAATGACTGGATAATACACTGATAAGTCAAAAGTTAAAAATATACATATCATACTTAACACAAAGAGACGCATACAACATATGCTAAATGGACCGATGACGTTTAATTTTAACACCATTGCTTGGGGATATTTTTATATTTCCAGACTTATTATTTTTTATTCGATCATACTGTCGAAACCTACCCACCTGAGGTCACTAATCATAGATATATATTGGTATGGCCTCAGTACCCACCTGAGGTCAGTTATCCTAGATCTATATTGGTATGGTCTCAGTACCCACCTGAGGTCACTAATCGTAGATCTATATTGGTATGGCCTCAGTACCCACCTGAGGTCAGTAATCCTAGATATATATTGGTATGGCCTCAGTACCCACCTGAGGTCACTAATCGTAGATCTATATTGGTATGGCCTCAGTACCCACCTGAGGTCACTAATCCTAGATCTATATTGGTATGGCCTCAGTACCCACCTGAGGTCACTAATCATATATCTATATTGGTATGGCCTCAGTAACCACCTGAGGTCACTAATCCTAGATCTATATTGGTATGGTCTCAGTACCCACCTGAGGTCACTAATCGTAGATCTATATTGGTATGGCCTCAGTACCCACCTGAGGTCAGTAATCCTAGATCTATATTGGTATGGCCTCAGTACCCACCTGAGGTCACTAATCCTAGATCTATATTGGTATGGTCTCAGTACCCACCTGAGGTCACTAATCTTAGATCTATATTGGTATGGTCTCAGTACCCACCTGAGGTCACTAATCCTAGATCTATATTGGTATGGTCTCAGTACCCACCTGAGGTCACTAATCGTAGATCTATATTGGTATGGCCTCAGTACCCACCTGAGGTCACTAAACGTAGATCTATATTGGTATGGCCTCAGTACCCACCTGAGGTCACTAATCCTAGATCTATATTGGTATGGCCTCAGTACCCACCTGAGGTCACTAGTCGTAGATCTATATTGGTATGGCCTCAGTACCCACCTGAGGTCACTAATCGTATATCTATATTGGTATGGCCTCAGTACCCACCTGAGGTCAGTTATCCTAGATCTATATTGGTATGGCCTCAGTACCCACCTGAGGTCAGTTATCCTAGATCTATATTGGTATGGTCTCAGTATCCACCTGAGGTCACTAATCCTAGATATATATTGGTATGGCCTCAGTATGAATGCATTTTATTTGGTTTACAGCAAATCTTCCGACAAGAATGATTATATATTTAGGTACCAGAATGACAAAGCCGTTCAGTATGGCTTGCCGAATAACAAAAACATTATTGATGTTAGAGAGGATTCTACGCTTTAATTATTAATATTTCTGTTCAAATGTTTCATTAACCTTGTGCAGTCGAAATGCGCCACTCAACGCTATAGAAATATCGCATTGACTGTTCTTAATAGTATACATTCATTTCAAAGACATACTTAATGGTGAGTTCTGACTTAAATACGTGTTGAATTAAGACACATTTTGACCTCAGAAACTTTAAGCCGATTGTCCGTGAGAATTTAACAAAATGACTGCTGATAACATATTTGATTTCGATAATAAGAATAAGTATTTTAGGTACTGTATATATCCTTTACGATTACGTATTATTTACAAACTTGATAAAAATAGATTTTTGATAAGGCAATCCAAAATTTAACTGCGTTTTGTCCTACAACTACGTGCGGCAGTCACGATAATGTTGGAATTTCATACGTGATATTTAAAATTATTTCGGTGTGATATTCTACCACAATATCAGCTAAAAATACATGCGCACCGCATTCGGAATTTCACGAACTGTTAACACTAAACTATTGTTGAACAAAATATATGAGTGTTTTTCTAACAATTTATTCAGCCGAGTGACACGCTCGTGTATTGAAACAACTGTATCAAGATGAGTACAGACTATTGTACATCAGCGTGAACTTTCTTGCGTACCAGACCGGAATATCCCGGAATTACACCAATGTTGAAAAACTTGATCATCCTTAATTATTTTAAAAAGTATGCAAGAAAAAGAATATATCAGTGGCTTCGTGTACGGATGCAAATATCTGGCTCTCGGGTAACTACTTAACCCTTCAGTACCGGAAGTCAGTAAAAGATTCTTATTAGATAAACCAGTATGAGGAATTAACAATATAATCAAAGCACAGAAGGTGCTGTGGGACGGTACCACTCGTCTTTGTAGCCAAGCTGGCAACTCGTTGCATACTTGCGTTTTGTAAGTAAACAGTTAAAATTTATAATATCAAAGTATGCGCAAACATGTCAGATGTCTCCCATCCAATTTTACATTGTATGTATTCTTAAACGGTGTGCATTTAGCGACCTGCGCAAATCAACGTACAAAAACAACCATCGTTACCGAAATCGTCTTTAAACCCTTTGAACTTGATGGCAACAGCTCATTAGTTCACATACCACTTAAGAACGTCAATTTTGCAACATTTCGTTGTCTTGAATCATTATTGATACTCGTATTACTTCGTTGAGTGAATTTTGGGACTACTTCGTAGTGAGAACTTCGGATGTGGACGTTTTAGCTGGTTCCCGGATTTCAGCCTTTTTGCGTTTTGAAAACGGGAACCAATTGATGTATGCCCTCAAATTGCCACACTACTATAGACGGTACCTGAGCGATACCGTCCAAAAATGGAGAAATGACAAGTAACAAATGCATAATCTATTATGTCTTGTGTACTTTTCTGGCGTCACACAATCACGCCGTCCTTATATCTTTATTAGATTAAGGAAATAACGGTAGAGAAGAATGACACTATGGTGGGAGAAGTCATTATATCATGAAGATAATTCGCTATTGAATGACAGCACAAATTATGGTTTTCGAAATAATTTATTATACATAATGCTACAATGAAGATGTAACTAGCATTTACATTTCATTACCTTTAAATTGGGTTTGTAAAAATGAATGGACGCAAAAACAACCATTTAACTGTTCGAAAGTGACACAACGACCGGAAGTGATCAAGATTAAATAACGGTGAGCTCCCAAACATAGCTACTGCCCTTATCGGTACAGTAGACAATGTCACCCCATTTGGCTGAAATTTAATCTCATCTCGTTGATTTTGTGTTTCATTTCACTAATATTTGAGGCGACCTTTGCACATCTACATTTTCTTGTTAAAGTGATCTTGTTGCAAATGTGAGATTATCTGGGCCTTAAGCATTTACTTCCGGGTGCGTATCCCAACTTAATTGCTCTCAAATACCGAACTATGTGTTTTCCTGTCCGCTGAAATGATAGCTCTGACTATTACACTGATGTCATTCCATCGAGGTTGGCAAACATTATCGTACCAAATTGCTGATAAAAACATATGTGATTCTGACCATTGCGGTCAATCGGATCACCTCGACTATGTTTTACCATTGCGGTCAATCGGATCACCTCGACTATTTCTTAACATTGCGTCCAATCGGATCACCTCGGCTATGCTTTACCATTGGGTTCAATCAGATCATCTCGGCTATTTTGTAAAAATAAACCTCGGAAGTAACGTGGGAGGAAGTAGTTCCAAATGGCTGCAGAAAGTGAATGCATGTAGTCTCTGTGGAGAGTATGACAAATGTAATTCGGTCTTTCGTAAACAAAAGCTAAAGCATAAAAAAGTTCCGAGTAGTTCAGCCACAAGATACGAGTTCAAATGATCACATCACATATCATATGCATATTAACAAGAAATCAATTTTCAATGAAATGAAATTTTATACTTCGTACAACATTTATAAATATTTAACAATGTTAACATCATTTGAGCGCACCTATACTTCACGCTTGTTTTGTTGCGACGTCGCACGCACGGGATTTTGTTATTTCACTACAGTCCGCCCAGGATAAGTTTTTGTTTATAAACATTAGACAGACAAGTTCAATGTACCCAAATAGGGGTGTCATGAAATAGTGATAACATTTATTAAACTGTTACTCACTCGATTAGTATCGAAGCGGGAATAGTCGAGCGGTTGTATACTGAGCTTTGCAGCGGAAAGATGAGTAGAACTTTTTTCGTTCCGGGTCGAATACTCGCGGCGACTTATTTTTTTGCAGCTGTTATGTAAGTACCCATGATTTTCTCAAGAACATTGTACTCTTCGTGACTGTCATGTGCCTTGATATGTATGTACATGTGTTTTATTTCAATATAACTAATCAAGTTGGCAACTTTGTACAAAACAAATGTTCAGCCATAATCAGACGATGCTCGAAAAATCATGAATAATGTTTAATAATATAATGAAGCTACATGAAAATTAAATTATGTGAATATGTGATATGTTTCAATATAAAAACTCGTGCATTTTTCATTCAATTTTGTTAATATTGTATGACATCGTGTTTTTCTTATATTGACAGATGTGTTAGAAGAAGAAACAACATCAGCAGCTTGAAGTACCATTCTCAGCACCAGTCCGTAGAGTAGCAGCGTAGACCGTTGAATCATACGGATTTTAATCCAATTGATTTGATATGGGCGAATGGGAAACGCAAAGTTTCGGATCGAAATTTCACGTTCAAGGTGAAAGACATAATAAAACTGACGAAAGCATCAATTGAAAGTGTCACGGCAGAGGACTGGAAAAAGTGTTGTCAGCTCGTCAAGAAAATCGAAAAAGTACTGGACTGAGGAAATTCTCATCGACAGAGAAATGGAACGATTGGAGATTGAAGTCACACCAAGTGACTCAGCAACAGACACTGTCTCTGATACCGACGACTGGACCTCTCCAACCGACACAGCAGATGAGTGCAATGATTGCATCTAGTTATCCTTTGTTAATGTATTATATTTTTACATGTAAATATACTGTTATGATATACATTGTACTATGCTTGAAATCATTTGTGCGATTGTACAAAATTATACAACAAAATGTAAAAAAACAAGCATTGACAAAGGAAAACAGAAAAGAAACACAAACACAACAACAGCAAAACAAAACAATGACAGCAAAATAACACATAAAAATGTTAAGTCCCACAAAAAATGTACCTTCGCCCAGATTCGAACTCGTAATATTCATGATCAAATGTAGCTTGCTCTCTACCTCTACGCCACGGCGCACTATGGAAGTTTGATAGCTTTAGTATAACTGTTAACTTAGAATACTAATTTAAAATGTGCAATGATAATGCTTATTATATGAATACCCTATTATCGATCGAACCAACTTTTCCCGCGTTTCACCTTATCTCGGGCGGACTATAACTGAATTACCGAACATAATACATGCACATGGTTGTTATTACCACTCTACACCGTTTGTTATGTTATGTATATTCCATAATTATTCAGACGTCATGACTTTATAAAATAAACGTGTGACGTTATATTTGGCGCAAATTGTATAACACATGCATTTATAATAGCTCTATATCATAACATATACAAGTTCCCGTTAAGAAACATTGTAATCTCGCCGGTGCAACACCGTTTGCGAGATGTTGTGTCTGTGTAGGGCGGCTTTTGTTGATACAGTGTTGCTCTGAATGGGTTAATTTGAGAATACGATTCTTACTACGGGAAAATGATACTCTTGTTGAAGAGTGGTTGTTGGTCAAGAGAGAGACCAGAGATGGTTTGATGGAGGCTGTTCCGTGCTCGTTATTTCTTGGTGTGCCTTTAACCTCATTATACTAACCGATTGTCATGCACATATTTGTCTTGTATAGAGCTACTACTATACAAAGTAATTCATCTGTACACAGAACATCTCATCTATTTGATTTCTATAATGGAATTCCGGGTGTTTACATTTCAATGGGAGAGTAATTGGTCACAAATGAAATTTGCAATCCAAATGGCTATAACAAAAATTTATGTTCACTACAAAAGTCGCATTGACACGAATTGATTTTATTCTGTCTGACAATACATTACGCGGTAACAAAAAATACAATGAACAAAAGACGCTTTTAACTTGATAAAATAATGTTCCGACCATGTAAATTATTAATGAAACCTCAAAGATAAAAGTGCATTTAACAAAGAACTTCCACGTGATGCGGACTAAGCACGTGATTTGAATAGCATTTGATATTTTAACACCAATAAAATTGTCCAGTCAACGGAAACGGTCGTTGATAAATAAGTTGAGTTACCGCACGAAGAAGGATCATTCTGATCTGTACAGTGTTTTATAATTATTGAATATTTTCACAAAGGGATATGATCAACTCTTACAACATCAAATTAGGCCTGTGATTTTTTCAGCATTGTCAAAATGTGTGGATGATTAAGAAATAGGGTAATTTTTAAATTTATAAACACATAATTGTTACCTGTTGGGCTAAAATAACAAATATCAATAATAATGAAAACTCTGCGTTACTCGGATTATATTTTATTACTAACACTGACATTTTCGCTCGGAAAAATTCACAGTCAGTGTATGAACTTCTCCACATATGTGTGGGAAAATGTCGGCGTTGCACAATCACAAATTTGGATGGCCGAGGCCCCAAATCTTGAGCAGTGTTTGAAAATGTGTGTTCGGCGTTCGGCTTGTAACTCGATGAATTACAACTTGCGGACGACGCTTTGTGAACTTAACGACGGAACCGTAAATTCTACTCGAAATAAATTTGACCAGTTTCTGGTTTACGCAGAATTCAACTGGTTGCCATCTGAGGTAAACTTTCTGTTTGTTATATCAATACATATTCATTTACAAAAAGCATATGATCCAAAATATGATGTCCAGGAATTTTGGTTACATCTTGAAAATCTTGGTGACCAAGTTTTTTATGTTCTTTATGTTAAATGCCTCCGTACAAAATTGGTAGTTACATATTATTATCATAAAATGTATTTATTTCAATGAAGGCAAGGTAACAAAACTACAAATAAAACCAGATCTGGAATAAAAAAGCGTTTTAAAAAATTTGAAGATATAACAAGGACACGAAAAGTTTACTTTAAGTTTTCAAAGTCAAACAGGTTATTTTGCTAACTTAATTCTGTTTGAGTTTTAAAGAGAAAATTCATGCTAAAACCTGTTCTGGTATTTGAATTATTAGCGTAACATGTTCTGCCACCAGAATAATGCACAACGTGGACAGGGAAAGTGTTTTTTTTAGAGATTTAACACATAGTCCTAGACAGCATATTTTGGATCATATGTTTCTTGAATTCCGCGTGAGATAATGTACTTTGCTTGATTAATTTCTAGATAATTTATTTTGCGTTAACCCAACTAATGTTAAAAAGTCAGATTTTTTGCTAAGAGAGTTGTAAATTTTGACAATGAGGGCAGTTCACGTATGTAAATCAGACTAATCATTAGTTCGTGATTCGAAAACAACACTCGTTATATTGCTGATGTCTTAAAGACTGCAGTGAATAATCGCTTACAATTTAGCATACTCATAGAACAATATAGGCTGAATAAAATGTAGATATTTCAACGAAATCATATAGATTAAATTACGAAACTTTCTTAAACAAGTGTTGATTCGAACATATTTAAGTTTAGAGTGCGACCTCACCACATCAACACCCTTTGGAAATAGCCAACATCCGGCTGTTGTTTAGAGGTTGTTGCTCCGGAGAGTTTACATGGCAGTAAATGGTTATGGAAAATGATTATGTTGTTGAAGAGAGGTTGTTGCTCATGAGAGGGCTGCTCTGGAGATGTTGCCCTGTATATCGACACCTGCACCCAAACTATAGTATTTAATCAGAAGAGCCTTAGTCACAGGACAATGGTAACCTGAAATTATCTTGTTCCAGATTGACCCAAGCTGCTTTCCACGACCTTGTGGTATGGACGAAGTATGTATACCAAACCTCAGCGAGTCAAGCTGTTCCTTCTATTGTATGCCAGCTGGACGTGAGTACATGTTTATAATCATTTCTGTAATGAGCTGTAAATTTGCTCCAATCTCCAATTCGCCATCCTCTTCTTCTTCCGGTATAGTACATACACATGGCCCTGTGTTCACAGAGGAATCACTGATCTGGATCAAGTTGATCCTGAAATATGTTTTCATTTTCATAAAGCAACGAAATACTTTACACAAGTGCAAAAATACTTGAAATGCGCCATATTAACCTGATGAACACATTTAGAACTTTACCTTTTTGTTGATAAATTAATAATATGTATGGTTAATACCAAAACTGGTCTAGATCAAATCAGGATCAATGTTCAAGAAATTGGCCTTAACTCATTGATTGCTATATTTTTCTAAATAAAGACGCAATCTCAAAATGAAATCTTAAGAATAGTGCAAAACGTTCATATATGTCACACAATGTTAAAAGATTTAGCTTTGCAAAGCAATTTTTTCAAAGTTTGAAAGAAACTACATCTGATCTTGATCTTGATCCTGAAAACTGTTACTGTCGCGTGTGAGTGGACACATGATAAGTATGCATACTGCATGTATTGAAAGTCACTCTTCGTTCTTAGCCCGATATAATTTACGGAATTGAACGAATGTTCACGAGTCAGTTTTAGGTAAGGTAAGTAGTATCTGTATTGTCAACGTTTGTTCAACAACGTCGCGGTCTCACTTTGTATGTTTTGGCCGCATTAAACCTACCGAGAGGTGACAAATGGCATGATATCACATATTTGACATTATAAAACATTGAGTCGGTAATTACTTGGTACGTTTTACATGATCAGATTTCCCCCAACATCCTGTACACATGTTTGATGAATTACAATCGCCGATTTTTGTAATTCGTGCTAACAAGAATTGAAGTATCTATCAATCAAAAAAGAAATATCAAACAGTTGACTATATATTTTAGTGGATTTCGAACACGAAGGAAATATCATTGGGACTTTTTTATCACACAAAATTAGCATTTTGGTGCCAAAAAATACTAGGCGCAATTTATGAGCACTAATTCATAAAATGTCATTATAAAGTCATGGCGTCAACTGTATATAGTTTGTTTCACCATTCCATGACCTGTGTCAATAAATCGAAACCGATGTTTGAAGTTTCTGTTCATTCAATGCAAGTACACCTTTATGGAGTCAAGACCAAACAAGTAATATTTCTGTAATATGTTCGGGTTACTTCCGGTTGCGCGGTATTTTTATTTTGAAAATAACACTTACACTGAAACAATATGGCACAATAGAAATGTATGGAAAAGAAATGTTATAGTTTGCATTTTGATAGTGTGAACTGAAAACAAAAAGAAAATTGAAGTAAGTGTTTTTTTCCGTTACGTTATTTCACGGCGAGTACCGCGCAAATACAAGCAAATAGTATAACTCGTAATTTTGGAAAACCCCAAACAAATCTATAAGCAACTTAATTTTGAACCATTCCTGCTATTCGTCACTTTTCGCTTTTAATAGTAACCAATTCATTTAGACAAATGATTTTATTTGCGATTCATTTGTTTATTGTACAGTATAAGGTGGTCTTATTATCGAGATTTCACTGTACATAATGCTAGTTAGTTAAAATGCATTAGGATGATGTGTATGTTATCACAGGTACGGTATGCCCTTTTCCTAAAGCCGGTACAAGCAGTGGAAGATACGTAGGGGATGTCAATGAATTGCATTGTGGGAAAGGTTATATTGGAAATGATTCTGCCACATGTCTTCCTAACGGAGAATGGAGTAAGAAAATAAGAACAAAGTGTGATCGTAAGTATTAATCAAAATGTATGTAAATAGTTGAAAGTAATACATTTTACAGTGGAAAAAACTGTTTATTGTTTACAACAAGTAAAAAAATCAAACAGACAAGGCTTTGAGACGAAGCTATTTGAACAACAGTTATATAATATTTGTATAGAATATAAACATGAATGCATTTACTGGTATGACTAGATCTGTTCAACACTTGCACACATTATACATGTACTTGTATAATTATATACTCAATATTAGAAAATATTTATATTCACAGTAAATCTACTCAACTCTAGAACAGTCTGTAAAATATCGTACTAATAGACTTGTAGGCTTCTCATTTCTAGAACTCAGTTTATATTAGCATACTAGTGAAGCCACTCTATTCTAAACAGAATGTCGATTCACTCACTAGTAGACCTATACAAGTCTAAAACAGGGTGTCTATTCATATATTATATATCTACTCAATACTGTAACAGAATGTATATTCATATATTATATATCTACTCAATTCTATAACAGAATGTAGAGAAGAAAGTACGACTGCAATTCAAGAGTTAACTTTTTTATATCAAAGTTCAGAATTTAAAACATACGTCGGTTGCAAATCTGCAGAAAAATTATCTTTCCAAATATTAAAATAAAAGTTGACATTTTAAGCGGAATGCGACGAGTATCTAAAATACAATGTTTTATCTCGTTCTTGTAATGGATAGATGATGACAACTTTTCACTATTTAGTTATTTCATGTATCCGGTTAAAGATTACGTAACTTTCACTGAAGTTTTGAACACTTAAATATCAATATTGATTATGTTGATTTCAGTGTATATAGAGTCACATCTGAGTTCTGTTAGGTAGTGAAATGATAATTATATGTAAATTCGTATACTCAGAACATGGCTCGACCTTACACTTTAATACATAAAACATGTGTCATCAATAGACTGTATTTTAAAATAAAAGAATGAACATAATTCATAGAAAATAGTTGAAAATTCAGTTGTCTCTTGTTTCCACGTTTGACGCACGCATAACTAATAGGGTTTTAATGTGCTTTAAAATAATAGTAATTGACAAAGCAGTTGATAATGACTATTTCTAAATGTATCACGTAAATAATTAATAATCACATTGTTTACTACATTGTCCACTTTCATGAATACATTCATGTTACCATGTGCACATAATCCAAACATTCTGGTAATAGCGATATAGTGCAAACTGTCTAGAGCAACACCATGTGGAGGGTTGCAAATTTCGACTGTTGTTGAGAGGTTGTTGCTTAAGAGAGGTTAAAACAGTAGCAACGTTTACTTTGGTCCAAAGTTCAAAGTTTATTGCGCAAAAAAGGCCTCCGGTCCATACACATATTACAGGTTATATATACATACATTTTTAAACATTTAAATATGTGCTGTAGGTGTCAATGACATCAAACAAATCAATTTCTACATGACATAATACATGATATACTTTACAGGTTATCAACAAAACATGTATCATTTCAGTCGTATAGTGCAAGGTATTGCTTTCGTTCCTTGGATACGGTCATTGAAGAGTGACTTTTGCTCGAGAAAGTGCCGCTCAGGAGAATATGTGCGGTGCATTAAATTTTGAATATACGATTAGTGGTTAGATGTTCTCCGAATGTCAATGCAACTGCATAAGTTATATCGATACACCCTCTTCGTTCATAGCTTGAACACTATGATTCGTTTGTCTTTCAGTGACACATGTAACTTTACTGTATATGATTTGCGAATTACTATGATTTGCCTTTCATAGTTGATGATTTTAGAAAGTCTTAGATATATTTATATTACTGATTGTGTTCATCCAATGCAGCAATACTCGGCTACAGATGCTATGACGATGAGACATGTTCCCTCATTCATGGTATATGTTCAAAAAAGAAATGTAAATGTGAACCATACAAGACATACGATCCAGATATCAACGAATGTGTGATAGGTAAGAATAACATTTATTTGGAAACGATGGCTGTTACATTGTCTCTAGCCTAGGTAACTCTACCGTTTGTTTTATTATGACCCACCGTCATCTTGCTTCATCCAAACGACGATATCGCAGATAACTTGGAATTCATAATATCAAAATAAGCTGAAGGAAATTAAAGTTAGAGAATCTTACTTGAGTGGTCATTTAATTGAGTTTATTAAACGAGTCTACTAAAAACAATAAACACGAGGCTTTGTGGAGTTTTTATCGGTTTTAGATGACATGTATCAATGGCTTAATATTTACATGCAGTTAAACCCCACTTAAAACTCGCCTCAATAATAAAGCCACTACACAATTAAGAACACCATTTTCGAGTTAATGTTCACTGTTTTGCTCTTTATTCAACCTCAATATTTAGACCACCTCAATAACGAGATCAGTTTTCAAATATATTTTTCATTAATACTTCATTAGACAGTACATGTAATTATACAGTCGGACTTCGTTTATTTGACAAACTTCTATCCGAATATTTGGTTCGTCCGAAATAAATATTAGGTCCCGAATTGAAATGTTATATTCAAAAACATGTTTGATTCGAAATTAAATTTAAGACCAGATGAATTCGAATGAAAGAAGTGCGACTGTATATCATAGTTCGCAAATGTGTCCGGGAAATCGTACTTGTAAATGGGTGATAGCGAATGCACAGCGTAATCGTCACCAAAATAACTCGGTAATGATGTGATCAGTATTTACAGTAAAACCTAACTTAAAGACCACCTTAAAATAAGATCACCAAACTAATAAGATCGTAATTTCATTGACTAGATTTCAAGTTGTTTCTACAGTTTATCTCGATAACCAGACCACCTCCCTGCTAAGACATACTGGCCTATACTCAGAACCAAGGATGGTCTTGTTACAGAGGTTTCACTGTAGTAAGTGTTTTGTTATTTACTCCGCAGGTATTCGCCTTTCTCCACTCAGTCAAGAAGAGCATGCACCGATATTTAATCATATTGGATACCTTGAGCTGTTGATCAATGGTCAGTGGTCATATATCGATGAACAAAAGTGGACATGGGAGGCAACCAAGGTGGCATGTCGGGAAATAAACAGCAGCTTAATGTAATCGTTGTTATCACAGTTACCATCATCATCATCGTCATCGTCATCGTTGTTGTTGTTGTTGTCGTCAGATTATCTTCAGCGTCATTGTAACCGCGTTCGTCAACACCACCACTCATTCATCTTTATCTTTCAAGAACATCTCTATTGAAGTTTCATTAACTAGTCCGAGTTGTACTGTTTGACGAGTATCAGTGTCATTAACGGTACTATTTACTTGTTAACACAATCATCGGTGTTAAATTTGATGTCCTTTACTTCTTGTACACCGTTGTTTTGCAGATATGGTGGGACATTTCATCCAAATTGGTTTAAAAAGGAATATCCAGCAGATCCAAAAACAAACAAATTTAGCAAGCTGGCATGCACCGGAAGTGAGCTCTCCCTACTCGATTGCAACCACAAATTTGCTGTAGGGGAAAGTTCCAACCATACGCCTATGGTCATCACCTGTTTTGACTTTAACATCACGGGTAAAGTATTCTTAATATATAAATAGTTCAAATTATTACTTTTACATCAAGAGTAAAACACTGTTGATGACTGCTTCATGGGTTGCTAACCCGTACTCGCACCTTATTCAATGATTGTGAAGTTAGCGGTTAAACTTAGCCGAAGGTGGGATTCGATCTCATGAACTTGGAACCAAGAGTGTTTTGCCCCTTGACCACTATGCCTCTCTTGTATACATATACACGTTAATAAAACCACAAGGACCCGTATCAAACTCTTTACGGACAAAAAGGCTTGTATATGTTATATAAAATATATGCGGTTCATAAATTGTATGATTTCATTACAATTAAACGGGTTTTCAGAATACACTATTTCGGTTGTTTTCAAATATATTGCATTATATGCCAAACATACCGTACTTTTCCGACCTAGGTGAAAATGCCAATTCCACAAAGAGCTCGAAACTGGTCCCTGTTGATTATACCCCCAACATGTATGTCTTCATAACGCATTTCATCAATACCATTCTGAGTGGGACACTGTGAAGATGATCAACTTCCATATTATACGAAATGTAAAGAGGCTATTTGTTAATTTCCAACAACCGGAAATACGGAATTACATTTAATGTCACAAAACGACTGTCCGCTAGTTTTATACTGACGCGTTTCTGAACCGAAAATAACTGATTTTAGACATCAAAACGAAAATGTTTTTTCTTTGACCTTAAATTAAAATTCTGACAAATCGTAGATTATTTTCTAATGTATAGTTTCGATTACGAACAAGTAATGAATGTATACGTCATCAAGCAGACATTTACCTTTGAAAGAATGCTGACGTGTTTCATTCCAGAAAGCGGACAATCAATAACTTATGTCTAGGAGTCAAATATCGTATTTCTAACGCAATATGTGAAATTAAGTAAAACTAAAATAATTTCGTTGGCAAGAATGATATTCCTTATCAACTACTCGTTTATTCGACAACCTTCTATCCGAATACTTGGTATCATCCGAAATAAAGATGAGGCCTGATGTATCTTCTTAGGCACGTCATTGAAGTTGGCTACTCGAAACGCGCATTTCGAAATAAAATTTCGGACCCAATGAATTCGAATGAACGAGGACAGACTGTGTGTATAAAAGTTATTTTACATACATAATTACACAAATATGTATTATGCCGCTTTGAAAATGAAAAGACGCAACAATGAACGGCCAGTAGTGTTTTGGATACGCAGAAAAACATACCTATGGCAATTTATAATTTCAGATGGGAACTATGTATATCTGCAACCAGTAGACGAGGAAGGTTCTGGTATATTGACGATACAAATAACAAATATCAATGTCGTAGTATGTGTTGACACGGACTGGGAGGAAAGTGAGGAGGGTCTCGTGGCGTGTAAATCCATCAATCCAGGCTGGCAACAGTATGTTTTATATGCCAGTTTTCATTGTATAAGAGCAATATATTCATTGCAATGGCTTATCTATACTGAAAGCTTACCTCCCACTTTGTATTTTAAAATCTTCAGAAAATCATGACAAAGTGATCTGACACGATGAGCCCGAGTTGGACGGGTTTACGTGTTGTTATCGATTGCGGTAATCTATATTATATTCATGATTCGAATCACAGAAGATTGTCACGAGTTCTTTCCCTTCATACTGTCTTGAGTTATCTCCCTTTACTTGTATATATAGTATACACATATACTATAGACGGAATAAAGAGGGAGACTTTTAGATGGGATTAGAGGAAAGAAATCGTGACAAACTCCTGTGGTTCGAATGAATGGAACAGTATAAATGTCGATGTAATGGCGGATTAGTACTTTTGATGTGAAGATAAGCTTGGAGTAATGATATATCAATTGCATTTCGTATCGTTTCCTTCAACGTTTAAGTTCAAATAACGTCTGGGAATATCATTTATCCATTTCAGAATTGAACAAAAGGTACAACTTGTTAGTGAGAATGATGTTGCGGTGAGTCATGTTAACTGTTCTGGCAAGGAGCCACACTTGCTTTACTGTCAGAATGCAGGTTGGGGTTGGGCTGACGGATGCAAATTTAACGCAATTCTCGTAATCACATGCGGACCATAAAACTAGATGTATAGATTATTGGTTTCGCTTACACCGTTTGTTAATAGGTGTTTGAGAAATAGGCTCTCTGGTCGTTAAATAGTTAAATACTGGTCGAGTTTTTTTTCCTGAACAAATCTATCTCTGTAACGCGTATTGGTCGCAGAATAAAAATATATTTGTTGTATATGAGAACGTTGAAAGTATATATGAAATTTCAACAACCTATACATTTGCTTTATTTCTGCGAGATATAGTCGGAACAATGTCAAACTATTTAGTAGAGAAAATCCGAAAACGAACACTGAAAAACAGAATAATGTTAGAATGTTTATTCTAGCAGATAATTCTATACATCACAAGGGGAGATCACTGCGTATGAGATCAAAGTCGTTGTATTATCTTCATCTCCGTCAGGTCTTATATCTGGATTAGGATAACTCACCGACCGATGGAACATCAGCACGGCATTCCATCGACAGGACAGAAATCGCATCATCACAAAATAGAAATACAATTGATTGAATTGTATTTGTCGATGTACGTCATTAATTTTGAATCATGTTCGTTGTTTTTCCTGTTTGGTCGTAACGATAATAAGTCGCTTCACTCTTCTGTCGGTTCGACGTTCTGTCCGGAAACAAGTACATAATAACTGTTAGCTGCTCTTCCATACACGTGAATGAAAAAGACATAAGTTTTGTCGAATGATGTTTTAGTTTAGTTTTATAATATTTTATTGTACATACATGTATACATAAAGCTGTCATATTTGCACAAACATACACATAACTTGTACATACATACACACGTTTTAACAATATTAGCTAGGGCCCTCCCTAGATGTTTTGTTGCGATACCCCTGTCGTAACCAATATTAAGTTAAACATTAAGTGTTTCCCACATCACAAGGTTTTCAAGTGGATGATTCGGAACACTTCGATTAATACATTAATATGCTGAATTTATTTTCCAAACGATCAACGAATAAGTGTGTATACATACAAAAAGGTGATTTAACACGCCGGATAGTTGAAGTAGCTGCGTCCTCCTTAAACAAGATCAACATGTATCGGGTGGAAATCTGAAACTTCGTGATGTAAAAGTACAGTCGGGCCTCGTTCATTCGAATTTAATGGGTCGAGTTTTTATTTCGAATAATACATGGTTTTGAATGACCCATTTCAATTCGTCGTACATAAGAAAATACATCGTTACCTGATATGTATTCCGAACAATACCGAGTATTTCATGACATGAAAATTTATAAACTCATTTCTACGAAAGACCGGAGATGACATTCATACTTCATTATTTTTCTCTTAAGAGAGTAACGATTTCAAGATTTCCACTTGAAGAATTCACGAATCCACGATTTCATCTTCATGAATTCACGAGTTCAATTCCACGAAATCATAATTTCAACTGCACGGATTCTTAATATTGGGTTGTCGAATAAACGAGGTCCGACTGTATTTACAGTTTAAGATCTTCACAGAAAAACTTTGGGAGACACAGATGTTTGCTTAAGAGAGGTAAACGTGGTTATAGATTATTACTACGGTAAATAAATGAAGTCGCTGAAGAAACACTGTTGCTAAAGAGTGTCGCTTTT
Source organism: Mactromeris polynyma (assembly GCA_032209605.1). NCBI lineage: Eukaryota > Metazoa > Mollusca > Bivalvia > Venerida > Mactridae > Mactromeris > Mactromeris polynyma. Next base: position 1,647,924 of record JASFXZ010000038.1, read on the forward strand.
GATAGGGTGCACTTTTTATTGTTTTCTGTATTTTAGTAGTTTATCATTATTTGTATTATAAAAGCTTAAAGCGCCATTACATGTATTATGTTATTAATGTATATATATAAAATACTTTAACATATTTGGTAAGGATTGACATTCGTGCCGAGGAAAATATTTTCATGTCTCTGAATTTGACATATTGTCATAAATAGAAACTCCTTACTTCTTCGAAGACATTTCCCTGTCACTGAATAACTCAATGCATAAACTGTTGAATGTGACCATTTCTGACATGATTACAAGTATGAACGATCTTTTATGTAATAAAACCTTATGACCTTCCCTGTTCGTAATCAAAATGATAAATAAGAACATCTGTCAAAATCTCTACTTTCATTTCGATGTCTACAATAGGTTACTTTTGGTTTAGGAAATGTCGATAATAAAGTAACGGAAGTTCTTTATGTGAAATAGAAAGCAATTTGTCTGGCTGAAATCTACCATCTTAGAAAGGCCAACATAATGTATTGCCGCTTTCAAATCCAGATATTACTGGAAATTGATAGTAGCAGTGACTGGCATTACAATATTTTTGTGCGTTTGAAAGTTCTCCATCTGAAGACCTGTATTTCAATGCTAAGCTGTATTTTTGCAAAATATTTTGATGCATTCTTTTTATTTAATATTATTATTAGCTTAGTCATGTAACCGTGTGTGAATAAATAGTTTCAAACAGTGTTAGTGATATTTTTCTGTATATTTGAATCATTGATGCTGATGCAGTAAAATCTCACTTAAAACAAGTTGAATGAAGTTGGCGCGGCAATCGTACATCGTACATCAACACTGAATACCGATCCAGATTGAGTACAGAGCCAGCACTGACATCGTTAGTCGACTAATAGTTTGAATACATATCTTAAATCGAACCCAGAGCTAGCACTGACATCAACATTCGAAACGAGTCCGCGGCGAATACATATCTGGAGTCGAATAACGAGCCAGCTCGTACATCGTTATTCGAGTTTTCTAAATAGTTGAATGCAGACACACGACTGAATCCAGAGCTAGCACTGACATCAACATTTTAACTTGACCGCGGCGAATACATATCTGGAGATGAAATCAAGCCATCTCGTACATCGTTATTCAAGTTTTCTAAATATTTGAATACGGACCAAGTAGCCAATCCAGAGCTAACACTGACATCAACATTCGAAAAAGGTCCGCGGCGAATACATATTTGGAGTCGAATAACGAGCCAGCTCGTAAACCGTTATTCGAGTTTTCACTTTATAATAAGGTGCGATTACTCTAAAAAACTTAAAATTCGAGTCGGTAATAGTGACTCGCTTTGTAATCAGGGGAGATCACTCACAAAAACCTTAAATTAATGTCGGTAAGATTGACTTTCCTTTATAATCATTGGAGGTCACTCTGAAAAACCGAAAATTTAAGTTAGGAATATTGACTTCCCTTCATAATCAGGGAAGATTGCTCTGAAAAACTAAAAAGTTAAATGGCTAAAAACCACACTACATTTAACTGTTATTTTCAATTGTATAAATACCAAATGTCGTTACGTCACCATTGTCTCAAATATATGGAAGCTGCTCTAACGGGCCGAACAATCTTTTGAAGTGCTTATGGGTGGCTATACACTTTGTACGTGACATTTTGTGCTCGATTTCCAACTCCATTGAAATAAATCACATCATCCTCTGTTCGTAAATCCGTCAGTGCATTTCACTTGTTTTCAGAACCTGATATTTATTTTGGATTATACCAAGTCTTCGGAAAAAAGATTGTCGAAACGAAGTCCGACTGTAACAATGGTAGACGGGTACCGCTTTCACATCTCGAGTTTTTCTTAGCAACTCTTATCAAGGCCATTTCAATTTCTACCTATGGTTAGCGAAAGGTTCATGTTTTGAAGCCAACCTACCAGGCAGGGACAAAAACAGTCGATAAAACCCTTTTTTGTATCTGCATAATCTTTCTGCCCACAAGCAAAGACATTATACATTCAAGATATAATTGCGAACTACTATTTAACAAAAACAACACAAAGTACCGAGTAAATGACTAGATATATTTTTTTTTCTAGTTTTGAAAAAAGTCATCGCCTACCTGAGATATTGTTATCAATAATACAATACAATATATTTTATTTTAAGTCGGCAATACATTATAACAAGTAATACACGCTTAGAGAAAGAGCCTTTACAACCGACTATGAAGTAACATATAGTATAAAGAAAACATAGCATAAAACAGCTGCAACTAAAGATATAAGCATTTAAGCATACACATATTGACAATTGGATGTGTTTAAAATAGTCTACAAGCAATACAGTTTTAATATTAAATAAATATAATGTTATTAAAACAGTAAATGACTGGTTAATACTCTGATAAGTCAAAAGTTATAAAGATACATATCATACCTAACACAAAGAGACGCATACAACATAAGCTAAATGGATCGATGACGTTTAATTTTAACACCATTGCTGGGGGATGTTTTCATATTTCCAGACTTGCTATTTTTTATTCAATCAGACTGTCGAAACCTACCCACCAGGGGTCACTAAACGTAGATCTATATTGGTATGGCCTCAGTAAGAATGCCTTTTCTTTGGTTTACAGCAAATCTTCCGACAAGAATGAATATATATTTAGGTACTAGAATGACAAAGCAGTTCAGTATGGCTTGCCGAATAACAAAAACATTATTGATGGTAGAGAAGATTATACGCTTTAATGATTAATATTTCTGTTCAAATGTTTCATTAACCTCGTGCGGTCGAAATGCGCCACTCAACGCTATAGACATATACTTAATGGTGAGTTCTGACTTAAATGCGTGTTGAATTAAGACAAAATTGACCTCAGAAACTTTAAGCCATTTGTCCGTGAGAATTTAACAAAATAACTGCTGATAAATTTTTGATTTCGATAATAAGAATAAGTATTTTAGGTACTGTTTATATCCTTAACGATTACGTATTATTTACAAATTTGATACAAATAGATTTTTGATGAGGCAATCCAAAATTTAACTGCGTTTTGTCCTACAACTACGCGCGGCAGTCACGATAATGTTGGAACTTCATACGTGATATTTAAAATTATTTCGGTGTGATATTCTACCACAATATCAGCTAAAAACACATGCGCACCGCATTCGGAATTTCACGAACTGTTAACACTAAACTATTGTTGAACAAAATATATGAGTGTTCTTCTAACAATTTATTCAGCCGAGTGACACGCTCGTGTATTGAAACAACTGTATCAAGTAGAGTACAGACTATTGTACACCAGCGTGAAATTTCGTGCGTACCAGACCGAAATTTCCCGCATTTACACCAATGCTGGAAAACTTGATCATCCTTATTTTTTTTAAAAAGTATGCAAGAAAAAGAATATATCTCTGGCTTCGTGTACGGATGCAAATATCTGGCTCTCGGGTAACTTCTTAACCCTTCAGTACCGGAAGTCATTAAAAGATTCTTATTAGATAAACCAGTATGAGGAATTAACAAAATAATCAAAGCACAGAAGGTGCTGTGGGACGGTACCACTCGTCTTTTTAGCCAAGCTGGCAAATCGTTGCAGACTTGCGTTTTGTAACTAAACAGTTAAAAAATTTAACATCAAAGTATGTGCAAACATGTCAGATGTCTCCCATCCAATTTTGCATTGTATGTATGATTAAACGGTGTGCATTTAGCGACCTGCGCAAATCAACGTGCAAAAACAACCATCGTTACCGAAATCATCTTTAAACCCTTTGCACTTGATGGCAACAGCTCATTAGTTCACATACCACTTAAGAACGTCAATTTTGCAACAATTTGCACGCGAGTTGTTATTTCACTAACTGTATTACCGAACATAATACATGCACATGGGTATTACCACTCTACACCGTTTGTTATGTTATTTATAACATAATGATTCAGACGTCATGACTTTATAACATCAACGTGTGACGTTATATTTGGCGCAAATTTTACACACATGTATGCATTTATAATAGCTCTATATCATAACATATATAAGTTCCCGTTAAAAACATTGTAATCTCGCCGGGTGCAACACCGTTTGCGAGATGTTGTGTCTGTGTAGAGCGGCTTTTGTTGATACAGTGTTGCTCTGAATGGGTTAATTTGAGAATACGATTCTTACTACGGGAAAATGATACTCTTGTTGAAGAGTGGTTGTTGGTCAAGAGAGAGACAAGAGATGGCTTGATGGAGGCTGTTCCGTGCTCGTTATTTCTTGGTGTGCCTTTAACCTCATTATCATGACTAACCGAGTGTCATGTAAATATTTGTCTTGTATAGAGCTACTACTATACAAAGTAGTTCATCTGTACACAGAACATCTCATCTATTTGATCTCTATAATGGAATTCCGGGTGTTTATATTTCAATGGAAGAGTAATTGGTCACAAATGTAATTTGCAATCCAAATGGCTATAAAAAAAATTACATTCACTACAAAAGTCGCATTGACACGAATTGATTTATTCTGTCTGACAATACATTACGCGGCAACAAAAAATACAATGAACAAAAGATACTTTTAACTTGATAAAATATTGTTCCGACCATGTAAATTATTAATAAAACTTCTAAGATAAAAGTGCATTTAACAAATAACTTCCACGTGATGCAGACTAAGCACGTGATTTAAATAGCATTTGATATTTTAACACCAACAAAATTGTCCAATCAACGGAAACTGTGGTTGATAAATAAGTTGAGTTACCGCAGGAGGAACGATCATTCTGATCTGAACAGTGTTGTATAATTATTGAATATTTTCACAAAGGGATATAGTCAACTCTTACATAACAAAACATTAGATTAGGCCTGTGATTTTTCAGCGTTATCAAAATGTGCGGATGATTAAGAAAATAGGTTACGTATGTTTTAAATTTATAAACACGTAAATTGTTACCTGTTGGGCTAAAATAACAATTATACATAATAATGAAAACTCTGCGTTACTCGGATTATATTTTATTACTAACACTGACATTTTCGCTCGGAAAAATTCACAGTCAGTGTATGAACTTCTCCACATATGTGTGGGAAAATATCGGCGTGGCAGAGTCACAACTTTGGATGGCCGAGGCCCCAAATCTTGAGCAGTGTTTGAAAATGTGTGTTCGGCGTTCGGCTTGTAACTCGATGAATTACAACTTGCGGACGACGCTTTGTGAACTTAACGACGGAACCGTAAATTCTACTCGAAATAAATTTGACCAGTCTCTGGTTTATGCAGAATTCAACTGGTTGCCAGCTGAGGTAAACTTTCTGTTTGTTATATCAATACATATTCATTTACAAAAAGCATATGATCCAAAATATGATGTCCAGGAATTTGGTTACATCTTGAAAATCTTGGTGACCAAGTTTTTTATGTTCTTTATGTTAAATGCCTCCGTACAAAAATGGTAGTTACATTTTATCATAAAATGGAGTCTTTTTTTTAATAAAGGCAAGTTAAAAAAACTACAAATATAACCAGATATGGAATGGAAAAGCGTTTTAAAAAAATTGAAGATATAACAAGGACACGAAAAGTTTACTTTAAGTTTTCAAAGTCAAACAGTTTTTTGTTTGGCTAACTCAATTCTGTTTGAGTTTTGAAGAGACATTTCATGCTAAAACCTGTTCTGGTATTTAAATTATTAGCGTAACATTCTCTGCCACCAGAATAATGCACAACGTGGACAGGGAAAGTGTTTTTTTAGAGATTTAACACATAGTCCAGGACAGCATATTTTGGATCATATGTTTCATGAATTCCGCGCGAGATAATGTACTTTGCTTGATTAATTTCTCGATATTATTTTGGCGGAAATGTTAAAAATCAGTGATTTTGCTAAGAGAGTTGTAAATTTTGACAATGAGAACAGTTTACGTATGTAAATCAGACTAATCATTAGTTCATGATTCGAAAACAACACTCGTTATATTGCTGATGTCTTAAAGACTGCAGTAAATAATCGTTTAAAATTTAGCATACTCATATAAAATATAGGGTGAATAAAATGAAAATATTTCAACGAAATCATATAGATTAAATTACGAAACTTTCTAAATCAACTGTTCGAACATATTTAAGTTTAGAGTGCGACCTCACCACACCAACACCCTTTGGAAGTAGCCAACATTCGGCTGTTGTTTAGAGGTCGTTGCTCCGGAGAGTTTACATGGCAGTACATGGTTATGCAAAATGATTATGTTGTTGAAGAGAGCTAGGTTGTTGCTCATGAGAGGGCTGCTCTGGAGAGGTTGTACTGTATATCGACACCTGCACCCAAACTAGAGTATTTAATCAGAAGAGCCTTAGTTATAGGACAACGGTAAACTAAAATTATCTTGTTCCAGATTGATCCAAGCTGCTTTCCACGACCTTGTGGTATGGACGAAGTATGTATACCAAAACTCAGTGAGTCAAGCTGTTCCTTCTATTGTATGCCAGCTGGACGTGAGTACATGTTTATATTCATTTCTGTAATGAGCGAACTGTAAATTTGCTCCAATCTCTAATTCGCCGTCCTCTTCTTCTTCCGGTATAGTACAGACACATGGCCCTGTGTTCACAAAAGAATAACTGATCTGGATCAAGTTGATCCTGAAATATGTTTTTCATTTTCATAAAGCAACGAAATACTTTACACAAGTGCAAAAATACTTGAAATGCGCCATATTAACTTGATGAACACATTTAGAACTTTACCTTTTTGTTGATAAATCATTAATATATACATGTATGGTTAATACCAAAACTGGTCGAGATCAAATCAGGATCAATGTTCAAGAAATTGGCCTTAACTCATTGATTGCCATATTTTTCTAAATAAAGACGCAATCTCAAAATGAAATCTTAAGAATAGTGAAAAACGTTCATATATGTCACACAATGTTAAAAGATTTAGTTTTGCAAAGCAATTGTTTTTCAAAAGTTGAAAGAAACTACATCTGATCTTGATCCTGATAACTAATTATATGTGAACATGGGACCTGCTGGTGTGTACTGTTACTGTCGCCTGTGAGCGGACACATGATAAGTATGCATACTGCGTGTATTGAAATTCACTCTTCGTTCTTAGCCGAAAAAGTAATTTACGAAATTGAACGAATGTTTACGAGTCAGTTCTGGGTAAGGTAAATAGTATCTGTATTGTCAACGTTTGTTCAACAACGTCGCGGTCTCACTTTGTATGTTTTGGCCGCATTAAACCTACCGAGAGATGACAAATGGCATGAAATCACATATTTCACATTATAAAATATTGAGTCGGTAATTACTTGGTACGTTTTACATGATCAGATTTTCCCCAAAATCCTGTACACGTTTGTGATGAACTACATTCCCCGATTGTTGTAATTCGTGCTTACAAGACTTGAAGTCTCTATCAGTCGAAACAGAAGTATCAAACATTTAACTGTATATTTTAGTGGATTTCGAACACGAAGGAAATGTCATTGGGACTTTTTTATCACATAAAATTAGCATTTTGGTGCCAAAAAATACTAGGCGCAATTTATGAGCACTAATTCATAAAATGTCATTGTAAAGTCATGGCGTCAACTGTGTATAGTTTGTTTCACCATTCCATGACCTATGTCAATAAATCGATACAGATGTTTGTAGTTTCTGTTAATTCAATGCAAAGTAATATACCAGAGGTAAAGAAGGGTCCATTCATTATGGTCACGGGAAACGTACATTTATAGTATGCAGGGGCGGTTCAAGGATTTGGTCTTGGGAGGGGGGGGGGGGGGTGGCGTAACTTTTTTGGGTTTTGCTCAAGCATTATAAAACGGCAATGACTGTTTATAAACATCATCATGACAGAATATAATGCTACAAGAAATCAGAATCGCTTATTTGAAAATCTTATAATTAAGTATATCTGTATATTTCCATATTCATACTCAGACATACATCTAAGCTTTGGGAATCAATTTAGGGGGGGGGGGGCGCTGGGTCTCCCCTGCATCCGCTAGTGCAAATATAATATATAATTAGTCAAAGTATTCTGGTCTTTAGTAATATTTCTTTATTCTGTATCACCTCCTTGATTAAATTAGACAAAGCTGATATGATAGAAACTTTCAAAAGTAAAACTTCACCATGATCCTACTCAGAGTTGTGTCTTTGTTTAGTGAAGTAATATTTTGGTTGGGGCATTTTTTGTATGTTTGTCGCGATAGGGGAAACATAACATTGATGATTTCGTTTTTTTCTTTAATTTAAGACAGTAATTTTTTCCAAGACAGTGTGTTAAATATTGGCATTATGTAACGGCACTTATTTATTGAAATATTATATACAAACGCTTTTGCCCAATCTCATTAAATTCAGCTCCAGTCGCACTTTCCTATACTATAACTGGATATGACTGCACAATACAGGTCACGTTCTTGTGACCTTTTAGTAGCCAACACAATCTTCGGCTGCAAAATGCTTTGGTATAGAGTTATGAATATTCGTCGATCTCCGGCGAGCTCCGTAAGTTCTATTTGAGCGTAGATCACCAAGACGTTCCGATTACCTATTTTCGTCAATTTCAATATGACTGCGCCCTTGGGCACAAACGCAACTCCTACACGGCAACATTCTTTGGTTGATAGGTGTTGTTTGTGTGGTGTTTCGTTTTTGGAAATATTTATAACCGGAAGCGGCAGAAGGCCGTTAAAAAACAGTATTAACAGAAACTCCAAAATAAACGATAAAGCCATTTTGAGAAAGACGACAAACACGGTTTTGTAAGGAGAAATGTCATTGGACCGCAAACGAGCACCTGGCTACGCATATCTATTTTTAGAGAGGTTATATGAACGTGACCTCTTACGGAGTGTAGTCAGAGGTGGCCCTGTGGCTCAGTGGTAACGCTCCTGACTACGATTTCGAAGGTCGTGGGTTCGATCCCTCGTCTAACAGGATAAAAACAGAAATGCTGCTCAGTGTTTCCGACCTATCATAGTACTAGCATGTAACCAGGAAAGTACTGGATATATTCCAGGAAAGTACTGGTTAGATGCCAGGAAATGGTAACTGTACGATGGGTCTCATTCATGGGTCTGTTTGACCTATGCTGCCCTTCGGTTTCAAAAAGTCTATTTATGGCGTGCGGGGAACATACAGGGTCGACCAAAATACCATAAAGAGCATTAGAAAAAATGTGCGCGGCGACGGTCGACCTAAAAAACACAGTAATATGCGATTTGGGAGTGTTGTCAGATCCTAACAGCGGAAAGTAATAAAGTTAGGGGCTGATTTCAATGAGTTTGGCTTTGTCTAAAGTATACTTTACTTAACGATATAAAAAAGTAAATATAATAATTTCAAATTTTCTATTTAACTCAAAATAACGAAATATTGTGCGTAAAATGGAAATGTCTGTTAAACCGACAAATACTAAAAATCGATAAGTTTTCAAAAATCGTACGTATACTGTTAATTGCTATTTTCGGGTTTCTTCCGGTTGCGCGCTATTTTTATTTTGAAAATAACACTTACACTGAAACAATATGGCACAATAGATATTTATGGAAAAGAAATGTTATAGTCTGCGTTTTGATAGTGTGAACTGAAAACAAAAAGAAAATTGAAGTATTTTTTTCCCGTTACGTCACCGCGAGTATCGCGCAAATACAAGCAAACAGTATAACTCGTAATTTTGGAAAACAAAAAGAAAATTGAAGTCAGTTTTTTTTCCGTTACGTTATTTCACGGCGAGTACCGCGCAAATACAAGCAAACAGTATAACTCGTAATTTTGGAAAACCAAAAAAAATCTATATGCAACTTAATTTTGAACCATTCTGCTATTCGTCACTATTCGCTTTTAATAGTAACCAATTCATTGTAGAAAAATGATTTTATTTGCGATTCATTTGTTTATTGTACAGTATAAGGTGGTCCTATCATCGAGATTTCACTGTACATAATGCTAGTTAGTTATAATGCATTAGGATGATGTGTATGTTATCACAGGTACGGTATGCCCTTTTCCTAAAGCCGGTACAAGCAGTGGAAGATACGTAGGGGATGTCAATGAATTGCATTGTGGGAAAGGTTATATTGGAAATGATTCTGCCACATGTCTTCCTAACGGAGAATGGAGTAAGAAAATAAGAACAAAGTGTGATCGTAAGTATTAATCAAAATGTATGTAAATAGTTGAAAGTAATACATTTTACAGTGGAAAAAATTGGTTAGAAGTGGGTAAACCGTTATTGTGATGCTTAACAAGTAAACTAATCAAACAGACAAGGCTTTGAGGCGAAGCTATTTGAACAACAGTTATATAATATTTGTATAGAATATAAACATGAATGCGTTTACCGGTATGACTAGATCTGTTCAACACTTGCGCATACTATACACTCATGTACTAGTATATATATATATCGAAAGGTTAAGTACAAATGAATGTCCAACTGAACAATCAAAACGTATAATTACCATCCTCTTTCCATTCATATGTATCTATTCAGGGAGACAATGGTTATACTGGATTTTTGGAACATACACACACTTTTGAACTCGTAGATGAATATGTTTGAGAAGAAATAATACTGTATTTGTACTTTACTGTTATGTATATGTTATTCATTGCTGTTTCTATATTGTGTTGATAGTACAAAAAAACTACAAAGGAATGGAAAGAAATAAACTTACATTATTCGATCTTAATATTGCTTTTTGATTTCAAGTAAAATGTTATGTCTTTTTTTTCATTTTATGTTGTATTGTTTGTCCATACTCTGTGATATGTAGCTTGTAAAGCGCTTTTGAACGTGAATTTTATATGAAATGAGCGCTATAAAATCTGGTATATAATAATAATAATAATAATGTCAGTCTGAGTTAATGATGGAAAGTATTGATATTTTACTATTTGTTCTGCTAGAGAATCATTTAAAACCAGCAGCATGCAGACACTGTACATCAATTAAACATAGTATTAAATACTGTCTATACCGGTTGAACAAGTTTATGCTCTGCATGAATGGGAGTCATGATGCCGAAACAATTAACGGCGTAAATTTTGCGTTGGATACAACAAGAATACATGCAATTGTCATTCTTTACAATAATATAACAGCAACGCAATATTTGGTATTTGAGATACAACAAAACAAACAGTAGTCATATTCAGCATCGGAAAAATGGGTATCATATATTGAAAAATGCAGAAGTTAAAATTTTAGTTATGAGATAATTCGGTTCAAAAAATAGTGCAAAAGTGTTACGCCGCTCATGAAGCATTAATTATTGTTCCATAATGTCTTGAATTTCTAAATTATACTACATATATTTTAAGTGCACTGTGAAATGTGCAAACAGTCAACATAACTGCATTGGTATTTTATTCAAATTTACTCAAACATTATTGATAGTTGCTATAACTATTTATCTCACATGACTATACTATTTTCCAAGTGATTATTTATGACGAAGTCGCCACAATGGCAGTCCAGTGTATGTGCCTCCCTGTGTCCAGATTTTCTTGTCCGAACCATTTCTTTGAAACATTGGAGGATTTTCAAAGAACTTGGCACGAATGTTCACCGTTGCTTGCCGAATTATTGGGGAGGCGGACACCGCCCTTGTCTCCCCAGTCGCGACACCACTGAGTATTCTATACATAATAAGCAAGATTAATGCAAGCATACTATAATGATTAAGAAAAATATAGTGTACCGAAATGTTCAAAGGTAAATGTTAATATAGGTGTACTACCTTACAACCTCATTACATGCGCAGTCCGTCGATCTAATTAAGTTTAATCATAAAATATTAAGTATTTACCCGATATGAACATAATTTATCGGTTTCATCATTTTTGAATATGTTATATTAAAATACTTGCTTCGTAATTATGGATGCATTGGAAGCGCCTCTAAGGACCTTCAGTCCTTTGATATAACTATAGGTCGCCGAGTAATTACGAGGTCGCACTTATCACGCCTTATTGTTTATTAATTTGTTCGCAGTTGTGAATCAGGTGTGCAATGCCCCATGGGAGTAAGTGCATGCGATCGTTTAATGGATTATTTAACTATATCTTTTACCTGTCGGGACTGGTTTAATGCGGTCGCTAGTCGCGTTATAGAAAAGTCGTTTGATAGATACTATTTATATAGTAAAAACGCTCGGGCCGGAATTTAAGTGGTCGTTTAATAAAAATCGCCTAATACAGGTGGTCGCTCGAGCAATGTCTACTGTATACTCAATATTAGAAAATATTTATATTCACAGTAAATCTACTCAACTCTAGAACAGTCTGTAAAATCTCGTACTAATAGACTTGTAGGCTACTCATTTCTAGAACTCAGTGTATATTACCATACTAGTGAAGCCACTCTATTCCAAAACATAAGTCTATTCACACACTTGTAGACCTATACAAATCTAAAACAGGGTGTGTATTCATATATTATATATCTACTCAATTCTATAACATATTGTAGTGAAGGAAGTACGACTGCAATTCAAGAGTTAACTTTTTTATATCAAAGTTCAGAATTTAAAACAAAACAAATCTGCAGAAAAATTATCTTTCCAAATAACAAAATAAAATGAGACATATTAAGCGGAATGCGACGAGTATCTAAAATACAATGTTGTTTTATCTCGTTCTTGTAATGGGTAGATGATGACAACTTTTTACTATTAAGTAATTTCATGTACCCGGTTAAAGATTACGTAACTTTCACTGAAGTTTTGAACACTTAAATATCAATATTGATTATGTTGATTTCAGTGTACATAGAGTCACATCTGAGTTCTGTTAGGTGCAGTGTTAGTGAAATGATAATTATTATGTAAATTCGTATAATTAGAACATGGCTCGACCTTACAGTTTAATACATAAAACATGTTTCATCAATAGACTGTATTTAAAAAAACTAATGAATATAATTCATAGAAAATAATTGAAAACGTTTGACGCACGCATTTCAGTTGTCTCATGTTTCCACGTTTGACGCACGCGTAACTAATAAGTCATATCGGGTTTTAATGTGCTTTTACATAATAGTAATTGATGAAGCAGTTGGTAATGTTTATTTCTAAATGTATCACGTAAATAATTAATTATCACTTTGTTTACTACATTGTCCACTTTCATGAATACATTCATGTTACCATGTGCACATTCATTCTGGTAACAAACAAACATTCTGGTAATAGCGATACAGTGCAATCTGTCTAGAGTAACACCATGTGGAGAGTTGCAAATATCGACTGTTGTTGAGAGGTTGTTGCCCAAGAGAGGTAAAAAGCAGAAGCAAAGTTTACTTTGGTTCCAAGTTCAAAGTTTATTGCGCAAAAAAGGCATCCGGTCCATACACATATTACAGGTTATATATACATGTATAAACATTTAGATATGTGCTGTAGGTGTCAATGAAATCAAACATATCAATTTCTACATGACATAATACATGATATACTTTACAGGTTATCAACAAAACATGTAACATTTCAGTCGTATAGTGCAAGGTATTGCTCTCGTTCCTTGGATACGGTCATTGAAGAGTGACCTTTGCTCGAGAAAGGGCCGATCAGGAGAATTTGTGCGGTACATTAAATTTTGAATAAACGATTGGTGGTTAGATGTTCTCCGAATGTCGATGCAACTGCATAAGTTATATCGATACACTCTCTTCGTTCATACAGTAGCTTGAACACTATGAGTCGTTTGTCTTTCAGTGACACATGTAACTTTAGTGTACATGATTTGCGAATTACTATGATTTGCCTTTCATAGTGGATGATTGTATAAAGTCTTAGATATATTTATATTACTGATTGTGTTCATCCAATGCAGCAATACTCGGCTACAGATGCTATGACGATGAGACATGTTCCCTCATTCATGGTATATGTTCAAAAAAGAAATGTAAATGTGGACCATACAAGACATACGATCCAGATATCCACGAATGTGTCGTCTCAAGCCTAGGTAACTCTCTACCGTTTGTTTTATTATGACCCACCGTCATCTTGCTTCATCCAAACGACGATATCGCGGTTAACTTGGAATTCATAATATCAAAAATAAGCTGAAGGAAATTATAAGCTAGAGAATCTTACTTGAGTGGTCAATTAATTGAGTTTATTAAACGAGTCTACTAAAAACAATAAACACGAGGCTTTGCGGAGTTTTTATCGGTTTTAGATGACGTGTAGCAATGGCTTAATATTTACATGCAGTAAAACCCCACTTAAAACTCACCTCAATAATAAGGCCGCCACACAATTAAGAACACCATTTTCAAGTCAATGTTCACTGTGTTGCTCTTTATTCAACCTCAATATTAAGACCACCACAATAACAAGATCAGTTTTCAAGGGACCATAGTCTTATTATTCAGGTTTTACTGTACATAGTGTAATTCCTATTGAATACATTGTCCCATTGTAAAACAATGGAAACATGGGTTGGTAAATTCAAAAGTGTCCGATAATGGTATCGCATATTTGCCCTTTAGGTGATGAAATGCAGTAGCGAAATCAGCTTACACAGAGTACATGTCTGCAGTCAATACCGTGGCAATTATATCCAACATATAAACTTTTATTGCTATTCACTCTCTTTTCAGAGTTATAATTCAGTAAATTTGATTGTTTTTATCAATACTTCATTAGACAGTACATGTAATTATACAGTCGGACTTCGTTTATTTGACAACCTTCTATCCGAATATTTGGTATCCTCCGAAATAAATATTAGGTCCCGAATTGAAATCACGGGTATATACAAAACCATGTTTGATTCGAAATAAAATGGGACCAGACGAATTCGTATGAAAGAAGCCCGACTGTATTCCATAGTTCGCAAATGTGTCCGGGAAATCGTACTTGTAATGGGTGATAGCGAATGCACAGCGTAATCGTCACCAAAATAACTCGGTAATGATGTGGTCAGTATGTTTAGTAAAACCCCACTTAAGACCACCTTGAAAATAAGATCACCAAACTAATAAGATCGTAATATCCTTGACTTGATTTCAAGTTGTTCCTATAGTTTAACTCGATAACCAGACCACCTCCCTGCTAAGACGTACTGGCCTATACTCAGAACCGAGGATGGTCTTGTTACAGAGGTTTCACTGTAGTAAGTGTTTTGTTATTTACTCCGCAGGTATTCGCCTTTCTCCACTCAATCAAGAAGAAGGTGCACCCATGTTTAATCATATTGGATACCTTGAGATGTTTATCAATGGTCAGTGGTCATATATCGATGAACACAAGTGGACATGGGAGGCCACCAAGGTGGCATGTCGGGAAATAAACAGCAGCTTAATGTAATCGTTGTTATCACAGTTACCAACATCATCATCGTCATCGTCGTTGTTGTTGTTGTTGTCGTCAGATTGAAGTTTCATTTACTAGTCCGAGAAGTACTATTTGACGAGTATCAGTGTCATTAACGGTTATATTTACTTGTTAACACAATTATCGGTGTCAAATTCGGTGTCCATCTACTTCTTTTACAGTTGACAGTTTATATAAGTAGCGTAGCGCCCTTTTATCTGCCTCTGCGCGTTGATCATATTTGAATAATCGTGTAAATGTCAGACAGTAAAAAATGTTTGTGGAAGCTCAATAAGCCCGTGTCCGTATGATATTCATTATAGAAGCCATGCTCTTTAGCTTAACATGTACGTATAAAAGTAGAAACTCCACCGTTGTTTTGCAGATATGGTGGAACATTTCATCCAAATTGGTTTAATAAGGAACATCCAGCAGATCCAAAAACAGACAAATTTAGCAAGCTGGCATGCACCGGAAGTGAACTCTCCCTACTCGATTGCGACCACAAATTTGCTGAAGGGAAAAGTTCCAACAATATGCCTATGGTGATCACCTGTTTTGACTTTAACATCACGGGTAAAGTATTCTTAATATATAAATAGTTCAAAATATTACTTTAACATCAAGAGTGAAACTGTTGATGACTGCTTCATGGGTTGCTAACCCGTACTCGCACCTTATTCAGTGATTGTGAAGTTAGCGGTTAAACTTTGTCGAAGTTTGGATTCGAACTCACGATCTTAGAATCAGGAGTGTTCTACCCCTTGACCCATATGCCTCCCTTGTACATATACACGATAAAAAGACCACAGGGACACGTATCCTCCCTTGTATACATATACACGATAATAATACCACAGGGACCCGTATCAAACCCTTTACGGACAAAAAGGCTTGTATATGTTATATAAAATATATGCGTTTCACAAAGAACCCTTAGTCAATACCTGGGGCTATATTACAGAAACATCAAAATTACATTTTCCTTTAATGGTTTATGTAATCTACAGGCTATTATAACATGGTCAAATCAAGAGTGAATATTATTAATATGTTGTTATCATTACCATTATAAAGCTTAACAGTTTTAATGTGGTTTTTGAATTACATCCATTTGAAGTGAACATATTTAAAATTTACTTAAGATGCTTCTGTCCTAAAAGTCCCCGCGGCCATCGACTACGGCAAACATACGGTATGGCATTTAGTATAGATAAGTATCAACAAAGACTTGGTAAGAAAACCCGATAGCTTTCATTGAAATTTTACGTGTGGAAATTAGTAATATAGCCAGTACAAGTGCTCTGAATCTTTGAATTTTCGTATTATCATCCAATTGTATCCAATAATTCTATAGTTTTTTTTCAATCATTCAAGAAAAACGACAAATCAGGTCAGAGAAATGTTTCAAAACAGTGCGCGTTTTCTCGAAAGCTTGGAGAAAATGTAGTATTTCATGACAAAATCTCATTACAACGATACATTTTAATAATCTGGCGCTCATACTGGCTTCATTAGTACGAGTATGATTTCATTACAATGAAAAGGGTTTTCTGAACACACTATGTCGGTTGTTTCAAATATATGGCATTATATGCCAAACAAACCGTACTTTTCCATAGACGGTGGCCTAGGTGAAAATGCCAATACCCCCAAAGAGCTCGAAACTGGTCCCTGTTGATTATACCCCCCTACATGTTTGTCTTCATAACGCTTTTCATCAATACCATTATGAGTGGGACACTGTGAAGATGATCAACTTCCATATTTACGAAATGTAAAGAGGCTGTTTGTTAATTTCAAACAACCGGAAATACGGAATTACATTTAATGTCCGGCTGTCCGCTAGTTTTATACTGACGCGATTCTGAACCGAAAATAACTGATTTTAGACATCAAAACGAAATTTTTTTTTCTTTGACCTTAAATTAAAATTCTGACAAATCGTAGATTATTTTCTAATGTATAGTTTTGATTACGAACAAGTAATGAATGTATACGTCATCAAGCAGACATTTAATTTTGAAAGAATGCTGACGTGTTTCATTTCAGAAAGCGGACAATCAATAACTTATGTTTTGAGCTATGTAAAGTCTTCTGGAAAGAAGATAGGTGTCAAGTATCGTATTTCTAACGCAATATGTGAATCTAAGTCGATGTAAAACAAAAATAATTTCGTTGGCATAAATGATATTCCTTATCAACTACTCGTTTATTCGACAACCTTCTATCCGAATACTTGGTATCATCCGAAATAAAGATGAGGTCCCGATGTATCTTCTTAGGCGCGTCATTGAAGTTGGCTACTCGAAACGAGTATTTCGAAATAAAATTTCGGACCCAATGAATTCGAATGTACGAGGACAGACTTTGTGAATAAAAGTTATTTTACATACATAATTACACAAATATGTATTATGCCGCTTTGAGAATGTTCGATTTTAAATGAAAAGACGCAACAATGAACGGCCAATAGTGTTTTGGATACGCAGAAAAACATACCTATGGCATTATATAATTTCAGATGGGAACTATGTATATCTGCAACCAGTAGTCGACAAAGGTTATGGTATATTGACGATAAACTTAACAAATATCAATGGTGTAGTATGCCATGAGAAGGACTGGAATAGAAACGACGAGGGTCTCGTGGCGTGTACATCCATCAATCCAGGCTGGAAACAGTATGTTTTTTATGCCAGTTTTCATTGTATTAGAGCAATCCATTCATTGCAATGGCTTATCTCTACTGAATGCTTACCTCCCTCTTTGCATTTTAAAATCTTCACAACATCATGACAAAGTGATCTGACACGATGAGCCCGAGTTGGACGGGTTTACGTGTTGTTATCGATTGCGGTAATCTATGTTATATTCATGATTCGAATCACAGAAGATTGTCACGAGTTCTTTCCCTTCCTACCATCTTGAGTTATCTCCCTTTCTTTGTATATATATTATACACATATACTATAGAAGGAATAAAGAGGGAGAACTTTAGATGGGATAAGAGGAAAGAACTCGTGACGAACTCCTGTGGTTCGAATGAATGGAACAGTATAAATGTCGATGTAACGGCGGATTAGTACTTTTGATTTGTACATAAGCTTGGAGTAATGATATATCAATTGCATTTCGTATCGTTTCCTTCAACGTTTAAGTTCAAATAACGTCTGGGAATATCATTTTTTCCATTTCAGAATTGGAAAAAAGGAAAAAACTAAAAGTGATAATAATGTTCTGGTGAGTCATGTTAAATGTTCTGGCGAGGAGCCACACTTGCTTTACTGTCAGAATGCAGGTTGGGGTTGGGCTGATGGATGCCCAGTGGACGATATTCTCGCCATCAAATGTGGAGCAAAAAACTAGATGTATAGAGTACTGGTTTCATTAACACCGTCACCTCTGTTTCAATATTGTTGTTAATTTAACTGCACACGATATCTTCATAGTCAGCCATTTCATCGCCGTCTTTATGATCAAACTTCTAGACTGGTGCCCAGCTGATCAGTCAAGTAAGCAGTAATCAATAAAAGAAGCTGTATACCCACATCGCTGGACGCCTCGTTGACTTCAGGGAATGAGACAGATACTGCGTTCCAAACATCCCGTCGCAGAGCGTAAAAAGTGTTTTGTTATAGTTAATAGATGATGGAGAAATAGGCTCTCTGGTCGTTAAATAGTTAAATACTGGTCGATTTATTCCTGAACAAATCTATCTCTATAACGCGTATTGGTCGCAGAATAAAAATATAGTGGTTGTATATGAGAACGTTGAAAGTATATATAAATTTTCAACAACCTATACATGTGCTTTATTTCTGCGAAATATAGTCGGAACAATGTCAAACTATTTAATAGACAAAATCCAAACACTGAAAAACAGAATAATGTTAAAATGTTTATTCTAGCAGAGAATTATATACATCACAAGGGGAGATCACTGCGTATGAGATCAAAGTCGTTGTATTATCTTCATCTCCGTCAGGTCCTATATCTGGATTAGGATAACTCACCGACCGATGGAACAGCACGGCATTCTATCGACAGGACAGAAATCGCATCATCACACAATATAATTCAATTGATTGAATTGTATTTGTCGATGTATGTCATTATTGTTGAATCATGTTCGTTGTTTTTCCTGTTAGTTCGTAACGATAATAAGTCGCTTAACTATTCTGTCGGTTCGACGTTCTGTCCGGAATCCAGTACATAATAAGTAAGTTAGTTGCTCTTCCATACACATGAATAAAAAAGACGTAAGTTTTGTCGAATGATGTTTTAGTTTAGTTTTATAATATGTTATTGTATTTATATATAAAACTACCATATTTGCACAAACATACAAATAACTTGTACATACATACACACGTTTTAACATTGTTATCTAGGGCCCTCCCTATAGCTGTTTCGTTGCGATTCCCTGTCGTAACCAATATTAAGTTAAACATTTAGTGATTCCCACATCACAAGGTTTTCAAGTGGATGATTCGGAACACTTCGATTAATACATTAATATGCTGAATGTATTTTCCAAAGGATCAAACAATAAGTGTGTATGCATACAAATATCTTCGGGACAAAAAGGTGAACAACACGCCGGATAGTTGAAGTAGCTTCGTCCTCCTTAAACAAGATCAACATGTATGGGGTGGAAATCTGAAACTTCGTACAGTCGGGCCTCGTTCATTCGAATTTAACGGGTCCGAAATTTTATTTCGAGTAATCTTGGTTTTGAATGACCCATTTCAATTCGATGTATATAAGAAAATACATCGGGACCTGATATGTATTTCGGATGATACCGAGTATTTCATGACATGACCACAAATTTATGAACTCATTTCTACGAAAGACCGGAGATGACATTCATACTTCATTATTTTTCTCTTAAGAGAGTAACGATTTCAAGATTTCCACTTTTAAGAATTCACGAATCCACGATTTCATCTTCATGAATTCACGAGTTCAATTCCACGAAATCATAATTTCAACTGCACGGATTCATAATATTGGGTTGTCGAATAAACGAGGTCCGACTGTATTTACAGTTTAAGATCTTCACAGAGAAACTTTGGGAGACACAGATGTTTGCTTTAGCGAGATAAACGTGGTAATAGATTATTACTACGGTAAATTAATGAAGTTGCTGAAGAAAAAGGGTTGCTAAAGAGTGTCGCTTTTGATAGGGTGCACTTTTTATTGTTTTCTGTATTTTAGTAGTTTATTATTTGTATTATAAAAGCTTAAAGCGCCATTACATATATTATGTTATTAATGTATATATAAAAAATACTTTAACATATTTGGTAAGGACTGACATTCGTGCCGAGGAAAATATTGTCATGTCCCTGAATTTGACATAACTGATTGTCATAAATAGAACATTTAACTCCTTACTTCTTCGAAGACATTTCCCTGTCACTGAATAACTCAATGCATAGACTGTTGAATGCGACCATTTCTGACAAGTATGAACGATTTTTACTGCAATTAAACCTTATGGCCTTCCCTGTGCGTAATCAAAATGATAAATTAGAACATCTGTCAAAATCTCTACTTTCATTTTGATGTCTACAATAGGTTACTTTTGGTTTAGGAAATGTCGATATAAAAGTTACAGAAGATCTTTATGTGAAATAGAAAGAAATTTGTCTGGCTGAAATCTACTATCTTAGAAAGGCCAACATAATGTATTGCCGCTTTCAAATCCAGATATTACTAGAAATTGATAGTAGCAGGGACTGGCATTACAATATTTTTGTGCGTTTGAAAGTTCTCCATCTGAATACATGTATTTCAATGCTAAGCTGTATTTTTGCAAAATATGTTGGTGCATTCTTTTTATTTAATATTATTATAAGCTTAGTCATGTAACTGTGTGTGAATAAATAGTTTCAAACAATGTTAGTGATATTTTTCTGTATATTTGAATCATTGAGGCTGATGCAGTAAAATCTCACTTAAAACTTGAATGAAGTTGGCGCGGCAATCGTACATCGTACATCAACACTGAATACCGACCCAGATTGAATACAGAGCCAGCACTGACATCGTTAGTCGACTTATATTTTTGAATACATATCTTAAATCGAACCCAGAGCTAGAACTGACATCAACATTCGAAACGGGTCCGAGGCTAATAAATAACTGGAGTCGAATAACGAGCCAGCTCGTACATCGCTATTCGAGTTTTCTAAATATTTGAATGCAGACACACGACTGAATCCAGAGCTAGCATTGACATCAACATTTGAACTTGACTGCGGCGAATACATATCTGGAGATGAAAAGCAAACCATCTCGTACATCGTTATTCGAGTTTTCTAAATATTTGAATACGGACCTAGTAGCGAATCCAGAGCTAACACTGACATCAACATTCGAAAAAGGTCCGCGGCGAATACATATTTGGAGTCGAATAACGAGCCAGCTCGTAAACCGTTATACGAGTTTTCAAAATAATTTGAATAATTAACTAGTAGCAAATCCAGAGCTAGCACTGATATCAATATTCGAACTTGATCGCGGCGAATACTTATCTGGAGATGAATAACGAGCTAGCTCGAACATCGTTATTCCATTTTTTTAAATATTTGAATGCAGACCTAGTACAAGCCCTCCAACACGCGCTTTTCCTCAAAATTGAGAACATTTTTTGAGGAGGATGGGGGAGGGTTGAAAACAAAAGTATTTTTTTGCATTTCTAAACTCACAAAAACAACAAGTCTTTGGGGGCACCCTCCCCCTTCCCCCCTTAAAAAAGAATTTTTCAATTTGTTTATTTCTAAACTCACAACAAAACAAAGGTCTTCAAGGGCTTAGACCCCACCCCGTAAACAATATTTTACGTTTTCAATGTTTTGCATTTCTAAACTCATAACAACAACAACAACAGCAAAAGTCTTTGGGGCACCCCTAAGAGCGATTTCCCTTTAAAATCACGGGAGATCGCTCTGAAAAACTTAAAATTAAAGTCGGTAAGAGTGACTTCCCTTTATAATCGGTGGAGATCACCCTAAAAAAAATGAAAATTTAAGTCGTTAAGAGTGACTTCCCATTTTTAATCAGGAGAGATAACCTTAAAAAACTTGGATTTGAGTCGGTAAGAGTGATTTTCCTCTACGATCAAAGGGATGTCACTCTGAAAAACTTTAAAGTCATAAGAGTGACTTCCCTTTATAATCGGTGGAGATCACTCTGAAAAACTTAAAACTTGAGTCGGAAAGATTGACTTCCCTTTATAACCAGGGGAGATCACTGTAAAAAAGTTATAATTTAAGTCATAAGAGTGACTTCACTTTATAATAAGGGGCGATTACTCTAAAAAACTTAAAATTTGAGTCGGTAATAGTGACTTCGCTTTAAAATCAGGGGAGATCACTCACAAACACCTAAAATTAATGTCGGTAAGAGTGACTTTCCTTTATAATCATTGGAGGTCACCCTGAAAAACCGAATATTTAAGTCAGGATATTGACTTCCTTTCATAATCAGGGAAGATTTCTCTGAAAAACTAAAAAGTTAAATGGCTAAGAACCAACCACACTACATTTAAGTATTATTTTCAACTGTATAAATACCAAATGTCGTTATGTCACCATTGTCTCAAATATATGGAAGCTGCTCTAACGGGCCGAACAATCTTTTGAAGTGCTTTTTGGGTGGCTATACACTTTGTACGTGACATTTTGTGATCGATTTCTTCCTCCATTGTGTCAATGAAATAAATCACATCATCCTCTGTTCGTCAGTCAGTTCATTACACTTGTTTTCTAAAGAAACAATAAGACATACTTTTCTGCTCATGCTCATTTCTAACGCGTTTTGAATATTTATTCAACAAATTAGAAGTTTATATATACCCGCTCTTGCCGTATCTTCTGTCTAGACTAATCATAATATGAAAACAAAAACTAATTCACTGGTTATATTTGACTTCAATGAATATGTCCGTACAATTTCGTAATTTATAACCAGGATATAATGAAGAATTTACAATTCAAGGACTTAACAAATCGAGCAACGTTATGTTGTTTTTATTTCGAAAATAACATGGTGAAATTGATCGAAAAGTACAAGGAATAATAGAGAAACACGTCTTTCTGGCTTTGTATTCATATATACAGTCGGACTTCGTTAATTCGAATTCATCGGGTCCGAACTTTTATTTCGAATAATACTTATTTTCAAATAACCTATTTCAATTCGACGTGCCCGAGATACATCGGGACCTCATATCTATTTTGGATTATACCAAGTCTTCGGATAAAAGGTTGTCGAATAAACGAGGTCCGACTGTAATTAGACGGGTACCGCTTTCACATCTTTTCTTTGTATCTTCATAATCTTTCTTCTACCTGACACATTGTTATCAATAATACAATACACTAAATTTTATTTTAAGTCGGCCAGATATTAAAACAAATAATATAAGCCCAGATATAGAGCTTCTACAACCGACTACGTAGTAACATATAGTATAAAGAAAACATAGCATAAAACAGCTGCAACTAAAGATATAAGCAAAGCACACACTTATTGACACATCATGTGTTTAAAAAAGTCTACAACCAATACAATTTTAATATTAAATAAATAGAATATTAAAAAAAAAAGGTACCAGACTTGTTAAAACACTGATTAAAAGTTAAAAAGAGACTCATACACAAACATTTGCTAAATGGACCGATGCCGTTTAATTTTAACACCATTGCTGGGGGATGTTTTTATATTTCCAGACTTGTTATTTTTTATTCGATAGACTGTCGAAAACCTACCCACCTGAGGTCACTAATCATATATCTATATTGGTATGGCCTCAGTACCCACCTGAGGTCACTAATCGTAGATCTATATTGGTATGGTCTCAGTACCCACCTGAGGTCACTAATCCTAGACCTATATTTGTATGACCTCAGTACCCACCTGAGGTCACTAATCCTAGATCTATATTGGTATGGCCTCAGTACCCATGTGAGGTCACTAATCCTAGATATATATTGGTATGACCTCAGTACCCACCTGAGGTCACTAATCCTAGATCTATATTGGTATGGCCTCAGTACCCATGTGAGGTCACTAATCCTAGATCTATATTGGTATGGCCTCAGTACACACGTGAGGTCACTAATCGTAGATCTATATTGGTATGGCCTCAGTACCCACCTGAGGTCACTAATCCTAGATATATATTGGTATGACCTCAGAACCCACCTGAGGTCACTAATCGTAGATATATATTGGTATGGTCTCAGTACCCACCTGAGGTCACTAATCGTAGATCTATATTGGTATGTCCTCAGTACCCACCTGAGGTCACTAATCATAGATCTATATTGGTATGGCCTCAGTACCCACCTGAGGTCACTAATCATAGATCTATATTGGTATGGTCTCAGTACCCACCTGAGGTCACTAATCATAGATCTATATTGGTATGACCTCAGTACCCACCTGAGGTCACTAATCATAGATCTATATTGGTATGGCCTCAGTACCCACCTGAGGTCACTAAACATAGATATATATTGGTATGGCCTCAGTACCCACCTGAGGTCACTAATCATAGATCTATATTGGTATGGTCTCAGTACCCACCTGAGGTCACTAATCATAGATATATATTGGTATGGCCTCAGTACCCACATGAGGTCACTAATCGTAGATCTATATTGGTATGGCCTCAGTACCCACCTGAGGTCACTAATCATAGATCTATATTGGTATGGCCTCAGTACCCACCTGAGGTCACTAATCATAGATCTATATTGGTATGGTCTCAGTACCCACCTGAGGTCACTAATCATAGATCTATATTGGTATGGCCTCAGTACCCACCTGAGGTCACTAATCATAGATCTATATTGGTATGGTCTCAGTACCCACCTGAGGTCACTAATCATAGATCTATATTGGTATGGCATTAGTACCCACCTGAGGTCACTAATCATAGATCTATATTGGTATGGCCTCAGTACCCACCTGAGGTCACTAAACGTAGATCTTTATTGGTATGGTCTCAGTACCCACCTGAGGTCACTAATCCTAGATCTATATTGGCATGGCCTCAGTACCCATGAGAGGTCACTAATCCTAGATATATATTGGTATGACCTCAGAACCCACCTGAGGTCACTAATCGTAGATATATATTGGTATGGTCTCAGTACCCACCTGAGGTCACTAATCGTAGATCTATATTGGTATGTCCTCAGTACCCACCTGAGGTCACTAATCATAGATCTATATTGGTATGGCCTCAGTACCCACCTGAGGTCACTAATCATAGATCTATATTGGTATGGTCTCAGTACCCACCTGAGGTCACTAATCATAGATCTATATTGGTATGACCTCAGTACCCACCTGAGGTCACTAATCATAGATCTATATTGGTATGGCCTCAGTACCCACCTGAGGTCACTAAACATAGATATATATTGGTATGGCCTCAGTACCCACCTGAGGTCACTAATCATAGATCTATATTGGTATGGTCTCAGTACCCACCTGAGGTCACTAATCATAGATATATATTGGTATGGCCTCAGTACCCACATGAGGTCACTAATCGTAGATCTATATTGGTATGTCCTCAGTACCCACCTGAGGTCACTAATCATAGATCTATATTGGTATGGCCTCAGTACCCACATGAGGTCACTAATCGTAGATCTATATTGGTATGTCCTCAGTACCCACCTGAGGTCACTAATCATAGATCTATATTGGTATGTCCTCAGTACCCACCTGAGGTCACTAATCGTATATCTATATTGGTATGTCCTCAGTACCCACCTAATGTCGTTAACGTAGATCTATATTGGTATGGTCTCAGTACCCACCTGAGGTCACTAATCGTAGATCTATATTGGTATGTCCTCAGTACCCACCTGAGGTCACTAATCATAGATCTATATTGGTATGGCCTCAGTACCCACCTGAGGTCACTAATCATAGATCTATATTGGTATGGTCTCAGTACCCACCTGAGGTCACTAATCATAGATCTATATTGGTATGACCTCAGTACCCACCTGAGGTCACTAATCATAGATCTATATTGGTATGGCCTCAGTACCCACCTGAGGTCACTAAACATAGATATATATTGGTATGGCCTCAGTACCCACCTGAGGTCACTAATCATAGATCTATATTGGTATGGTCTCAGTACCCACCTGAGGTCACTAATCATAGATATATATTGGTATGGCCTCAGTACCCACATGAGGTCACTAATCGTAGATCTATATTGGTATGTCCTCAGTACCCACCTGAGGTCACTAATCATAGATCTATATTGGTATGGCCTCAGTACCCACATGAGGTCACTAATCGTAGATCTATATTGGTATGTCCTCAGTACCCACCTGAGGTCACTAATCATAGATCTATATTGGTATGTCCTCAGTACCCACCTGAGGTCACTAATCGTATATCTATATTGGTATGGCCTCAGTACCCACCTAATGTCGTTAACGTAGATCTATATTGGTATGACCTCAGTACCCACCTGAGGACACTAATCATAGATCTATATTGGTATGTCCTCAGTACCCACCTGAGGTCACTAATCATAGATCTATATTGGTATGTCCTCAGTACCCACCTCATTTCACTAATCATAGATCTATATTGGTATGGCCTCAGTACCCACCTGAGGTCACTAATCATAGATCTATATTGGTATGGCCTCAGTACCCACCTGAGGTCACTAATCGTAGATCTATATTGGTATGGCCTCAGTACCCACCTGAGGTCACTAATCATAGATCTATATTGGTATGGCCTCAGTACCCACCTGAGGTCACTAAACATAGATCTAAATTGGTATGTCCTCAGTACCCACCTGAGGTCACTAATCGTATATCTATATTGGTATGGTCTTAGTACCCACCTGAGGTCACTAATCATAGATCTATATTGGTATGGCCTCAGTACCCACCTGAGGTCACTAATCATAGATCTATATTGGTATGTCCTCAGTACCCACCTGAGGTCACTAATCATAGATCTATATTGGTATGGTCTCAGTACCCACCTGAGGTCACTAATCATAGATATATATTGGTATGTCCTCAGTACCCACCTGTGGTCACTAATCATAGATCTATATTGGTATGGCCTCAGTACCCACCAGAGGTCACTAAACGTAGATATATATTGGTATGGCCTCAGTACCCACCTGAGGTCACTAATCCTAGATATATATTGGTATGTCCTCAGTACCCACCTGAGGTCACTAATCGTAGATCTATATTGGTATGTCCTCAGTATCCACATAAGGTCACTAATCCTAGATATATATTGGTATGTCCTCAGTACCCACCTGAGGTCATTAATCGTATATCTATATTGGTATGGTCTCAGTACCCACCTGAGGTCACTAATCATAGCTATATATTGGTATGTCCTCAGTACCCACCTGAGGTCACTAATCATAGATATATATTGGTATGTCCTCAGTACCCACCTGAGGTCACTAAACGTAGATATATATTGGTATGGCCTCAGTACCCACCTGAGGTCACTAAACGTAGATCTATATTGGTATTGCCTCAGTACCCACCTGAGGTCACTAATCATAGATCTATATTGGTATGTCCTCAGTACCCACCTGAGGTCATTAATCGTAGATCTATATTGGTATGTCCTCAGTACTCACCTGAGGTCACTAAACATAGATCTATATTGGTATGGCCTCAGTACCCACCTGAGGTCACTAATCATAGATCTATATTGGTATGGTCTCAGTACCCACCTGAGGTCACTAATCATAGATATATATTGGTATGTCCTCAGTACCCACCTGAGGTCACTAATCATAGATCTATATTGGTATGTCCTCAGTACCCACCTGAGGTCACTAATCATAGATCTATATTGGTATGGCCTCAGTACCCACCTGAGGTCACTAATCATAGATCTATATTGGTATGGCCTCAGTACCCACCTGAGGTCTCTAATCGTAGATCTATATTGGTATGTCCTCAGTACCCACCTGAGGTCACTAATCATAGATCTATATTGGTATGGCCTCAGTACCCACCTGAGGTCACTAATCATAGATCTATATTGGTATGGTCTCAGTACCCACCTGAGGTCACTAATCATAGATCTATATTGGTATGACCTCAGTACCCACCTGAGGTCACTAATCATAGATCTATATTGGTATGGCCTCAGTACCCACCTGAGGTCACTAAACATAGATATATATTGGTATGGCCTCAGTACCCACCTGAGGTCACTAATCATAGATCTATATTGGTATGGTCTCAGTACCCACCTGAGGTCACTAATCATAGATATATATTGGTATGGCCTCAGTACCCACATGAGGTCACTAATCGTAGATCTATATTGGTATGTCCTCAGTACCCACCTGAGGTCACTAATCATAGATCTATATTGGTATGGCCTCAGTACCCACATGAGGTCACTAATCGTAGATCTATATTGGTATGTCCTCAGTACCCACCTGAGGTCACTAATCATAGATCTATATTGGTATGTCCTCAGTACCCACCTGAGGTCACTAATCGTATATCTATATTGGTATGTCCTCAGTACCCACCTAATGTCGTTAACGTAGATCTATATTGGTATGGTCTCAGTACCCACCTGAGGTCACTAATCGTAGATCTATATTGGTATGTCCTCAGTACCCACCTGAGGTCACTAATCATAGATCTATATTGGTATGGCCTCAGTACCCACCTGAGGTCACTAATCATAGATCTATATTGGTATGGTCTCAGTACCCACCTGAGGTCACTAATCATAGATCTATATTGGTATGACCTCAGTACCCACCTGAGGTCACTAATCATAGATCTATATTGGTATGGCCTCAGTACCCACCTGAGGTCACTAAACATAGATATATATTGGTATGGCCTCAGTACCCACCTGAGGTCACTAATCATAGATCTATATTGGTATGGTCTCAGTACCCACTTGAGGTCACTAATCATAGATATATATTGGTATGGCCTCAGTACCCACATGAGGTCACTAATCGTAGATCTATATTGGTATGTCCTCAGTACCCACCTGAGGTCACTAATCATAGATCTATATTGGTATGGCCTCAGTACTCACATGAGGTCACTAATCGTAGATCTATATTGGTATGTCCTCAGTACCCACCTGAGGTCACTAATCATAGATCTATATTGGTATGTCCTCAGTACCCACCTGAGGTCACTAATCGTATATCTATATTGGTATGTCCTCAGTACCCACCTAATGTCGTTAACGTAGATCTATATTGGTATGGCCTCAGTACCCACCTGAGGTCACTAATCATAGATCTATATTGGTATGTCCTCAGTAACTACCGGAGGTCACTAATCGTAGATCTATATTGGTATGTCCTCAGTTCCCACCTGAGGTCACTAAACATAGATCTATATTGGTATGGTCTCAGTACCCACCTGAGGTCACTAATCATAGATATATATTGGTATGTCCTCAGTACCCACCTGAGGTCACTAATCATAGATCTATATTGGTATGTCCTCAGTACCCACCTCATTTCATTAATCATAGATCTATATTGGTATGGCCTCAGTACCCACCTGAGGTCACTAATCATAGATCTATATTGGTATGGCCTCAGTACCCACCTGAGGTCACTAATCGTAGATCTATATTGGTATAGCCTCAGTACCCACCTGAGGTCACTAATCATAGATCTATATTGGTATGGCCTCAGTACCCACCTGAGGTCACTAAACATAGATCTAAATTGGTATGTCCTCAGTACCCACCTGAGGTCACTAATCGTATATCTATATTGGTATGGTCTTAGTACCCACCTGAGGTCACTAATCATAGATCTATATTGGTATGGCCTCAGTACCCACCTGAGGTCACTAATCATAGATCTATATTGGTATGTCCTCAGTACCCACCTGAGGTCACTAATCATAGATCTATATTGGTATGGTCTCAGTACCCACCTGAGGTCACTAATCATAGATATATATTGGTATGTCCTCAGTACCCACCTGTGGTCACTAATCATAGATCTATATTGGTATGTCCTCAGTACCCACCTGAGGTCACTAAACGTAGATATATATTGGTATGGCCTCAGTACCCACCTGAGGTCACTAATCCTAGATATATATTGGTATGTCCTCAGTACCCACCTGAGGTCACTAATCGTAAGTCTATATTGGTATGTCCTCAGTATCCACATAAGGTCACTAATCCTAGATATATATTGGTATGTCCTCAGTACCCACCTGAGGTCATTAATCGTATATCTATATTGGTATGGTCTCAGTACCCACCTGAGGTCACTAATCATAGCTATATATTGGTATGTCCTCAGTACCCACCTGAGGTCACTAATCATAGATATATATTGGTATGTCCTCAGTACCCACCTGAGGTCACTAAACGTAGATATATATTGGTATGGCCTCAGTACCCACCTGAGGTCACTAAACGTAGATCTATATTGGTATTGCCTCAGTACCCACCTGAGGTCACTAATCATAGATCTATATTGGTATGTCCTCAGTACCCACCTGAGGTCATTAATCGTAGATCTATATTGGTATGTCCTCAGTACTCACCTGAGGTCACTAAACATAGATCTATATTGGTATGGCCTCAGTACCCACCTGAGGTCACTAATCATAGATCTATATTGGTATGGTCTCAGTACCCACCTGAGGTCACTAATCATAGATATATATTGGTATGTCCTCAGTACCCACCTGAGGTCACTAATCATAGATCTATATTGGTATGTCCTCAGTACCCACCTGAGGTCACTAATCATAGATCTATATTGGTATGGCCTCAGTACCCACCTGAGGTCACTAATCATAGATCTATATTGGTATGTCCTCAGTACCCACCTGAGGTCACTAATCGTAAATCTATATTGGTATGGCCTCAGTACCCACCTGAGGTCACTAATCATAGATCTATATTGGTATGGCCTCAGTACCCACCTGAGGTCACTAATCATAGATATATATTGGTATGGTCTCAGTACCCACCTGAGGTCACTAATCATAGATCTATATTGGTATGTCCTCAGTACCCACCTGAGGTCACTAATCGTAGATCTATATTGGTATGTCCTCAGTACCCACCTGAGGTCACTAATCCTAGATATATATTGGTATGTCCTCAGTACCCACCTGTGGTCACTAATCGTAAATATATATTGGTATGTCCTCAGTATCCACATAAGGTCACTAATCCTAGATATATATTGGTATGTCCTCAGTATCCACATAAGGTCACTAATCGTATATCTATATTGGTATGTCCTCAGTACCCACCTGATGTCACTAATCATAGATATATATTGGTATGGCCTCAGTACCCACCTGAGGTCACTAATCATAGATCTATATTGGTATGGCCTCAGTACCCACCTGAGATCACTAATCATAGATCTATATTGGTATGGCCTCAGTACCCACCTGAGGTCACTTATCATAGATCTATATTGGTATGGCCTCAGTACCCACCTGAGGTCACTAATCATAGATCTATATTGGTATGGCCTCAGTACCCACCTGATGTCACTAATCATAGATATATATTGGTATGGCCTCAGTACCCACCTGAGGTCACTAATCCTAGATCTATATTGGTATGGTCTCAGTACCCACCTGAGGTCACTAATCATAGATCTATATTGGTATGGTCTCAGTACCCACCTGAGGTCACTAATCATAGATCTATATTGGTATGGCCTCAGTACCCACCTGAGGTCACTAATCATAGATCTATATTGGTATGGTCTCAGTACCAACATGAGGTCACTAATCATAGATATATATTGGTATGGCCTCAGTACCCACCTGAGGTAACTAAACGTAGATCTATATTGGTATGGTCTCAGTATGACAAAGCCGTTCAGTATGCCATGCCGAATACGAAAAACATTATTGATGGTTGAGAAAATACTACGCTTTAATAATTAATAGTTTTGTTCCAATGATTAATTCTCCTCGTGTAGTCGAAATGCGCCACTCAAAGCTTTAGAAATATCGCATTGACTGTTCTAAATGTTATACATTCATTTCCAAGACATACGTAATGGTGAGTTCTGACTTAAATGCGTGTTGAATTAATACAAAATTGAAAAAAATGACCTCAGAAACAAGTTTTCGGCCAGTTAAGCCAATTGTCCTTGAAAATTGAGCAAAACAAGTGCTAACAAATTTCCTTAACTATTACGTTTTATTTACAAACTAGATAAGAAAAAATTGTGGAGGCAATACAAAATTTAGAAGTTATCTGTAAAATAATTATTTTATCAATATATTTATTTAAATACTGACTATGTCACATGTACAAGCTGTCTAGATGTTTTCTGGTCAAATGAATTGCATGAAAACTGCTTTTTTGTCCTACAGCTATTACGCGGCAGTCACGATAATGCTGGAGAAGTGTAAGGTTATTTTAACTTTGTGTTGTATTTGCATTTATTTATCGTCGCCACCGGTTTCCCATATGGGCGACGCCTCCGGAAGAATGTTAGTCATATTAGATTTTTGGACGATAGTGCATGATACAGGAGATGCCCCAGTTCAAGAAGCACCCCTGGTTCTTTCACGTGCTCGATGTAAAGCATCATACACGGGACTTTTACAGTCTCGTCCGAAAGACTGTTAGTACGGTCAGTGATGGAGCGGGGAATCGAACCTGCGATCCCAGGATTACAAGTCCAAGCGCGTACCACTGGATCCGCTACAATTTTAACTTTATACGTGATATCAGGGCTAGTACATACCGGGTTATGAATCAGACGGTGTACCATAGTTTATCATGCCTCGGATGATCACGTGACTTGTAAAATCAACTAATTAAAACGCATTCTTTTGCAATTTTATTGATTTTTCTGGATGAGATATGTATTGCTTCGTTGATATGTATATATTTAAGACCTCGCTATGCGGAAATTATTCTTATTAACGATTAGAATGTGATCGACCAGACTTGTGAAAAACAATGGCGGACGGTCAATTTTCTTTTATGTAGTATTTTGTAAGTGTTATAGTGGTATAATTAAGCAATTTAAAATGTTCAATTACTAGAAAACACAAATATCATATTTAGTTTTGTGCGTTGCACTAGGTCATAAGTGCTCAAATTGTCCAGATATTTAGAAAGAATCAGTTAATTTGGCCAATTTTCGCGTAATGCGAAGAAAATGGCTTCCAATTTGAAAATTACGTCCATGATTATGTGCAGAATAACAGTCTAATACGCCATGTAAAACATAAGATTTTAGAGTTTTTATGCAAAATAAAGACAGTTTGGTGACGTGCAGGTAACAGAAATCTTTTAAGTGCTTTTTTATTTGTCTGAAAACTGATATTTTTTCTTTTGAAAGTTCACTGAATTTGTCAATTGGGATTTGATACGCGTGAATGCCATTAACATGTGAGTATTTAAAAAACATTATACTGTCTTACTTAAGATGATATATTTCCTAAATCATCATTCTTTGTTATATAAATATTAAATATAGCAATTGATTTTAACGTAAACTAGAAGTGAAACGCGTCGTCTGCTTAGAGCGTGTTATCTACCATATCGTGAAATTTACGAATAGGTAAAATCGCGAGCCGAGGCAAGATAAATCGATAAGTGATAGCTGTATTTGTATATGTAGTACTGTGTTTATGAGGTCGCCCGTCGCAGCGCACATTTTTTGGTCGACCTGGTATGTCCCCCGCACACCATAAATAGACTTTTTGAAACCGAAGGGGGAAATTTACCTGCCAGTAGAGCAGTATAGGTCAAACAGACACTTTTTGAAGCCAAATACGGTCACTGCACAGTGCCAATGAGACCCATCGTACAGTTACCATTTTCCTGGCATATAACCAGTACTTTCCTGGAATATACCCAGTACTTTCCTGGTTACATGCCAGTACTATGTTAGGTGGGAAATACTGAAAAGCATTTCTGTTTTATCCGGCGAGACGAGGCATCGAACCCAAGACCTTCGGATTCGTAGTCAGAAGCTTTAACCACTGAGCCACAGGGCCACCTGTTAGATAAGTGATAGCGTTATATAGTCCGATTCATAACCCGGTATGTACTAGCCCTGGTAATATTCAAAAGTATTTCGGTGTGATATTCGTACAACTACAATACTATCAGCAAAAAGACAAGCACACCGTATTCGGTATTTCACGCTACCATTTAGCATTGCAATGAATAATTTAATGTAAACAAGACAACCGCTGTTTAAATCCAGTGGGTGAGGTATGGTTCCGATCGTAGTTTTATCCGTCAGTTTAAACTGTATATACAACGCTAAAAGTAGGATTTTTGCATGCATTATGGTGGACTTAACGCATAATATCATAATGATTACCTATATAGTCAAGCTTAACCGTGAGCGCTCATTTTACCTCAGATGTGTCCACATGTTATTGTAGTCAAACTTTGACTCAAAGTGAAAGTACTGTGATGACGCCACATTCCGCGTGCGGGTTATGCAAAATCAAGTTGCAAGTACCTAAACTATGACTTTGTTCGTACCGCTGGTAAAAACCTCTTCCTAGCGAATTCCGGATTTCATCTATTAACGTGATTGACAGGCGATAGACTCCGACTTGTATACACATGTACTGTAAGTGTGTCGAAATTTACGAGGCTGCTGAAGGAACGGTTTATGTAATTAATTTATAAATCGGTCGAATTTTATCATCATCTTTCAAATTTTAAAGCAGGAAATCGTCGCTTATGCCAATCGCAATTTTATCGCTACTTTAATCGCAAATGCGCAAACTGGCTCCGATAGCGACCGACAGCGTGGACCGTGACTCTTTAAGACATATTTGGGGCCCCTTTCAGTGAGATTCACTTGCATGCGAGCAGCTATTTTTGGACGGTACTGTCTATAGAAGTGGCAATTTTGAGAGGCATACAACAATTGGTTTCCGTTTTCAAAACGCAAAACAGACTGAAAGCCAGTAACATGTCAAAAACATACACATCGTCCTAATTACTACGCGAAATTTAGTTCCAAAGTTTACCGACCTTGATAATATCATAAACGTTTCAATAAAATGAAATATTGAAAAGGTGACCTGCTAAAGTGGTTTGTGAACTAATTAGCTGTTTCTGTAGAGTTCAGATGGGTTTAAAGCAATGTATTAATACACACGAGTTTGTTTACAGTTTTGGATTTATCGCAGATATGGTCTCGTTGCGCACGACTACGACTACGTACACCTCACTCTGTGCTTTAATTGGAAAATACCCCACTAGGCCACAACAAATTGATCTCATGTTCGTTGGATTTCCCGCACCAAATTATCAGGATTTGAAAAAAAAATATTAATTTGTGCTGGGTCGAAATTTCCCGGTACGAAAGAAAAGTGAATTCCATATGTAATTTGTCGGGGTTTTGTTTGTTTATTATCATCCGCAAATGGAAGAACATGTTCCCAGCGACTACCGCGTTATCGTGTCGGTACTGTAGCAACAGTTTGTTCGGTTAACATTTTGTAATATTCGATCGCATTTAAAATCAAGCAAAGTTCAAGATGGCAGCGCCCTAGCTTGGAAAGTCATACAAATACTGAAAAATGCATGCAGTAGCGAAAACGGATAATAGGAAATGAATCAAATTCGGATAGAATAAAGCGAGCATGGAGCTGTATAATATGTGTTTGGTCTGTCTATATTCTGATCAACACATATGTGTACGATTCGTTGCTTTGTTATAAACGTCTTGATTGGGAAAATGCATTAATCTAGGATAGCATGGAAGAATAGCTACACAACTAGAATTTAGAACACACAATGGTAAGCCCCCTTATTTAGTTTTAGTTTTACATTGTTCAGAATCACCCTGTTTGTCAGTGGTTGTGTCCAGATATAACATACATGTATTTAGTTTAAGGCAAGAAATACATAATCAGTTTTCAAGGAAATGTAACTTGACAAACAGAAGCTATCAAAAGTGTAGATGTAAAACAGAGAGAATACATAACTACAATGAACGCCACATACACAAGACAGTACCTCCCCACAGACATCGTTGATGCATATCCACCAAGGCATTAAGAAGTTATGACTCATTAACAGAAACTAGTTGAGCATCTCATGGTAACATTCAAGTATAAGTGGGTGGCTCACTTATGTCTAGTTTTAAGTTTGCAGCCAGCATTGTTCTTGTTACTCAATAAATGGATAGAATTGTAGAAATTTTGAGGCATATAAGAAAAACAAAATGATAAATAAAGACCTGCCGCCTGTGAAATTTTGAGAAGTAAAAAAAATACAAATACATATTTTGCTCGCTCGCCCCATCGTTTTCTTAAAAACATCTGAAGAACTAATGATCAATTTGGTGTGGCCAAATGGGCTTTTATTAAAGCCAGTAAAACACTTCACACATTTATAACATATATACGCAAAGGCTAATTAGTTTCAAAGTAACGTATATACAGGCATAACAAATTCTATCAAGTTTACCTTTATATTGTCATTTGTCGCGTCTGTCTTTCATGTTTCCTTACTTAAAATTTTGGCACTTAATTATCATATCATGATATCTAGTCAGTTTTTGTGGTTATCCTGTTGTGTAGTTTCTATCACCCTTTTCTGCTTCATACTGATATCATAATATACATTATTTTTTCGCTCGCTCGAATAAAAGACAGTTTGAAAAAAATCCGAAGAACAAAAACAATAATTTGGTGTGGCCCTACAACAAGATAACTCAACACCTACGGGAAGCTAGTGATATCATAACTTTATGCCTTGGCATACTGATTTTACTCTAAGTTCGTGCTGATATAATTTAATATGTCATTTTATAATTAATTATTCACAAGCGTTACATAAAGGGTCTGATATCTTTCTATTTAATTTATTAACAATCGTAACAAACATTTCACTTGTTTTACAATTATAAAGTTCTACCATTATAACTGACCATTTTTCTTTATTTCGGTTTGAAAATCTAGCATTTCTAGGACAAGTCGGATTGAAGATCTCTTGGAAAAAATGTTTACTATTTTTCAATAAATTTTTATTCTTTTTCGCATTTCTTTCTTATGTTTTAGTTTTATTTCATATTCCATGCAAATCATCTTACCTATTTACACATACGTGTACTTTGATATTATAAAACTGTCTAGTTACAAAACGGAAACTTGTATGCAACGAGTTGCCAGCTTGGCTACAGAGACGAGTGGTACCGTCCCACAGCACTTTTGTCCTTTGATTATGAATGAATTCCATCGTAGAGTCAAGTTGCGCAATATACGGCGACCTATTTTCATGAATGAAATCGTAGTACAACATCGCATGCATCTCGATGTTTTGGAATGAAAATTATACACATGTATAAACCAATGTGCTATAAAGGATTAGAAATTATAAAATATTGACTGAATATGCTTTTCTAATACATTTAACACTGTTCAACGTTTTTATAATGCGATGTAAAGTGGCATGTACTGAACTACTAACTCCCCGCACATGGCAGTGTGTACTTCGGACTTCGGGAAATAAGGTCAAATGGACAGCATCTGAAATGTGGCATAGGTACTATGGCTTAGGCTATCACCCAAGGCCAAAAATGACGATGCCCCAGGCCAGAAATGACGAACACCATACAAGTTAGGTGCCTATTGATGCATCTTTGGTTGAATGTCAGTCTATATTGATGCACAGGTGCAGTGTATGGTCAAATACACGGTAACAACTAGATAAAATGGCGCACACCATACACTAAAGTGCCGCCCATCTAGACGTAACTCCGCCTCTCTCATCCATTCTTACATGGTGTGCATGCGTAAACGGTGTACATTTAGCGACCTACGCAAATCAATGCGCAAAAAAAACCATCGTTACCGAAATCATCTTTAAACCCTTTGAACTTGATGGAAACGCTTTTTAGTTCACAAACCACTTTAGCACGTCAGTTTTCAACATTTTGTTGTCTTGAATCATTTATGATACTCGTATTACTTCGTTGTGTGACTTTTAGGAATACTTCGTTGTGAGAACTTCGAATGTGGACGTTTTAGCTGGTTTCCGGCTTTCAGTCTTTTTGTGTTTTGAAAACGGGAACCAATTGATGTATGCCTCTCAATTTGCAACACTACTATAGACGGATATGGTGAAATGACAAGTAACATTGCATAATATATTGTGTCTTGTGTACTTATCTGGCGCCCTAAAATCACGTTGTCCTTATATCTTTATTAGATTAAGGAAATTACTATAGAGAAGAACGACGATATGGTGGGAGAAGTCATTATTTCATGAAGATTATTCGCTGTTGAATGACTACACGAATTATGGTTTTATGGTAATAATTTATTATACATAATGCTACGTTGTAGTTGTAACTAGCATTTACATTTTATTAACTTTAAATTTGATAGGAAAAAATGAATGAAAACTAAAAACAACCATTTAACTTTTCGAAAGTGACACAACGACCGGAAGTGATCTAGATTAAACAACGGTAAGCTCCCAAACTTAGCTACTCACCGTATCGGTACAGTAGACAATGCCATCGCGTTTGGCTGAAATTTAATCTCATCTCGTTGATTTTGTGTTTCATTTCTCTAATATTTGCGGCGACCTTTGAGGTTGCGCATCTATATTTTCTTGTTATATAGTGTGATTGTTGCAAATGTGAGATTATCTGGGCCTTGAGCATTTACTTCCGGTAGCATGTCCCAACCTAATTGCTCTTAAATACCGAACTATGTGTTTTCCTGTCCGCTGAAATGATAGCTCTGACTATTACACTGATGTCATTCCATCGAGGTTGGCAAACATTATCGTACCAAATTGCTGATAAAAACATATGTGATTCAGACCATTGCGGTCAATCGGATCACCTCGACTATTTTTTAGCATTGCGTCCAATCGGATAACCTCGGCTATTTTTTACCATTGTGTCCAATCGGATCACCTCGGCTATTTTTTACCATTGTGTTCAATCAGATCACCTCGGCTTTTTTTGTTTAAATCAACCTCGGAAGTAACGTGGGAGGAAGTAGTTCCCAATGGCTACAGAAAGTGAATGCATGTAGTCTCTGTGGAGAATATGACAAAGATAGTCTAAATATCAGGAATACGAGGCAGAAAGACCGCATCACATGCCGATATTTAGGTATATTCGAAGTTTAGTTTCGAGCTGGACGGAAATTGCCGAGACGTTTCGATTGCCTTGTGCCAAGAGGAATAAAACCAAGTGCTAACCAATGCACTTATATAGTATACGCTTTGTGGAAGAGAGCACAAATGACATGGTTGTAAAGTTTCTGTTTGATGCAGTATGACTTCTGAAGAAAAGTTTCGCAATATAACTCAAATTGTTTGCGACGTGTTTTGTATTAGTTTTATACTTATTCATGCAAATCTAACATTATTTACTCGATATAAATAGAAGATCTTATATGAGTGGTCAGTATTTATTGAATTTACTATCAAAAACGAAGCTCTGAGGAGTTTGATACATTCGATAAAACAGAACACGAATGTAGGATTCTATTTATGACATAACAGCAGAAACGGCTTATTTTCACCAAAACATTACCTTAACCCCCTATTTGCAAGCATTGTATAATTTGGTATTGTGTAAACAA
Organism: Mactromeris polynyma; assembly: GCA_032209605.1. Lineage (NCBI taxonomy): Eukaryota > Metazoa > Mollusca > Bivalvia > Venerida > Mactridae > Mactromeris > Mactromeris polynyma. The sequence continues at coordinate 1,687,897 of JASFXZ010000038.1, forward strand.
AAGCTGAAGTTTTTCAGCTTTTGTTTACACAAATCGGAAATCGTCCCGGTCTAGTCTGAAATAGTTTCGGGCTATCGGCCAATAGAATTAAGTTAGTCCCAGGCTAGTCTAAATTTGGAGCCTATTTAATTCGGACAAATGACAAATTAACAGACCAATTAACAGATTTCGCTCATGCGTATCTTATCAGATGTTGAATCAGGCCCCATGTCGACAATTAGGCGTGAAGCAAGCATCGTCCCTCGCTTATTCGACCATAACGGTCGTATGTCACAGTATCCAATCGGAGCGCTCGGAACATTTTATCCGGCTAATCAAATTTCGTGGAGTAAACGTACGTTCGAATACTACCGAAATACCGGAATACCGGTAAATTTTACATAGCAAAATCAACACGTAAAGGCTATACTAAACCTGTCAATTAATCCATTGTTGAAGTGTTGTATCATATGATATTGTCAAAATAACTGATTAAGGCAGCTAAATAATAGTGTACGAGTGTATTAGTCGTAGTTGATTTTAATTTAATAGATCTAGTACCGCTTGTGCGTAATTTCGTAATTACGAACTTTATCCAATGTGACACGGTCCATGTCTTCTTTGAATACGCGTAGTTACTTCGTGCATAAAATTCAAGAATTCTTATCACACATGCGAGATAATAAAAGGCAAAACACAGATTCACTCATTTACACACAGGAGCAAATGCGAAACAGGCGGACAGTAATAAATGTTGTTGTTTTCATAATGCAAGGATTTTACAGAGTGTGTTAATAAGGATTACATACGAAATTAAGTACGTGTTTACATACTCATACTTCGTACAAAATAAATACATATTTAACAATGTCAACATCATTTGAGCGCACCTACTTCACGCTTGTTTTGTTGCGACGTCGCACGCACGCGATTTTACATGTACATGGGTATTATTACCACTCTACACCGTTTGTTATGTTATATATAACATAATTATTCATGACGTCATGGCTTGTTCCTTCGTGCTGGATTAATTACAGTATTTATGTTGTTATGTGCCTGATGATTGGTTGCTTTAAATGATTAGTTACTGCCTACTTAGTCAATTATGTATATATGTTGGAAATCAATGACCATATAGCGTTTAAGTGTGACGTTAGCTAGCTGTTGAATCGATTTAAATCCCCAGTGTTTTTACTGACAGTTCCAAGGCTGTATTCGCTGTATGCTTATTGTTTCTGTTTGTTGTTTGAATGCGTTTTATATTTTCCTTTCCCCTGTGCAATTATGTCACTTTATATAGTGTTCAGGTTATTTCCTGCCAAGTTTAGGCCTATTGCTGCCAACTGTCTTGACTTGTCCTGTGATATTTTCCGTCCATTAATACCTCCCTCCTTCACTGTCTACTTTGATTCTCCGAGTTATTCCTTATGGTCTGCCAGGCCATTCCTTGTGCCTCTGTTCCATAACATGTGTAACCTTTAGCCTCCTTAAGTGCCTTGTGTTTTGTGGATTGTTGTTTTCCCGGAGGTCTGCGTGGAGAGGCACTGTCTTATGAATGTGGCGTTTCCTGTAGCTACGTATTCTCTCTCTTTTATAACATCAGCGTGTGACGTTATATTTGGCGCAAATGTTACATACATGCATTTATAATAGCCCTATATCATAACATATATAAGTTCCCGTTAAAATACATTGTAATCTCGCCGGTGCAACAACGTCTGCGAGATGTTGTGTCTGTGTAGGGCGGCTCTTGTTGAGACAGTGTTGCTCTGAATGGGTTAATTTGAAAATACGATTCTTACGACGGGAAAATGATCCTCTTGTTGAAGAGTGGTTGTTGGTCAAGAGAGTGACAAGTTATGGCTTGAAGGAGGCTGTTCTGTGCTCGTTATTACTTGGCGTGCCTTTAACCTCAGTATACTAACCGAGTGTCATGTAAATATTTGTCTTGTATAGAGCTACTACTTTACAAAGTGTTTCATATGTACACAGAACATCTCATCTATTTGATCTCTATAATGGAATTCCGGGTGTTTACATTTCAATTGAAGAGTTATTGGTCACAAATCAAATTTGCAATCCAAATGGCTATAAATAAAAAAAATTATGATCACTACAAAAGTCGCATTGACACGAATTGATTTATTCTGTTTAACAATACATTACGCGGTAACAAAAAATACAATGAACATTAACATATTGTTTCGACCATGTAAATTATTTATAAAACTTTTATAATAAAAGTGTGTTTAACAAATAACTTCCACGTGATGCGGACTAAGCACGTGATTTGAATAGCATTTGATATTTTAACACCAATAAAATTGTCCAGTCAACGGAAACGGTCGTTAATAAATAAGTTGAGTTACCGCACGAAGAAGGATCATTCTGATCTGTACAGTGTTTTATAATTGTTGAATATTTTCACAAAGGGATATGGTCAACTCTTACATAACAAAACATTAAATTAGGCCTGTGATTTTTCAGCATTGTCAAAATGTGTGGATGATTAAGAAATAGGGTAATTTTAAAATTTATAAACACGTAAATTGTTACCTGTTGGACTAAAATAACAAATATACATAACAATGAAAACTCTGCGTTACTCGGATTATATTTTATTACTAACACTGACATTTTCGCTCGGAAAAATTCACAGCCAGTGCATGAACTTCTCCACATATGTGTGGGAAAATATCGGCGTTGCAGAGTCACAACTTTGGATGGCCGAGGCCCCAAATCTTGAGCAGTGTTTGAAAATGTGTGTTCGGCGTTCGGCTTGTAACTCGATGAATTACAACTTGCGGACGACGCTTTGTGAACTTAACGACGGAACCGTAAATTCTGCTCGAAATAAATCTGACCAGTCTCTGGTTTACGCAGAATTCAACTGGTTGCCAGCTGAGGTAAACTTTCTGTTTGTTATATCAATATATATTCATTTACAAAAAGCATATGATCCAAAATATGATGTCCAGGAATTTTGGTTACATCTTGAAAATCTTGGTGACCAAGTTTTTTATGTTCCTTATGTTAAATGCCTCCGTACAAAATTGGTAGTTACATATTATTATCATAAAATGTATTTGTTTCAATGAAGGCAAGGTAAAAAAAACTACAAATAAAACCAGATCTGGAATGGAAAAGCGTTTTTAAAAAAATGAAGATATAACAAGGACACGAAAAGTTTACTTTAAGTTTTCAAAGTCAAACAGGTTTTTTACTAACTTAATTCTGTTTGAGTTTTAAAGAGAAATTTCATGCTAAAACCTGTTCTGGTATTTGAATTATTAGCGTAACATGTTCTGCCACCAGAATAATGCACAACGTGTACAGGGAACGTGTTTTTTAGAGATTTAACACATAGTCCTGGACAGCATATTTTGAATCATATGTTTCTTGAATTCCGCTTGAGATAATGTTCTTTGCTTGATTAATTTCTAGATAATTATTTTGCGGAAATGTTAAAAAGTCAGATTTTTTGCTAAGAGAGTTGTAAATTTTGACAATGAGAGCAGTTCATGAATGTTAAATCATTAGTTCATGATTCGAAAACAACACTCGTTATATTGCTGATGTTTTAAAGACTGCAGTAAATAATCGTTTAAAATTTAGCATACTCATAGAACAATATAGGCTGAATAAAATGTAGATATTTCAACGAAATCAAAATATGCTATCATATAGACTGAGTTATGAAACTTTCTAAAACAACTGTTCGAACATATTTAAGTTTAGAGTGCGACCTCACCACATCAACACCCTTTGGAAATAGCCAATATTCGGCTGTTGTTTAGAGGTTGTTGCTCCGGAGAGTTTACATGGCAATAAATGGTTATGGAAAATGATTATGTTGTTGAAGAGAGGTTGTTGCTCATGAGAGGGCTGCTCTGGAGATGTTGCCCTGTATATCGACACCTGCACCCAAACTATTTAATAGTATTTAATCAGAAGAGCCTTAGCCACAGGACAACGGTAAACTAAAATTATCTTGTTCCAGATTGATCCAAGCTGCTTTCCACGACCTTGTGGTATGGACGAAGTGTGTATACCGAAACTCAGCGAGTCAAGCTGTTCCTTCTATTGTATGCCAGCTGGACGTGAGTACATGTTTATAATCATTTCTGTAATGAGCGAACTGTAAAATTTCTCTAATCTCCAATTCGCCGTCCTCTTCTAGGTATAGTACAGACACATGGCCCTGTGTTCACAGAGGAATAACTGATCTGGATCAAGTTGATCCTGAAATATGTTTTCATTTTCATAAAGCAACGAAATACTTTACACAAGTGCAAAAATACTTGAAATGCGCCATATTAACCTGATGAACACATTTAGAATTTACCTTTTTGGTGAAAAATCAATAATATATATGGTTAATACCAAAACTGGTCTAGATCAAATCAGGATCAATGTTCAAGAAATTGGCCTTAACTCATTGATTGCCATATTTTTCTAAATAAAGACGGAATCTCAAAATGAAATCTTAAGAATAGTGCAAAACGTTCATATATGTCACACAATGTTAAAAGATTTAGCTTTGCAAAGCAATTTTTTCAAAGTTTGAAATAAACTACATCTGATCTTGATCCTGATCCTGAAAACTAAGTCTTTGTGAACCTGTGAACTGCTTGTGTACTGTTACTGTCGCGTGTGAGCGGACACTTGATAAGTATGCATACTGCGTGTATTGAAAATCACTCTTCGTTCTTAGCCCGATATAATTTACGGAATTGAACGAATGTTCACGAGTCAGTTCTAGGTATGGTAAATAGTATCTGTATTGTCAACGTTTGTTCAACAACGTCGCGGTCTCACTTTGTATGTTTTGGCCGCATTAAACCTACCGAGAGGTGACAAATGGCATGAAATCACATATTTGACATTATATAACATTGAGTCGGTAATTACTTGGTACGTTATACATGATCAGATTTCCCCCAAAATCCTGTACACATGTTTGATGAACTACATTCGCCGATTGTTGTAATTCGTGCTAACAAGAATTGAAGTATCTATCAATCAAAAAAGAAGTATCAAACATTTGACTATATATTTTAGTGGAGTTCGAACACGAAGGAAATATCATTGGGACTTTTTTATTACATAAAATTAGCATTTTGGTGCCAACAAATACTAGGCGCAATTTATGAGCACTAATTCAAAAAGTGTCATTGTAAAGTCATGGCGTCAACTGTATATAGTTTGTTTCACCATTCCATGACCTATGTCAATGAATCGATACCGATGTTTGTAGTTTCTGTTCATTCAATGCAAAGTAATATACCAGCAGAGGTACAGTGTACATTCATCATGGTCATGGGAAACGGACATTTACAGTAGATTGTATAATAAAGCATTTATTAGTCAAAGTATTCTGGTCTTTATTTTTTATAACACCTTTATGTAGTCAAGACCAAACAAGTAATATTTCTATAATATGTTCGCGTTACTTCCGGTTGCGCGGTATTTTTATTTTGAAAATAACACTTACACTGCACAATAAAAATATATGGAAAAGAAATGATACTGTCTGCATTCTGAAAACGATTTGAGAGTGTAAACCGCGAGTACCGCGAAAATACAAGCAAACAGTATAAATCGTAATTTTGGAAAACAAACAAAATCTATAAGCAACTTAATTTTGAACCATTTTGCTATTCGTCACTATTCGCTTTTAATAGTGACCAATTCATTGTAGAAAAATGATTTTATTTGCGATTCATTTATTTAATGTACAGTATAATATTGAATGTTAACTAAATGGGGCTAATGACAGGTATAACCCTGGATCGAGCTTACGTAACAGGACCGTCCACAGGCCGGGTACTCTGATAACTTTCTAATATTCAGGAAACCTCACTTAAAGTCCACATCGAAATACTTTAATTTTGTAATTTTCTTCCACAATGTGAACTCGATAATCGAATCACATTAAGACCGACCTTCATCAAACCAGCGGTGGTCTTATCATCGAGATTTCACTGTACATTAATGCTAGTTAGTTATAATGCATTAGGATGATGTGTATGTTATCACAGGTACGGTATGCCCTTTTCCTAAAGCCGGTACAAGCAGTGGAAGATACGTAGGGGATGTCAATGAATTGCATTGTGGGAAAGGTTATATTGGAAATGATTCTGCCACATGTCTTCCTAACGGAGAATGGAGTAAGAAAATAAGAACAAAGTGTGATCGTAAGTATTAATCAAAATGTATGTAAATAGTTGAAAGTAATACATTTTACAGTGGAAAAAATTGGTTAGAAGTGGGTAAACTGTTTATTGTGACGCTTAACAAGTAAAATAATCAAACAGACAAGGCTTTGAGGCGAAGCTATTTGAACAACAGTTATATAATATTTGTATAGAATATAAACATGTATGCATTTACTGGTATGACTAGATCTGTTCAACACTTGCACACATTATACAAGTACTTGTATAATTATATACTCAATTTTAGAAAATATTTCTATTTACAGTAAATCGACTCAATTCTAGAACACCCTGTAAAATCTCATACTAATAGACTTGTAGGCTACTCAATTCTAGACCACCCTGTAAAATCTCATACTAATAGACGTGTAGGCTACTCAATTCTAGAACACCCTGTAAAATTTCATACTAATAGACTTGTAGGCTACTCAACTCTAGAACACCCTGTAAAATTTCATACTAATAGACTTGTAGGCTACTCAATTCTAGAACTCAGTGTATATTACCATACTAGTGAAGCCACTCTATTCTAAAACAGAATGTCTATTCACACACTAGTAGACCTAAACAAGTCTAAAACAGGGTGTCTATTCATATAGTATATATCTACTCAATACTGTAACAGAATGTATATTCATATATTATATATCTACTCAATTCTATAACAGAATGTAGAGAAGAAAGTACGACTGCAATTCAAGAGTTAACTTTTTTTATATCAAAGTTCAGAATTTAAAACAAAACATACGTCGGTTGCAAATCTGCAGAAAAATTATCTTTCCAAATAACAAAATAAAAGTAGACATTTTAAGCGGAATGCGACGAGTATCTAAAATACAATGTTTTATCTCGTTCTTGTAATGGGTAGATGATGACCACTTTTTACTATTTAGTTATTTCAAATACTCGGTCAGAGATTTCATAACTTTCACTGAAGTTTTGAACACTAAAATATCAATATTGATTACGTTGAGTTCAGTGTACATAGAGTCACATCTGAGTTCTGTTAGGTAGTGAAATGATAATTATTATGTAAATTCGTATACTCAGAACATGGCTCGACCTTACAGTTTAATACATAAAACATGTGTCATCAATAGACTGTATTTAAAAAAAAAGAATGAACATAATTCATAGAAAATAGTTGAAAATTCAGTTGTCTCTTGTTTCCACGTTTGACGCACGCATAACTAATAGGGGGTTAATGTGCTTTAACATAATAGTAATTGACAAAGCAGTTGATAATGACTATTTCTAAATGTATCACGTAAATAATTAATAATCACATTGTTTACTACATTGTCCACTTTCATGAATACATTTATGTTACCATGTGCACATAATCCAAACATTCTGGTATAGCGATACAGTGCAATCTGTCTAGAGCAACACCATGTGGAGTGTTGCAAATTTCGACTGTTGTTGAGAGGTTGTTGCCCAAGAGAGGTTAAAACAGTAGCAACGTGGTTCCAAGTTCAAAGTTTATTGCGCAAAAAAGGCCTCCGGTCCATACACATATTACAGGTTATATATACATACATTTTTAAACATTTAAATGTGTGCTGTAGGTGTCAATGACATCAAACAAACCAATTTCTACATGGCATAATACATGATATACTTTACAGGTTATCAACAAAACATGTATCATTTCAGTCGTATAATGCAAGGTATTGCTCTCGTTCTTGGATACGGTCATTGAAGAGTGACCTTTGCTCGAGAAAGGGCCGATCAGGAGAATTTGTGCGGTGCATTAAATTTTGAATAAACGATTGGTGGTTAGATGTTCTCCGAATGTCGATGCAACTGCATAAGTTATATCGATACACTCTCTTCGTTCATACAGTAGCTTGAACACTGAGTCGTTTGTCTTTCAGTGACACATGTAACTTTACTGTACATGTATATGATTTGCGAATTACTATGATTTGCCTTTCATAGTTGATGATTTTAGAAAGTCTTAGATATATTTATATTACTGAGTGTGTTCATCCAATACAGCAATACTCGGCTACAGATGCTATGACGATGAGACATGTTCCCTCATTCATGGTATATGTTCAAAAAAGAAATGTAAATGTGAACCATACAAGACATACGATCCAGATATCAACGAATGTGTGCTAGGTAAGAATAACATTTATTTGGAAACGATGGCTGTTACATTGTCTCTAGCCTAGGCAACTCTACCGTTTGTTTTATTATGACCCACCGTCATTAAGATTCATCCAAAGTTTTTGAGTATTTGCTTTGTTGTGACGTTAGGCACGTGAGTTGTTACTTCATTAGTGAATTATCAAAAATAATACATAGGTGTTATTACCACTATACACCGTGATCATTTTGACTTATGTCTCCTCATCATTTAAATTATGAGATCTGAGATTAAGCTCCATGGCTTCTATACATGGCCAATTATTGGACCATATTTTATGGACCATTCTTTACCTTGATAACCAGACACCTCAAAGCGGACACCGAATTTCTTCAGAACCAATGGGGCTCTTATTATTGAGATTTCCCTGTATTTTATATGTCCAGATTGTGGAGAACCGCTCCTTGTGCAAAACGCAATTACAACAGGGAACTCCTCTGTGATGTCATATGAGTGTACCGAAGGATTCTTTCCAACTACCGTGTCTGTGAATACAATAGTATGTACGGAGAGTGGGTGGGAACCCACTAACAAGTTTGAATGTTACAGTAAGTTCTAATACATTCGGACATCGTTGATTCGAATTCATCGGGTCCGAAATTTTAGTTAGAATAATACATGCTATCCAAGAGCCCTTTTCAATTCGACGTGCCAAAGAAGATACATCGGGACCTGATATTTATTTCGGATGATACCAAGTATTCGGATAGAAGTACTGGACTGTCTACCAGGAACTCCAGGTTCGATATCCGAGCGAGACAGGTCATGTCCTTCTGTGACATTTGGCTACCGTCATGTGTCCCCCACCTCTGATTCATGTGGAGAAGTTGTCAGCTGCTTGCGGAAGGGCAAGTTAGTACTGGAAGGTAAATGAGTCCTGGAAAATTCGTTAGGTCAACTGACCCGTCATGTTTACCTGAACAAAACGTGGATAAATTGGCGAAAACCTGATGAAAATAAGCTTTGTTGCTCATGTTACTTGTTGATCATATGCGACGTTAAATAAAGCTTATCTTTAATTTTATTAAATTAGACGTTCCTGAGAAAAACCCATCGGGACCAGATATCTATTACGGTTGATACCAAGTACAATGTTTTTCATTACATTAACACAAATTTATGAACTCATTTCTACTAAAGACTGATGATGACATTCATACTATTATTTCTCTCTTTTAAGAAAGTAGTGATTTCAAGATTTCCACTTTACGAATTCATAAACTCACGATTTCATATTAATGAATTCACGATTTCAACTGCGTGAATTCGTTATATTAAATTCGGTAAGTCGAATTCGGGAATTTGTGAAGAGAAAATCTGTAGGCGAAAAATGATGGAACTGTGAATGTCAACAGTGGTCTTCCGTACATTTCTTCTATTTCGGATACTCTTCGAATATTTTCCGAAATACCGTTTAAGAGACTTGAAGAATAATTGTCAGAAGTCTGAGTCTTAAACTTCAGAAAAGTGTTCTGTCACATTCAGTTTGTTATCAACATTGTCGATATTCATGTACGATTTAATTGAGCGCACAGTAGAATCAACACTACATGATTTATAAGACTCATATTCATGGACCAGATTTCATTGGTTCCCAGTTTATTTACTTTATTATCAGTTACCACCTTATAACTGAGACCCGGCGACCTTCTCCAGAATCAAGACTGGTCTTATTCAAGCATCGCTGTATATATAAAACTATACAATGACTTTTAAATGCAGGGTGCGACCCTCCTCCGGAAGTTGGCGGCGCCATCTTGTCCGGTAAAGAAGACGAGGTGGTCCGACATTATGTCTGCAAGACGGATTTAATACCTAGACCGGGAACCACTAATGGAACTATAATGTGTATAGACGGAACATGGAAACCTGAAGGTTTTGCGTGTTATGGTAAGGTTAATAACAATAAATGTCTAATGGCATAAATGTAGTATCTCAAGAGCGGCCCTCTTTTAACGACAACTTCTCTTCAACAATGTCATCCATTTTCCCATTGTAAATTGTACAAATGTATTTTCATGCCTCTAATGACCAACGATCTTTTTAAACAACAATATCAATTTTATCGTAGTAAAATGTACCACCAAGTTAACCTCCCTAGAGCAACAACCTCGGAACAAGAGCCGGCTCCTCCCACAGGGTGTTGACCTGGAGGGGTTGCTCTGTAATTGGTCATGTACACATTTGTTTCAGAGATTCAAGCAAAGCAATGGCTTAATATTTACATGCAGTTAAACCCCACTTAGAAATCATCTCAATAATAAGAACACTACACAATTAAGAACACCATTTTCAAGTCAATGTTCACTGTTGCTCTTTATTCAACCTCAATATTAAGACCTCCACAATAACAAGATCAGTTTTCAAGGGACCATAGTCTTATTATTTAGGTTTTACTGTACATAGTGTAATTTCTATTGAATACATTGTCCTATTGTATAACTATGGAAACATGGGTTGGTAAATTCAAAAGTGTCCGATAATGGTATCGCATATTTGCCCTTTAGGCGATGAATTGCAGTAGCGAAATCAGCTTACACAGAGTATATGTCTGCAGTCACTGCCGTGGCAATTATAATCAACATAGAAACTTTTTTTGCCATTCACTCTCTTTCCAGAGTTATAATTCAGTTAATTTTACACCATTAGACAGTACATGTAATCATACAGTTGGACTTCGTTTATTTGACAACCTTCTATCCAAATATTTGGTATCGTCTGAAATAAATATTAGGTCCCGAATTGTAATCACGGGTATGTACAAAACCATATTGATTCGAAATAAAATTTAGGACCAGATGAATTCGAATGAAAGAAGTCCGACTGTATTTCATATCAATAAATAGTTTATCTCGATAACCAGACCACCTCCCTGCTAAGACATACTGGCCTATACTCAGAACCGAGGATGGTCTTGTTACAGAGGTTTCACTGTAGTGTTTTGTTATTTACTCCGCAGGTATTCGCCTTTTTCCACTCAATCAAGAAAAAGGTGCACCCATGTTTAATCATATTGGATACCTTGAGATGTTTATCAATGGTCAGTGGTCATATATCGATGAACAAAAGTGGACATGGGAGGCGACCAAGGTGGCATGTCGGGAAATAAACAGCAGTTTAATGTAATCGTTGTTATCACAGTTACCATCATCATCGTCGTCATCGTCGTTGTTGTTGTTGTTGTTGTCGTCAGATTATCTTCAGCGTAACCGCGTTCGTCAACACCACCACTCATTCATCTTTATCTTTAAAGAACATCTCTATTGAAGTTTCATTTACTAGTCCGAGATGTACTGTTTGACGAGTATCAGTGCCATTAACGGTACTATTTGCTTGTTAACACAATCATCGGTGTTACATTTGATTTCCTTTACTTCTTGTACAGTTGACATTGTTTATATTTACATTGCATCTGCGCATTGATCATAATTAAATACTAGTAATCGTGTCAAAGTCAGACAGTAAAATAAGTTTGTGCAAGCGCAATAAGCCCGTGTTCGTATGATATTCATTAGAACCCATGCTCTTTAGCTATACATGTACGTATAAAAGTACAAATCCACCGTTGTTTTGCAGATATGGTGGAACATTTCATCCAAATTGGTTTAATAAGGAACTTCTATCAGATCAAAACACAGGCAAATTTAGCGATCTGGCTTGCACTGAAAGTGACCTTTCCCTACTCGATTGCGACCACACATTTGATGACAGGGATAGTTCTAAAAATAAGCCAATGGTCATCACCTGTTTTGACTTTAACATCACGGGTAAAGTATTCTTCATATAATTATAAATAATTCAAATTATAACTTTAACATCAAGAGTGAAGCACTGCTGATGACAGCTTCATGGGTTGCTAACCCGTACTCGCACCTTAGTTAATGATTGTGAAGTTAGCGGTTAAACTTAGCCGAAGGTGGGATTCGATCTCATGAACTTGGAATCAGGAGTGTTTTACCCCTTGACCACTATGCCTCCCTTGTATACATGTACACGATAATACGACCACAGGGACCCGTATCCTCCCTTATATACATATACACATGAATAAGACCACAGAAACCCGTATCCTCCCTTATATACATATACACATGAATAAGACCACAGGGACCCGTATCCTCCCTTATATACATATACACATGAATAAGACCACAGAAACCCGTATCCTCCCTTATATACATATACACATGAATAAGACCACAGAAACCCGTATCCTCCCTTATATACATATACACATGAATAAGACCACAGGGACCCGTATCCTCTCTCGTATACATGTACACGATAATAAGACCACAGGGACCCGTATCCTCCCTTGTATACATATACACGATAATAAGACCACAGAAACCCGTATCCTCCCTTGTATACATATACACGATAATAAGACCACAGAAACCCGTATCCTCCCTTGTATACATATACACGTTAATAAGACCACAGAAACCCGTATCCTCCCTTGTATACATATACACGATAATAAGACCACAGAAACCCGTATCCTCCCTTGTATACATATACACGATAATAAGACCACAGGGACCCGTATCCTCCCTTGTATACATATACACGTTAATAAGACCACAGAAACCCGTATCCTCCCTTGTATACATATACACGATAATAAGACCACAGAAACCCGTATCCTCCCTTGTATACATATACACGTTAATAAGACCACAGAAACCCGTATCCTCCCTTGTATACATATACACGATAATAAGACCACAGAAACCCGTATCCTCCCTTGTATACATATACACGATAATAAGACCACAGGGACCCGTATCCTCCCTTGTATACATATACACGTTAATAAGACCACAGGGACCCGTATCCTCCCTTGTATACATATACACGTTAATAAGACCACAGAAACCCGTATCCTCCCTTGTATACATATACACGTTAATAAGACCACAGAAACCCGTATCCTCCCTTGTATACATATACACGTTAATAAGACCACAGGGACCCGTATCCTCCCTTGTATACATATACACGATAATAAGACCACAGGGACCCGTATCCTCCCTTGTATACATATACACGTTAATAAGACCACAGGGACCCGTATCCTCCCTTGTATACATATACACGTTAATAAGACCACAGAAACCCGTATCCTCCCTTGTATACATATACACGTTAATAAGACCACAGAAACCCGTATCCTCCCTTGTATACATATACACGTTAATAAGACCACAGGGACCCGTATCCTCCCTTGTATACATATACACGTTAATAAGACCACAGAAACCCGTATCCTCCCTTGTATACATATACACGATAATAAGACCACAGGGACCCGTATCAAACCCTTTCCGGACAAAAAGGAGTGTATATGTTATATAAAATATATGCCAAGGCTTGTCTATGTTATATAAAATATATGCGTTTCACGAAGAACCCTTAGTCAATACCAGGGGCAATATTACAGAAACATCAAAGTTACATTTCCTTTACTGGTTTATGTAACCTACAGGATATTATATGGTCAAATCAAGAGTGAATAGTATATATATGTTGTTATCGTTACCATTATAAAGCGTAACAGTTTTAATGTGGTTTTTGAATTACATCCATTTGAAGTGAAAATATTTAAGATTTACTTAAGATGCTTCTGTTCTAAAAGTCCCCGCGGCCATCGACTACGGCAAAGTATGGCATTTAGGATAGATATGTATCAACAAAGACTTGGTGTGGTAAGAAAACCCGATAGCTTTCATTGAAATTTTACGTGTGGAAATTATTAATATAGCCAGTATAAGTGCAGGATCTTTGAATCTTTGAATTTTCGTATATTCATCCAATTTTATCCAATAATTCTATAGTTTGTTTTTCAATCATTCAAGAAAAACTACCAATCAGGTCAGAGAAATGTTTTAAAAAAGTGCACGTTTTCTCGAAAGCTTGGAGAAAATGTAGTATTTCAGGGGGGAAATCATTACAACGAGAAATTTTAATAATCTGGCGCTCGTACTGGCTACATTAGTATGAATATGATTTCATTACAATTAAACGGGTTTTCTGAACACACTATTTCGGTTGTTTTCAAATATATTGCATTAAATTCCAAAGCGTACTTTTCCGTAGACGGTGGCCTGGGTGAAACTGTCAATACCACAAAGAGCTCGAAACTGGTCCCTGTTGATTATACCCCCTACATGTATGTCTTCATAATGCATTTCATCAAGACATATATATACATATATGTATTATGCCACTTTGAGAATGTTCGATTTTAAATGAAAAGACGCAACAATGAACGGCCAATAGTGTTTTGGATACGCAGTAAAACATACCTATGGCAATCAATAATTTCAGATGGGAACCATGTATATCTGCAACCAGTAGAAGACGAAAGTTATAGTGTCCTGACGATAAACTTAACAAATATCAATGGTGTAGTATGCCATGAGACGGACTGGAAGGATAACGACGAGGGTCTCGTGGCGTGTAAATCCATCAACCCAGGCTGGCAACAGTATGTTTTTATGCCAGTTTTCATTGTATTAGAGCAATCCATTCATTGCAATGGCTTATCTCTACTGAATGCTTACCTCCCTCTTTGCATTTTAAAATCTTCACAACATCATGACAAAGTGATCTGACACGATGAGCCCGAGTTGGACGGGCTTACGTGTTGTTATCGATTGCGGTAATCTATGTTATATTCATGATTCGAATCACAGAAGATTGTCACGAGTTCTTTCCCTTCATACCATCTTGAGTTATCTCCCTTTCTTTGTATATATATTATACACATATACTATAGAAGGAATAAAGAGGGAGAACTTTAGATGGGATAAGAGGAAAGAACTCGTGACGAACTCCTGTGGTTCGAATGAATGGAACAGTATAAATGTCGATGTAACGGCGGATTAGTACTTTTGATTTGTACATAAGCTTGGAGTAATGATATATCAATTGCATTTCGTATCGTTTCCTTCAACGTTTAAGTTCAAATAACGTCTGGGAATATCATTTATCCATTTCAGAATTGGAAACGAGAAAAAAACTAGAAGTGAGAATAATGTTCTGGTGAGTCATGTTAAATGTTCTGGCGAGGAGCCAAACTTGCTTTACTGTCAGAATGAAGGATGGGGGTGGGCTGACGGATGCCCAGTGGACGATATTCTCGCAATCACATGTGGACCATAAAACTGGATGTATGGATATTCGCTAACACCGTCACCTCACTTTCAATAATGTTGTTATTTTAACTCCACACAATATCTTCATAGTCAGTCATTTCATCGCCGTCATTATGATCAATCTTCTAGACTAGTGACCAGCTAATCATCTACACTCAGGTACAATCAGTCAACGGTATGCAGTAATCAGTTGAAGGAGCTGGACGCCTCGTTGGCTACAGGAAATGAGACAGATACAGCGTGCCACACATCCCGTTACAGAGCGTAAAAAGTGTCTTGTTATAGTTAGTGGGTGATTGAGAAACAGGCTCTCCCTGGTCGTTAAATAATTAAATACTGGTCGATATATTCCTTAACACATATGTCACAGTCCCGAGTACTGGTCGCATTCAGAATTAACATATATTGTTTGTATATGAGAACGTTGAAAGTATATATACAATTTCAGCAACCTACATTGCTTTATTTTTGCGAAATATTGTCGGAACAATGTCAAACTCTTTAATAGACAAAATCCGAACACTGAAATACAGAATAAAGTTAAAATGTTTATTCTAGCAGATAATAGTATGCATCACAAAGGGAGACAACTGCGTATGAGATCAAAGTCGTTGTATTATCTTTATCTCCGTCAGGTCCTATATCTGGATTAGGATAACTCACCGACCGATTCGACGTTTTTCCTGTTTGGTCTTAACGATAATAAGTCCCTTCGTTCATCTGTCAGTTCGACGTTCTGTCCGGAATCCAGCACATTATAACCGTTAGTTGCTCTTCCATACACATGAATGAAAAAGGAGGAAGTTCTGTCGGATGATGTTTTAGTTTAGTTTAATAAAATTTTATTATTTTTATACATATAACTGTCATATTTGCACAAACATACAAATAACTTGTACATACATACACACGTTTTAACAATATTATCCAGAGCCCTCCCTAGATGTTTTGTTGCGATACCCTGTCGTAACCAATATTAAGTATTAAGTATTTGCGTTTATTTATCGTCGCCACCGGTTTCCCATATGGGCGACGCCTCCAGAAGAAGTTAGTCATATTACATTTTTGGAGGATAGTGCATGATACAGAAGATGCCCCAGTTCCAGAAGCACCCCTGGTTCTTTTACGTGCTCGATGTAAAGCATCATACACGGGACCTCGGTTTTTAAAGTCTCGTCCGAAAGACTGTTAGTACGGTCAGTGATGGAGCGGGGAATCGAACCAGCGATCCCTGGATTACAAGTCCAGCGTTTTACCACTGGACCACGGATCCGCTAAGTATTAAGTGTTTATCATAAGGTTTTTAAGTGGACGATTCGGAACACTTCGGTTAATACATATGCTGAATTCATTTTCCAAACGATCAACGAATAAGTGTGTATACATACAAATATCTTCGGGACAAAAAGGTGAATAACACGACGGATAGCTGAAGTAGTTGCGTCCTCCTTAAACAAGATCAACATGTATCGGGTGGAAATCTGAAACTTCGTGTTTTTAAAGTACAATCGGGCCTCATTCATTCGAATTTTATTTCGAGTAATACATGGTTTCGAATGACCCATTTCAATTCGTCGTACATAAGAAAATAAATCGGGACCTGCTATTTAGTTCGGATGATACCGAGTATTTCATAACATGAACACAAATTTATGAACTAATTTCTACGCAGGACCGGTGATGACATTCATACTATTATTTCTCTCTTTTAAGAAAGTTGCGATTTCAAGATTTTCACGATTTCAATTCCCCGAAATCATAATTTCAACTGCACGAATTCATATTCAATATTGGGTTGTCGAATAACCGAGGTCCGGCTGTGTTCACAGTGTGAGATCTTCATAGAGAAGCTTTGAGAGACGCAGAATTTGGCTCTTGTTAAAAGTGTATTGCTTTAGAGAGGTTAATGTGATTATAAATTATTACTGCCGGAAAATTAATGAAGTTGCTGAAGAAAGGTTGTTGCTCAAGAGATAGGGTTTTAGATAGGGTGCACTTGGTATTGTTTTATGTATTTTAGTAGTTTATTATTCGTATTATAAGAGCTTAAAGCGCCATTTCATATGTTATGTAATTAATGTATATATAGAACGAGAACGCATGTAAAAGAACGCATGTAACATATCTGTAATCGTTTATGACTATTTAGAAAACAAATAAACAAAAACATGATTTATATCTCGAAATAATGAATTTTCTAAAATTTTCACAAACCTAAATTACATGCCTTATCGCCATTTGTCACGATGCTTATTACTGTAAAAATGAGTATTGCTGCCTTGTAAAAAACCATTTTCAGTGTTCAATGCGCAAATAAATATATCTTTCTATCTTTCTATCCATATAAAACCTATTTGGTAAGGATTGACATTCTTGCTGAGGAAAATATGTTCATGTCCCTGAATTTGACATAATTTATTATAAATAGAACATTTAACTCCTAACTTCTTCTAAGACATTTCCCTGTCACTGAATAACTCGATGCCTAAACTGCTGAATGTGACCATTTCTGACAAGTATGAACGATTTTTAATGTAATAAAACCTTGTGACCTTCCCTGTTCGTAATAAAGATGATAAATTAGAACATCTGTCAAAATCTCTACTTTCATTTTGATGTCTACAATAGGCTACTTTCGGTTTAGAAAATATCGATAATAAAGTTACGGAAGTTCTTTATGTGAAATGCAATTGTGTGGCTATCTTAGTAGGGACACAATAATGTATTGCTGCTTTCAAATTCAGATATTACTGGAAATTGAAAGTAGCAGTGACTGGCTACAATATTTTTGTGCGTTTGAAAGTTCTCCATCTGAATACATGTATTTCAATGCTAAGCTGTATTTTTGCAAAATATTTTTGTGCATTCTTTTTATTCAATATTATTATTAGTGTAGTCATGTACTTGTGTGTGAATAAATAGTTTCAAACAGTGTTAGTGGTTGTACTTGATATATTATTCTGTAACTAAATGCGTTGCATTCTGTTCGCGCCCCAGACATGCAGGTACAACAGTAATAGTACAAGGTTCGTGCCTATATTTGAATGCAGTAAAATCTCACTTAAAACAAGTTGAGTGAAGATGGCGCGGCAATCGTACATCGTACATCAACACTGAGTACCGACCCAGCTTGAATACAGAGCCAGCACTGCCATCGTTAGTCGACTAATATTTTGAATACAAATCTTAAATCGAACCCAGAGTTAGCACTGACATCAACATTCGAAACGGGTCCGCGGCGAATACATATCTGAAGTCGAAAAACGAGCTAGCTCGTACATCGTTATTCGAGTTGTCTAAATAATTTGAATAATGAACTACATGTAGTAGCGAATCCAGAGCTAGCATTGATATCAACATTCGAACTTCACCGGGGCGAATACATATCTGGAGATGAATAACGAGCAAGCTCGTACATCGTTATTCGAGTTTTCTAAATAATTTGATTATTGAATTAGTAGCGAATTCAGAGCTAGCATTGATATCAACATTCGAACTTGACCGGGTCGAATACAAATCTAGAGATGATTAACGAGCTAGCCCTTACATCGTTATTCGAGTTTTTTTTTAAATATTTGAATGCAGACCTAGTACACGCCCTCCAAACACGCGCTTTTCCTCGAAACATTTTGTGGAGGGTTGGGGAGGGAGTAAAAACAAAAGTATATTTTTGCATGTCTATACGCACAACAACAACAAGTCTTTGGGGGGCACCCTCGCCCTTCCCCCCAAAAGGACTTTTTCAATTTGTCTATTTCTAAACTCACAACAAAGGCCTTCAAGTGCTTGGACCCCATCCCCTAAAAAAATACTTTTACGTTTTCAGTGTTTTGCATTTCTACTCACAACAACAACAACAACAGCAAAAGTCTTTGTGGCACCCTTAAAAATTTAAGTCGGTAAGAGTGACTTCCCATTATAATCAGGGAAGATCACTCTTAAAACTTTAATATTAAGTCGGTAAGAGTGCCTTTTCTTTATAAACAGTGATGGTCACCCTGAAAAACCGAAAATTTAAGTCGAGAAGAATGACTTCCCTATATAATAAGGGGAGATCACTCAGAAAAACTTAAACTTTTAGTCGGTAAGAGTGACTTCCCTTTATAATGAGGCTAGAACACTCTGAAATACTGAAACTTATAGTCATAAGAGTGACTTCCCTTTATAGTCAGGGGAGGTCATTTTGAAAAACCTAAAACTTGAGTCGGTAAGAGTGACTTCCCTTTATAATCAGGGGAGATCACACTGAAAACTTAAAATTTAGGTCGGTAAGAATGACTTCCCTTTATAATCAGGGGATATCACTCTGAAAAACTTAATATTTGAGTCGGTAAGAGTGACTTCCCTTTATAATCAGGTAAATCACTCTGAAAAACTTAAAACATTTGAGTCGGTATGAGTGACTTCCCTTTTATAATCAGGGGAGATCACTCTGACAAAATTAAAATTTTAATCGGTAAGAGAGACTTCCCTTATAATAAGGGGAGGTCAATCTGAAAAACTTAAAATTTATGTCGGTAAGAGTGACTTCCCTTTAAATTCAGGGGAGATCACTCTGAAAAACTTAAAATTTTAGTCAGTTAGAGTGACTTTCCTTTATAATTAGGCGAGAACACTCTGAAATACTAAATCTTATAGTCATAAGAGTGACTTCCCTTTATAATCAGGGTCGGACACTCTGAAAACTTAAAATTAAAGTCGGTAAGAATTACTTCCCTTTCTAATCAGGGGAGATCACTATAAAAACGGAGATTTCCGGAAATTGATTTACTGCGCCGTGTGTTGGCTGCATTTTGAATAGCTTGTGTTATGTGTGAAATAAAAATGGAATTACTATATGCAGACTTCTGAAAATTGTCAGGAGTGTTTATGAACTGCTAGAGATGAAGTTTCTTTGTTTTGATTTTGGAATAGTTGCAGGAATTCTTTGAAATTTTAGTTTCAAAATTTGTTCTAAAATACAAATAGTGTTTCGCTTCATTGAATTATTGTCACCTTTAGTTGTGATTGAAAATATGTCAATCATGTCAACTCAGTTGTGTAGTCAGGAGTACAGTTATAATTCTCACACCCTCAGGCGGTTGGCAAATTGGAATGTTACACCTAATCCTTCAGTGATGGCTAAATTAAAACAGTTAGGATTACTGAAATATAGAGGAAGGCGTGCAGGACGCCCTAGGGTTAGACCTATATGGGATAGAAACCATGGCGTACATTTGATTAATTTGCATCAAATACAACTTAAGAAAGATGTTCATGCTACTTCTGCAAATTTATCTCTATACACATTAAACTGTCGCTCAATCAAAAACAAAACGCTATCTATATATGATTTTATAGTAAATAAAAACATTGACTTGCTTGTTCTGACTGAGACTTGGTTAGGGACTGTTGTCGACAATAGTGTTATATCAGAGATTCTTCCAGATGGGTACAGCTTCTGTCATGTCTCCAGATCGGAGCAGAGGGGTGGTGGTGTTGGACTTGTATACCGCAAAACCATTGATGTAAAGTCTGTAAAATCAACTTCACAGTTAACTCATTTTGAGCATATGGAATGCGACATTAGCACCAATAGCTTTCATTTTCGACTGTGTGCATTATACAGACCTCCTGTGTCAAAGGGCAATAGTTTTCATATTGCAACATTCTTCGAGGAATGGTCATCTTATTTAGATGAACAAGCTTTGATTCCAGAAGAAATCATGCTCACAGGTGATCTCAACTTTCATCTCGATGACTCCACCAACATCGACGGTCAGAAGTTCCTTGAGACTCTTGAAGTGCATGGGTTATCTCAACATGTAGTTGGTGCAACGCACAATCGTGGTCACACTCTGGATGTACTGATAACCAGACAGAGTAGCTGTATTCTCAAAGAAACTCCCGTGATAGAGGATCCTGGCCTATTTGACTCGAAGGGAAACCCATCTGGTGATCATCTTGCTATATACACCCGTCTCCAATTCCAAAAGCCAAAGAAGGAACGTAAAACTGTATCTTTTCGTGCATTTCGTAACATATCAATCGAGGACCTTCTTAAAGATATAAGCGATTCACAAACTTTGCAGAACATAGAAGGTACTACAGAGGAACTTGTAGAGAGGTATAATACAGGCCTTCAGGAGCTGTTAGATAAACATGCTCCACTACAGACCAAAGAGATAACTGTCAGACCCAACACACCATGGTATGATGATAAACTCCATGCTGCTAAAAGGAATCGTCGTAAGGCTGAGAGAAAGATGCGCAAAACAAATTTGACTGTTCATAAAGAGATATACCAGGACGCTTGTACTAACTATAACAAACTCATGTTACAGTCCAAAAAGGATTATTATTCATCCAAACTCGAAGAAAACAGCAACGACCGGCGTCAGCTCTTCAAACTCACAAACATGCTCATGGGTTGTAAGCGAGAGACGGTATTACCATCCACGGTTAATGACAAATCTTTGGCAGATAAGTTTTCTGACTTTTTCATTGGGAAAATTGTCAGTATTCGTAACCAGCTGAGTGAGGGTCAGGTTGACAATGATGTCCTTCGGGCCGATGTTAAGTTTTGTGGAGAGCCCATGGTAACCCTGGCTCCTGTTACATTGGACGAGGTAAAGAAGATCATCATACATGCATCTACAAAGTCATGTGAATTAGACCCAATTCCAACATTTCTTTTGAAGCCCTGCCTTGATAGTCTCCTTCCAATCATCACTGCTACAATAAATCAATCTTTGTTGAAATCTGAAGTGCCTACCCAATTTAAGCAGGCAATTGTGCGACCACTTTTAAAGAAACCTGGGTTAGATCAAGACGTGTTTAAAAACTATAGACCAGTCTCCAACCTCCCTTTTCTGTCTAAAGTGCTTGAAAAGGTCGTAGCAAAACGACTAGAGGGTCACTTGGACACTAATAAACTACATGATGATCTGCAATCTGCCTACCGTGCACGACATTCAACAGAGACGGCATTACTGCGAGTCCATCAAGATATAGCGGCCGCACTTGACAACAACTCCTGTGTGGTTCTGATTATGCTTGATTTGTCGGCAGCCTTTGACGTCATTGACCATCCTATCCTTCTTAAACGCTTGGAACATTCATACGGAATATCTGGCTCTGCCCTGCTCTGGTTTCATTCTTATGTGAGTAATAGGTCCCAACGTGTAGCAGTTCGGTCTGCTGTCTCTGATGAAACCTCTCTACATTTTGGCGTCCCACAGGGCTCGGTCCTTGGACCAAGGAAGTACTGTATGTTCTCCAAACCAATAGGTGATATATGCAAGAGCCATAACATGTTACACCACGGCTATGCAGATGATACCCAAAGCTACCTAGTCATCAAATCAAAAGACAGTTGGACTAGTGTAGTACCAGCACTTGAAGCCTGCCTGTCAGACATCAGTTCCTGGATGCGTTTGAACATGCTAAAGATCAACCAGGATAAAACGGAACTTATCATCTTTGCATCAAAACATCAAGTCAAGGATTTTTCTGACTGCAAATTACAATTTGACGGAACAATTGTCCATGAATCATCATTTGTGAAAAATTTAGGTGCCTTCTTTGATAAAACTCTAAGCATGGACAAACAAGCTAATGCAATATCCAAATCTTGCTTCTTCCATTTGCGAAACATCGGGCGGATTAGGCCATTCATTACTGTAAATGCCTGCAAAACACTTGTGAATTCCCTTGTGACCTCTCGACTGGACTATGCCAATGTTTTGTTATGTGGTGCCAACACCAAGGTAGTGGGCAAGCTGCAGCGCATCCAGAACACTGCTGCTCGCTTGATCACACTAACAAAAAAGCGTGAGCACATTACACCGATCCTACATTCACTGCACTGGCTTCCGGTGCCGTACAGAGTACAGTATAAGGTCATGCTATACACATTTAAGATCAGACAAGAACTTGCTCCTGTTTACATGACTGGGTTGATTAGTGAGTACCAACCAACAAGATCTCTGAGATCAGACTCAGCCAAGTTATTGAACATTCCACGAACAAAAACTAAGACCTATGGTGAAAGGCGATTTGACAAATGTGCAGCCACCCTGTGGAACAACCTGCCAGTAGAAATAAAAAACATTGACTCTCTGCCGGTTTTCAAAAAGTCAATAAAAACTCACCTGTTTAAAATAGCATATAAGTGATATTTAGACACAGTTCGCGTGTAAAGCGCTTAGAGACTTGTTTTATAAGGCGCTATATAAATATTTTTATTATTATTATTTATTATTATTATTATTACCGGAAAATGTCTGAAAATACGGAGATTAGTGATAAATGCTGGAAATTCAGCGGAAATTTCAGACACGGGGTGACGAATGTTTCATGACCGTGCGACCACATACTGACGCGCATCATGCGGTATTCGTCTCTAAAAGAAAAGAACAGAAATAAGTCTACAAAGGCACTGATAAGCTCGACGGCTGCTCCTTATACAACTTATATAAGGAGACAAACGGAGCAAGATCCGCGCGAATCAGAAATGAGCAAAACGCTTGATTGATACGTGAACACATACAAAAACACACTTATACGATTGCTTAATAACTTTATAACGGTTTTTACAGAAATAGATCTGACAATATTCAAGTGAATTTTTATGTCCAACAAATTTAAATTAGCATTAAATGTAATAGGGTTTCTGAGAAAAGCTGTCGTTTGAATTTGGATATTGCGTTAAATCGACAGCTTAATGAAATAGCTATTAGCAAAAGTATAATATCTAAGTTCAGGATTTTACGTCTTTACATTTAATGTTTGTGCCCCGGGGCATACGCAAACTACACAAAACCTTACTCTCACCTATAACAGTACACGTAACATAAACGTAATGGAAATATATTTTAGTACAGTCCTATTGTGTTCAAGCTGTTTGTAACACAGGCGTAATTCTGTCATATTTTACATGGCAAATATTCTCCCCAAATTAAATGCCTCCAAATTCACTTGGCAAAATATATCTACTTCGCTATATCAAAAAGAAATTCTGCAAACTTCTGTTAAAACTACACTGTACTTATATTACTATTTATGTTAAATATTTGTCTGACTTTTTGTAATTACCATTATATTTCATTTTAATCTTCACTATGCTCTGATGACCATTTCTCTCTCACCGATTATGTATGTGGCAAAAAACTTTGTAAAATGTTTAAATGCCGAAATAAAATGTATTGTATTGTATTGTAAAATGGGCATTTTTCTGAAGCCAATGTCAAAAGAACAAAAGATAAATAAAAAAAAGATAAAACATCATGCTGTACTGGATAGTTTTCATAATGCGTCATATCTGAAACATTTTTTCAACCAGTTTTGAATGCTTTCCTCAATATTGTACATTTAATTAATATGCAGAAGTCTGTGGTGACAGTGTAAACATTCATTGCCTTAATCAACTGTGTATTTTAGTCACGTGCTCCAATTAGCATATTTAATTTGATATAAGACCAACAGTCTATCATCCTAGTTTAATCACTGAGACGAATACGATCACACTGGACCAGTCCCTTAGATAAATGCATACAAACATACGAGCGTCAATGCTTTCAAATCTTCCTTCCTTATAGACTCCCACCCCTGGTATCTTGAACGTTTCAAACAGGCTGATGACGTATTATACACTCACTAGATGATCATAACCTGTTTTATCCCGATTTTATTCTTGTTGTTACAATCTTATACTGTACTGTTTACTTTTGAAGTCTTTCTGTCATTATTTTATACTTTTATCTTGCAAATGACGCGCACCTGCTATAAGACTGTACAACCAGATAGTTACAATGCATCGTGGTCTACTTCAAAACTTAAAGCCTAAAAAAATGAAATTCCAAATTTCACGATAACATTTATATGATTTAAATGCGTTAATTATCATTTCTTGAACAGCATTCTCAAGGCAATTTGAAAGAAAATCAAATATTTAATCTGGCATTGCTGCCAGGATTACGTGTGACAAGACAACATTCAATTACATTTCGTAAAACAAATTCAAAACACAGACGACATGATATGTGAAGAAACATTAAAGTCAGTTCTAGCTCTGGGTACATGATATGTGAAGAAACATTAAAGTCAGTGCTAGCTCTGGATTCGCTACAAGGTTTGTTTTCAAATATTTAGAAAACTCGAATAACGATGTACGAACTGGCTCGTTATTCGACCCTAGACATGTATTCGCTGCGGAACCATTTCGAATGTTGATGTCAGTACTAGATCTGTGTTCGCTTTAAGATATGTATTGAAAGTTATAAGTCGAATTACGATTTCAGTGCTTGCTCTGTATTCAATCGTGGTCGGTATTCACCGTGATGTATAATGTACGATAGCCGCGCCATCTTCACCCAACTCTTAAAACACATCTAAATAAAGACCACCTCATTAACACGACGCCATTTTCGTGGTTTTCAAGTTTTTAATTTTTCTTCCGTAATAAGACCCAATAATCTATGCAAACGACAATTTGAATACAACTGTAGCAAAACAAGTAATACTGATAAGTTTCTATAGTTGATATTATACTTGTGTTTTATTTCATTTGGTGTAATACTCTGCACCAGTTCCCTTTCTGAAATCCTGGTCCCATGTTCATAATGAATCAACTGATCAGCATCAAGTTGATCCATAAAACTAGTTGCCATTTTCTTGAAGCAAAGAAACACTGTTTCCGGTACTTCTCAAACTAATTAACATACAATAATTCACCGTGTTGTTGAGAATTTTTTTTTTATACTTATGACTGAAACTGATCTAGATCAAATCAGGGTCAGCTTTCCAGAATCGGTCTAAACTTATTGATTTCCATCTTTTTCTTAATAACCATGAAATCTGAATTTAATATCTGAAAAGGTTTGCAAATGTTCATATCTGTTATATTTTGAAAAAAAAGATTTATCTTTGTTTTGCATTTTTTCTTTAAAATTTGAATGAAACAATTATGATTTTTATCCTGATCCTGAAAATTAACTTTTGTGAACACAAATTTCGATCTGTATATCAGAGTAAATAATGATAGGGAATGTATCAATAACATACGCTTACTTTATCAGTACAATACAATGATTTTAGAAACAGATACAGCCACCTCTAATTGTTCGGTATCTTTATTATCACTTCTATGTAACATACCGAGTTCTCTCCCTTTTACCACATTGTACGTATGGCTGTATGACTAGATTTGGTTAAATGCGTCATGACTCGGCGTACGGACTTCCCATGGGTCATAGGCCAGTACATTTCCCCCAAGTCCGGACCCGGGACCACCCGCAGATCTCATCTAACCGAGGCATGAAAGTTGTGCATGCCGAAATATCAGCCACGGACTATACGGCGCCCCTATGGGTCCAAAATGTGTCGAATGTTCCTGCGGGCCCGCTTGGCATACCGTGCGATTACCTAGGGGCTCGCAGAGAGTTGGCCCTTACAGGACCCGTTAACCCTCGGTAGCTTTATGTGACATTGACATTCGAAGTGCAGTAATTGTTTATTATTCCGGGTTTGCTGATGTCAAACCTTTGTCTTATTCCTATCCACGTAATTAAGTGTTTTTGTGACCACAAGTTCGAAATCATTAATACGAAGTTGAACTCAGCTTGGATATAAACAACTCAATTTTAGGCAAGCTTCGCAAGATAACTTGCTTACAATATTTTTGTCACGCCTAACGCTAGTCATGGGACGGGTTCGCTGATCTAAGTGCATATCTAATTATTTCCACACGAAATGACAGTGCATGTCAGTGTGACCCAAACTATTACATAAGTAATATGTCTAGACAAGCCTTATCAGATAGTATCATTATAGTCTCCTATAAGGCGGCTAATTCCGTGTCGAGACAAGGCTTCTCGGAAATACTAGTTAAGCGGATTACCGTGTATGACGAGATACAAGTTAACCCGTAGTTTGTATTTTGTTAATCCACAACAAGAGGACAGTCAAGATTGTATAACGTGTTAATAAATTCGGAAAATGAATTTGGATGAAAGAGAGAGAATAAGTTGATACAGGAAACGCCACATACACAAGACAGTGCCTCCTAACACAGGGAAAACAACAATCCATTAAACATAAGGCATTTGAGAAGGCTCAATGGTACATACGTAAGGCAACAGGGGAATAAGGATGGCCTGGCCGATCATAAGGGATAACTAGGAGAATCAAAGAGGTCAAACAGTGGGAGATTTAATGGGTGGAATACATCACAGGACAATTCAAGAAAGCTGTCAACAACAGGTCGAAGGTGGGGAGAAAATAAAATGAACACTATATAAAGTGAAAGAATTTTACAGGGGAAAGTGAAATATAACATACATTTAAAACACAAAAATAATTAATAACCTTTTTCGATATTTAACAAATGTAACCTATTCCGTACGCGGATCCAGGTTGAAGGTTTAAATGTATTGTATGCATTGGAGTTTTACGCTGGTTTGTCAGCAGTATGTCCGTTATGTACGGCGGTCAGTTAACCTGACCAGTGCTTGAGCCCGGTACTTACCTGTTCTTCCACAAGCAACTCACAGCTTCTTCAAATCAGAAGCTGCGTACACATTTCTTTGGATGTATTGTGACTTTGTCTAATGCTGATACCCCCTTTAAAGATCAGTCATTGTTATCTTTCGACAATAGCAATGTAATCAGATAATTTAAGGTAATCCCTTCAGGTCGTATATCAAAGGAAAGCGTAACTTATAATCTTCATAATTATATTGTGTCAAATGTCGATCATATGACTCTCACCGGGTCAGTACTTACGACCTACAGCCGGACAGTCAAGATGCATTTGTCTTCTGTTCTTCCGCAAGCAACTGACAACTTCCTGCGACGAAAAAGAGAGGTGGAGTACAAATACATTTGATTGTATCATCTTGTCACTCAGAACACATATACACCTCACCCGGGGCTCGTACCTAGACCTGCATATGAAAAGTCGAGTTGATTTACTGATTGAGATAACTGGCCGTGCCTATAGAAATATCAATATGTATGAAAACACCTCCATTTTATATTTCAACGCGAGGGTCTCGTTTCAGTATCACTATCTCCATTCTCTGTAACACCATCAGTCCTCGAGACTGATTGAATACTCTCTATTCTGTCTATTACATCTCTTAACTAAGATTAATTTCTTCACAACCAATATACTTAAAATATTACCAGACGTCATAAACACGTATTATATAATCATTGAAAACAAATATACGACGAAACGAGCTGTTAAGAGTTTTTCTGTATACTTTAATGTACTGTAGCACAGAAACAACGCATTAAAGCCAAGCAGAGCTCACGGTTTCTAGACACATTTGAAATCATTATCATAAACTTTTATAAGAAGCAGAAATATTTATTTACACAGTTCAAGGTTTCAAAGCCAGACATCGCAAAATTGCAAATCAAAAGTACTTGCAGTGCTATGATCTGTGTACTTTTATTGATGAAAACAAAAATGACAAATCGAAACAATATGACAATACAAAGTAGAAAATACAACAGAAAACTCCAATGGAGCTTGAAGTAAGGTGACAGTAATTGTACTCTTCACCAAAGTGTCCATGAAATGTATCAGTTTGTTTCGCCAAATGCTTGATTCTTGTCATGTAGAGTACGCTGGACGGTGAGATTTGACAGTCCAGATGAGGTCACCACCTGAAAAATTGTCTTATTAAAGAATTATGATTCATGGGAAGACTCCTAAACCCCGGGAAATTTTAACACATCCCTCCTCCAGACCGGTTGTTGCAGTTTGTCTAAATATTCCAAGTAAGCTACCCCTGACCCCTGTGGAACAAAGCATTAGAAGGTATAGTAAAGTAGTGTTGTATTGTTATAAATTATAATATATAGATTTGTTAAAACAATAATGAAGTCGAGTGGAATATGTGTCATACAAAGTACACAACTACACCAATAGCACACAGGGACTATTGATGCATCGATATATTAACGATTTTTCTGTTGATTGATATTCGATATTTCACGTAAATCTCGATGTTATGGCGAAACATACAAGAGAATGGATACAATCTAAATTGTGCCAAAAAAGAATGACGTCGCTTTTTAGTCGGTCGGAATTTAAACAGTGTTGTAGTGGATAGTACATTCCAAATGTCGACAATATTATAATGTTTAAAACTTAATTGGTATCTTGTTATCATTAAAGTACAAGCTGAACATTTAAATATGTAGGACATACACTCATACACATACAGACAATAGAAGTTCATAGTCAACTAAATGAAAATGTATTCGATATATCGCCGATATTTGTCTTCCGATTTATCAATATCGTCGATATAAAAAAATAGCAGAGACATGAAAATACATGTATATGCATACAAGTAAACTAATGCAAAGTCATGAAGGACTCAAGATACGAACATAAATGGTGGTTGAAAATGGGAATGCAGCCTTGGAAAGGTTAGCGGCAAACATGTTAGGAGTTTAAACCTTGTTTAAAGGTACACTTAACATCACACATATCGTAAACTTTCCCAAATAAAACGGACATTTTTGAAGATTCATTCGGCTTGTCATCGATCACTGATTGATCTGAGAAACCTCTGTTATATTGATTGGATATAGCACTTTCATTAAGTTGATCAATTCCAGACAAATATGGAACAAAATTAATCCAGGACGCGTTTTTTAGAGCCAATTATAAGAATGACACGACGGATATAGAAACCACAAGAGTATAAAGTTTTCAATACAGACGGTTTGTGAGAAGAGTTATTCAATGTTGATCAGCGCGTGGGCTGGTAATTATCCCCCCCCCCCTCTCCAGAGCCGGATGGAATTTTTCACCGCCTTTTCTACTTATAACGCTTTGAGTTCGGGAGGTCGTGGGTTTGATCCATGATCGCGCTTTACGCAAGAGATAAGAATCTGTTAGTAGATACCTTGTTGGTAGTATAGAGCTTTATAGCACATGCTACTTGTTATTTGTTCGGTAGAACAACTACATATACATATATAGCAATTGTCGATAGTCGCATCGCTTTAATACAGAAACTACTTTTTTCCGGAAGTGAAACAAGAATAACAGGTAAGTGAATGGGTTAAAATAGTTCAACATTTGAGCGTTACCTGCATAACATACTCAATGCTGGTAATCATTTCTGGGCAATTAAATTTAAAGGTTCAACAATAGACAATAATGATTAGTACTTTCTGTGAGTCTGGAAGTGTTGAATACACAATCAGTGTTCAATAACGAACAACTTCAGTACTTTCAGCGCTTTGATTGATCATATACGCCGACGTTAAATAAATTGTCTTTATTTCAATCTTATCGCTTCCTTCAGTAATTATTTCGAAATTATAAATATCGAAAGATGACCAAAGCGTACCGCCTTAGCTCTGACTGTTTGGGGCGTTTTACGTTACCCATATTTTCTTATACTATCAAAATCAAATCATATGCTTTAAACAAATGCGTCATGGAGAGCAAGGAAAATACGTCCAGTATGTAAGCAGGCTAATACAAACATGGGATATATACGGTGGTGTTAGTGATAAAAAGAAAAATATAAACAAATCGAGCAGGAAATGTAACACACTAAACCGAAATGCAAACCAAAATCAAAAGTAGATATGAAAATATGTACAGACGGTTAAACAGCTACAAAGGAAATATGAACGAAAAACAAACATAAATGATGTTTGATGTTTTTTGTCCAGCTCGTTATGGTGCATTTTTTTCAGAAAACTTCGCCAATACCTGACTGACATAAAGTAGGTATCATTTGAAAGACAAACTATTCATGCTTAGAATTATTTGTATTTCGTGGATATATTTTGATGTTTGAAGCACGATTCGGTCGCGGAAAGAGGCGTGCAAAGCGTAAGATGCCCTGTACTATATATACATACATAAATACTATAGAAGGGTTAAAGGGAGAGAACTCTAGAAAGAATAAAGGGAGATAACTTGTTGCAATCTCATTGGGGTTGAACATACTGAGCATTTATTCTTTGGCAGAAAATGTTTGACTTGGCGTGCTGGTATGCTTACAATCTTCATGCAGTATCTGGCCACACAACCTAGCACGAGTTGGATCAAGAACTCTGCAGTATCTGGCCACACAACCTAGCACAAGTTGGATCATGAACACTGCAGTATCTGGCCACACAACCTAGCACAAGTTGGATCAAGAACTCTGCAGTATCTGGCCACACAACCTAGCACAAGTTGGATCATGAACACTGCAGTATCTGGCCACACAACCTAGCACGAGTTGGATCATGAACTCTGCAGTATCTGGCCACACAACCTAGCACGAGTTGGATAATGGACAAGATTTCTCTAAAAACACAAAAACGTAATTTTGACCTTGGCATTTTGATATTTGTAGCGAAATTCTTAGCAATCTTAAGAAGTATTACAGACAACGTATACAATAATTACTAAACTTTTGCAAATACCAGTACTTCACAATAATGAGTGAAAAAAAATGCAGAATAGGTACGACCGCCTTGACAGACTGGAGCACCTCCCACATATACAGACAAAGGAGATGGGAGGAGTCAGACATGGGGAGGCAATACACTGCACACATTTATCTTGCTCAAGTAAATCTGGAAAGGTGTAAAGCATGTGAGGTCGCATTGACAAATTAAAACTACCTGACAGTTCCGGACAGAACAGAAATGACACACGCGTTGAGGCAGGCACAGTTGCACGTTTTATTCAAAACTTTATTTTATTCTAGACTGGGACGAATTTGATATATCCGTGGTTCTTATTTGATTTTGATGCGCGTGGATGTTCAAGCTGTTATCTTTGTCTGTGGTTCCAGTTATATCGTAACCACATCCAAGAATGTTCCAACAATCATGATTGTTAATGCACCTCATTGGCGACTGAAAATGATGCGTACGTGATTTTTCCTCATTACCTTAATTACGTGCTTAATGAGACGGACACTTATCAGTTTGCTGTAAATGAAGGTCGATCGTGTTGATGAAATATTTACTGATCAAGTAAACAAATCCGCCATTTTATGTTTTGAGATTCTGCACTTTAGTATGACAAAGTGTTCTGAATGGAGGAATGTGCCATCGAGTTCTTTTAGATAGTTAAAATTATTTGAATGAAACTATAATTGAAATTATTAAAGCATCATGATGTTTTGTTCATTTATTATTCCAGAATACACGCATAACTGTTGAAATGTTTTCACCTTTTTGAAAATATCATTACTTAGCCCCTACACTTTTGGAAATTGGCATTTTTAGAGAATTTTGTTATACGCTCTATGTGAAAGAAGGTGAAACTTTTAAAACTAGATTCGAACCAAGAAGATGTTTCGTTAGAATACATATTTTAGACTAAATAAAAGAGTGGAACTTGTAGAATACTGAAATAACTGTTAAAAGAGTCTAGTAATTAGACAAAGCATTAACATTTACGTTTGGAATTATTTTCCTATAATCTATTAATCAAAACTGGTAGTGCTGGATACTCTACTATATCGATTTTCGGGCCATTCTCAAGGGAGGCAATCCACTGCAATAAGTCAAAAGGCATTGAAAGCTGGGTATTATTGCAAGATATTAGGTGAATAGTCTGCCTTTTAAGATATCCATAGTCTTCCGCCCATAATGTCTACTTCATTTGGTACTGTGGAAAAGATCTGTTCTTTTGACTTGGAGATTGTTTTTATGACGCACAACTTCGTAGATTATTTTGAATTCTGAACCGTAATATATCATAAACAAGGGAATGGTACATGATCTTAATCTACAGGGATTGTGTTAAATTCATATCTTTGTGAATATTATACGACACTTCTGATGGTCGTCTGACCGCCTTCTTGCCAACTCATGTCAGAATGACGTAGATATAACGTTCACTTGAACCGTAAATAGTCTTAATAATGACTTATCTTTATTTTAAGATAAAGACACTACTTAAAGTAACCAGGCAACCCTTGTTAGCATAACATATCTGCACTAAGTAACACGATCCCAGTTTCGAAACGGTGTATTAAATCACCCGGTGCTGCTTGGCTAAAAATAAATATTTTAGAATAATTTATTGAATAGTTTTCGGAAAAAAGAATGTTTCTTGGATTCTGTATGTTTGAATTATACTTTCTTGAATTTTCCCCCACGAGTCTTCTTATTTTATTTAACATCATTTTTACGTCATATACAGCGAAACCTGCGTATTAAAACCACCTAGAATCTCGACCTAAGTTATGGGGTGGTCTTATTTACGAGTTGATTTAAGGAAGAATATAAGGTTAATGAAAATACAGTAAAACCTCAATAATAAGACCATTTTGGGACCCTGGTCTTATTATTGATGTGATCTCAATATTGAGGTAGAATAAAAAGTTAATAGTGAAAATGGACTTGAAAATTGCGTTCTTAATTCTGAGGTGACCCTACTATTGAGTTGGTCTCTTTGTGAGGTTTTTGCTGTACATATTATTAGTGTGGTGGTCTTAGAGTGAGGTTATAATGTACTTAACACTAAGTCTTGATATTCAGTACATTGATGTGATCGGAACTTAAAGCGTTATGACTTAGTTTATCTAACTCATGTATGCAAACACTTCTTTAACAAGTTGATAAGGAATGAAACTTTTGCCGAAGAATTAATTTTATTCCACTGAATTTGATATAATTTGAGAGAAATAAGACATTTTAATACCAGACGTTCCTCTACGAAACTTTACTTCACTTAATTACTCCAGACACAAACTGAAAGGTATAGAACGTGTTTACTATCGTTGTTATGACTACAAACTTGCCAATACCAAACTTATAGTACGCCTTTTTGAAATGCAATTGGTGATTTGAAAAATATGAAATGCTGCTTTGATTTGGGGTAAACTATTGCAATTTTGAAACCCTACGAATGAGTACTGTTAAGAAAAACTTTAGTATATGAATTTAAATAATGGTGCTTGTGAACCTGAAATGTTGTTAGTGTGAACAAAATATGTAACAAGAAGAATCGAAGATGAACTTAATGAGAAAGTCTTCAAAAAACAATATAAACAAGGCTTTGCTGAGTTTTAATCGGTTTAGACGAAGAGTGTAATAAATAATGAACACGAATGTTAGATTCTATTTAAGACACAACAGCAGAAACAGCTAATTTTCATCAAAACATTACCTTGAACTCCTATCTGCATGTAAAGTTTGGTGTGTAATTCGGTCCTTGGTGAACAAATGCTGATGAAATAAAAAGTAAATCCTACAGTTTTCTTTGTTTATTTTTAAAACAAAAGATACCAGTGAAAAAGATATAACAGGTCATATTCAAATTAACAAGACAATAATTGTCAATGAAATTAAGTACACAACAAACTTAGTATTTAGCAATGTCAAAATTACTTTATGTCTCCGTTCAGTAAAAAAAAGTTACAACCAATTCTGTATGATCAATATCTGCACATTTTGTTGACTATTTGCAAATAAAATCTTTTTTGTTCAGTAAATGTTTACACGAACAAAAGCAAACATTTACTGACAACTTCTTGTATCAAAGTCTAATTGATACATCAAGATTATAAGTGGGTTTAATGCAGGAATTGGTGTAAGATATTCATACTTATAATCCGCTGACTAATGCTATGACTAACTAGATACCGAAGGGCAACATGTCCAGCCCGTCAAGTCAAGAGATTAAGATAATACGGTTATATAATGTTATACAATATATTACACCCATTTTTACTTTTGACTTCTAAGTGTGATATTGACCTGGTAGGGTACCAGTCTTGCACAAAAAGATGCTGATATTTGTGCCAAGAAATTTGAAAATCCCCCAATAAATGACAGTTATATAGTCCGGAAAAGAAGTTTTTATTTTTTTGTCATTTGACCTCCAAGTGTGACCTTGACCTTTGAGCTACGGACATGGGTCCTGCGTGCAACACACATTCTCATCATGGTGAACATTTGTGCCAAGTAATTCTAAAATCTCCCAATAGATGACAGTGTTATGGTCAGGACAATATTTTTACACCCATTTTTGACATTTGACCTCCAAGTGTTACATTGACCGTTGAGCTACGGACCTGGGTCTTGCGCGGGACAAAACGTCTCATCATGGTGAACGTTTTTTACCAAGTAATTTGAAAATCCCTCCTTAGATGACTCTGTAATGTTCCGGACAAGATGTTTAAGTCACATTTTTGACATTTGACCTCTAAGTGTGACCTTGACCTTTGAGGTACAGACATGGGTTTTGCACGCAACACTCCGTCATCATGGTGAACATTTGTGCCAAGTCATTTGAAAATACTCTAGTAAGTGACAAAGTAACGGTCCTGACAAAGAAAATCCGGACCGTCATTGTGGCGACTATGTCGAGCTCACCGAAAGCGGGATCGACAACAAAAATCATCAACAAATAGCAAAAATCTACTTTTTTGAAATTTTAAATTGAACCATAAATCATCTTGTAGGAAATGTTTTAACTAAGAGAATGCACATTCACACGATATGTTTCCGTTCAGTAATAAAAGGTCCATGCAACATCTGCGCATTTTGTTGACGTTTTCATCAAAGTTTGTTTAGAAAATCATATTTTTACCTGAAATGTTTACAGAAACAAAAGCAAACATTTACTGACAACTTCTAAGAAATAAATTGTTTAGCTAGCATAGGAAAGTTAACCAGTGGAGTTGTCAATATAAAATAAAAACGAGCGTAGTAATGACAACTCCACGAGATATCTATCCGACTTAGACCACGTGACTAGCCACACACGAAAATCCCGTGTAAATCGTACTCAAAACTACCATATACATGTATAATATTATCCCATAGATTATTTGCTCGGCCTAAGGCACGACTTGCACGGGTTTCACAATATCAAATAGACAGTAAGAAGGTTATGTCCGAATACGGATTGGCTAACTGGGGATAACCGTGGTCTAACATATTGATGTACAGTGGGATCTCGTTTATTCGAAAATATTCGAATACTACGTATCATCCGAAATAAATATCAGATCTACTTAGCTGCTTCAAATCAAATTAAAACCATGTCTTATTCGAAATTAAATTCGAATTCGAATGAACGAAGTCCGACTGTATTTTGTTTTAAACGGCAATTTTGTTTCATAGATTGTATGATTGGATGGAATATTATGCAAACAAAAGTAGAAAACACTTTTTTACTAAGTTTACTACGGAAACAAATTTTATGAAAATAAAATAACAAAAATCAATCAAACGTTTGGCGTACGATACATCTTTTTGTAAGCGAACTGTTTTCAAGTTATTCAACAAAATTTAAAGTCCCATCTTAAACCGCATTTCAAACCCGTTCAGTTCATGTAAACGCAGAAAAATATTTTTCATTAAATTGATCACATCGGCTCCTTTCACTACCATGGTAACGCTCACCCGACACATTCCATTGAGACGTTATGTCATTTTTGTTTAAAGTGTATGTATCTCAACAATTATATTGCTCTTGATCATGAAAATTCGCCATAACGTCATGTACAGCAAACGTGACGTTATGTGTGCAAATTTTACGTCATTTGAGCGTTAGATGCAAACATTAACAAGTTTCACTGAGCACCGGTTACAACGTTTACGACGTCAAAATAACGTCACCAACCCACACATAAGTTCGGGCTGTTATCAAGTTTAGCTAAGAATAACGGAAGGCGCCGACAGAAACTTACAAGATAGTTTAGACCACAAGTATAAAGGATAAAGTCAGTCGCACTCTAGTTTTTGAGTGACACAAACGTTTCTGTGACAGGTACGAAAGTCTAGAAGACGACAAGGCATAGGGAAAAAGAAACAAACATGGAGCGATGTTGATTACGTAAGTCGCTGACGCATTGAGTACAGACCAGCGGCTGACAGTAAGAGCACTTTCTGAGAAGTTTGACGATGGCTATGGAACAATACACAAGACTGTCTAAGGTTTGTACATTAATATATTTGGAAACTAAATAGAAATAGCTTAAATCTGTAGTGATGTGGGGTTAGACGGCCGCCCAGTTCGCTCAGTCGGTAGAGCTCCGTATTAGTGTTTAGGTTGTCGTGGGTTCGAGCCCCGCATCAGGCGCACTTTTCCCCCTTGATTTTCTATAAATCTAAACTACTATATCGAGTTCAATTTTTTTCTATTCTTGCAAATGAGGAACCGTAGATACCAAATTATACAATTAACGAAGAAAAAACGAACTGAGCAATTTGTGTTCATCATAAGCAAGTGCAATGTACGCTCAACATTACTTTACATGTCTACTTACTTATAAGTAGGAATTTATGTAAATAAATAATGCATGCAGGAACATGCACGATGGGTCCCCAGACTACTAAAAGATCATAAGAAGGAACGCCGTGTCCTCGATTCAAGGACCTTTCGATGGAAGTACAAACTGGAGAGTGACATTTGTTATCAATATAGATTATGACTCTGCATGGTACCTGGACATTTTCAAACAGTGGATTCATCACCGCCCCCGATTTGCACAGTCAATCTCATCGCAGCGGTTATCTTCCCTTGCAGTACAGCAATAACCACTGCCATCACAAAAGTCACGTGATGATGGTTGGTTGGACAAAATAGCGGATCCGAAGATGAAACTCACGTGATGATGGATGGTTATTTTGAAATATTTTGGAAATATTATTTTTTTTAACTTTTCATACCACCAAACATCTTATATGTTTGAAATTAAGATATCTAGATATAAATTGTCAACTAAAATTAAATAAATGGAAAATATATTTTGTCAAAAATCTTGACGAAAAGTTCGCCTATAACTATAAGGGGAGATCACTGCGTATGAGATTGGTGTACAGTATGATGGATAGTACTTCAAAAAAATATTAACAACAAACGTCACGAAGAAGTGTCGTTGACGTCGTCCTGTGGTATTGACCGTGTGTCGGGTCCTCCCTAGTGCCCATCTATAAAATCTTGTGACTTTTGATCCGTTCGTACTATTGGGCTAATATTTTCACTGTATATAGCGATAACATTCCGCTTTTTAGTTGATGTATTTTTATTGAGAATAATTGATCCATTTTTTTTCTATGAAAACAATCCTGTTAGTTTGGATCATCCCTCTTATATAATAGCATTGCTGAAATTAAATATAAAATCAGAATCTGTTAAAATATTAATGAACAAAAGTACGGAAGCCAAAATATGACACTATTCTACAAGACATTGCTTTGCGATGATTACGTACAGGGGCGTAGTTTCCTATAAACCGTGTAGTTTATAAAAAACAACTGGACATATTTACTGATGAGCTTTGACTGCAGTAAGCGACAATATTTATGATTCAAATGAATGTAACCGTGAAGTGTCGATGTTAACTTGTCAGTATAATATTAAACGCTTCAGGTCGCTTCAGGTCAATTCGGCATAATGTAGTTAAGATTCTTACAATGGAAATACCTGGTTAGCTCTTGTGAGCAGTATACGAAGGTTGTCCGGAAAGTTCGTAGACAGTCTTTATTTTTTCCTTACACACGATATTTCAATGCTTAGTTTTACATCACACAATTCTTTGACATTCATTTTTTCATGGAGTTAAAGTATATTTGTAATTATGACAACGGTACCTGTGTTATTGTTTCCATAGCAACCTCATATGGGTATATCTAGAGCACGCTAAAATAGGAACTTTTATCCGATATAGTACAGTTGTAAAAATCACGGACATAGGTCCGTGTTAAAATGAGTCATTTTTACATAAAAGTAGTGGCAATGATATAGAAAAGTCTTGATGACATGACGTTCATTACAGACGTCATGTTGTTATGATTTGAACGACCTCGTATTAAAAATGAGCATTTTGCAAGACACGGTTTGAAGCGTTCATGAATGAAAGTTCGCAATCATGACGATGTTAGACGTTAGGGCGGAGCAGCTAGTTATTGAAAGTTTTGTGTAGAACTCGGAAAAACAGCTGTGGAATCTAGAAACTTTGTGATGGGAGAGAAAAAACTTAAGATTATTCACCTTACAGTCTCGCATGGATTTCGCCGTTTTCCCCCTTATAAAGTCACAACTTCGGGGTAGAAAATTCAGAAACTTTTATGAACTCAGAGCCGCTACCCCACACAAATTTCCTCAGGTGTATAACAAGAGGGTAGATAGGCAGATAAAATGCAATGGTGAATATTTCGAGAAAGAGTAAACATTCTGACAGATTGACGATCTTTGTGTCATGTATAAGTACGTTGTGGCGTGCTCCACTGTAGCTTATATGACTATAAACTGCTGTAATTTGTGAACGAAAATGGTTGAGTGTTTGAATATCCATTCATAATACATGCGTGCATACCTAGAATGTTGTTTCTTCTTTTTTAAATAATTATTATTGCCTGTAACAGTATGTGTCTACGAACTTTCCGGACAATTCTCGTATGATGCAAACACGATCAGGCGATCAGAGATTGATACAGACATATGTATAGTTAAGTACAAATTACCAGTTAATGATATGACTGTATCAATATACTTTGTGATGTGTACTCTAACCAATCGGATTAGTATATACTCACACGGTTATCAAACAAAAACAAGACGAAATTGTTTTTAAGGTTGAAGTAAATATGACTTATCCAAAACCCCATCCTGTTAGCTCAGCTGATAGAGCGAAGGGCTGTAACCCGGGAGGTCCCGATTCGTCTCCAGGGAGGGACAGGTCGTGTCTATCCATGACTTTGGCTACGGTCATTTGCCCTCCATCTCTAATTCTTGTAGAGAAGTTGTCAGCTGCTTGCGGAAAGGCAAGTTAGTATTGGTTGATAAGTAATTGCTGGAAATCTGGTTAGGTCAATTGACCGCATTATACAACTGAAACGCTGTAGACAAAATTAATAGTTTTACACCAGATAGAACAAGCAAACAAACTCTTATAACGTCTAGTTTAAACTTATACTTCGACTGAGCGGAACGAAACGACAAGGATGCACAACTACACTTATTACTTTTTACTAAATCCTGTAAAGTTTGGCTGAAATCAAACTAGCAGTATAGAAGTGGACGGACTGACGAACGCCGAAGACAAAATAAATGTCTTCCTCTCTCACAAAATAAGAATATTTACTCATACTGATTTCCTAGAAACTTGCAAGACACTGGAGTACATCAGAACCGAGCACCAGTCGGAACATCACTCGGCCATTTCCGTAAAAATAAAGTTATTTTCCATTATTTGACTGTTTGACTTATTTCTGAGTCCAAATGACAATGGACGTGACCAAAATTTTCTTGAGTCAAGAATTCTAAGCAAATATCATCAGCATTGGGCCCAAATTTGACAACTCAAGTGTCTACAGACAAAATGTGGATGGACATCGCACGCCTTGACGATGGACACCCATCTATCCTAAAAGATCATCATGAGCTAAAATGCCAATTCATTCTGATAAAGGTCAACAACTCTGATTTCACAGAGTGTAGAGGGATGCCAAACCCCCATGTAGCATGTTTGAAGACAGATCATGATATATAAACGACACAAAATTTGTCGGTTTGACAGATGGGCAAAGGTAAATCACACTCAGTAGTGTGGGCACATAAACTTGGAGACTATATTTATTCCTGAAATCTAAATGTTTGCGATTACAGGACCTCGGTTTGACGAGACAAAGCATAGACACAATATTTAGTTGTTACTGGGAACGTAGTCCAGCCACGGACGTCACATTTCTATACTGTCGCTGTACGAACGACGCGTGTAAAAGTCGGAGTACAGAGACATGTATGCGGGGCTACTGGGAACGCAACACAGGCGTCAAACCCACTACCTCAAGATTAACAGCCTTCAAGTGCAGATCAGAATATACACAGTAAGACGTGGAAGTGATCATTGTTCTAATTTAAATGCAGCTGCAGGTTTTGGAAATGTAGCCCGGACATCAAAATGCAACCGTATGGACGGACAGACAGTGCAATAAGATATGCCTCCCTTAGAGGACGCAGAGAACAGAATATGAGAACAACTATACTGGTAGTTTGATAACAAATGATATATTTCTAAACTAACACATGGTATACTGATAATCATCAATATTCTAAGAATAAAATAGCACAATAATTAAGCAATAAGTAAACATCAAAGAAACTTTGAGCAATAAAATGACTTTCTGCATTCGAACAAAGCATGAGAATATACATCTAAAATACAACATGAAATATTAACCACATCGTTCAAAAACTGTAGCTACAGTAAAACATCTCTGAAGCGGTCCTCTCTTGATCAACACCCTATCTTCAGCTACACAGTAACTACAATGTAACCTTTATAAAAAGTGGCCCTCTCTTGATAAACACCCTCTCTTCAACTACACAGTAACTACAATGTACAATGTTACCTGCAGAAAGAGGTATTCTCTTGATCAACACCCTCTCTTCAACTACACAGTAACTGCTATGTAACATCAAGAAAGAGGCATTCTCTTGATCAACACCCTCTCTTCAACTACACATAAACTGCAATGTAACCTCTAAAAAGCCGCCCTCTCTTGATCAACACCCTCTTTTCAACTACACAGTAACTGCTATGTAACATCTAGAAAGAGGCATTCTCTTGATCAACACCCTCTCTTCAACTACACAGTAACTGCAATGTAACCTCTAAAAAGCGGCATTCTCTTGATCAACACCCTCTCTTCAACTACACAGTAACTGCTATGTAACCTCTAAAAAGCAGCATTC
Organism: Mactromeris polynyma; assembly: GCA_032209605.1. NCBI lineage: Eukaryota > Metazoa > Mollusca > Bivalvia > Venerida > Mactridae > Mactromeris > Mactromeris polynyma. The sequence goes on from JASFXZ010000038.1 coordinate 1,730,089, forward strand.
TCTTGATCAACACCCTCTCTTCAACTACACATTAACTGCTATGTAACCTCTAAAAAGCGGCATTCTCTTGATCAACACCCTCTCTTCAACTACACAGTAACTGCTATGTAACCTCTAAAAAGCGGCATTCTCTTGATCAACACCCTCTCTTCAACTACACAGTAACTGCTATGTAACCTCTAAAAAGCGGCATTCTCTTGATCAACACCCTCTCTTCAACTACACAGTAACTGCTATGTAACCTCTAGAAAGAGACACTCTCCTGATCAACACCCTCTCCTCAACTACTCAGTATCTACAGTGCAACCTCTCGAAAGCGTCCCTGTCATGATCAACACCCTCTATTCAACAACACACTGAGTATAGCGCAACCTCTCGACAGAGGCCCTCTCTTGATCAGCACCCTCTATTAAACCACACACTAAATTGTGCATGGAAGGGTTATGCAAAACAAACACTTTTTTAAGGATGACCCATGGTAATTCTCAAATGCATACATTTGACTTGAAATCATTATCAGTACATTTATGATTCAATGCAAACAGTGATTGATTTGCTCAATGTACAAAACTATGAGGACACAATAAATGACAATCAATTATTTCAATCATGCATGTATAGACAATAGTTTTCAAGCATCAATATTTTGTCACCAGTGTAACATTGTAACTCATCAGTATAAAGTGACCATAACGACTTTTTACGAACTTTTCCACAATCACAAAAATAAACGTAACATCAGAACATATACAATCAATGGCTGTGTTGGTTTTTTACATTTTGTCAACATTTCAATAATATACAAGGGTTATTTGAACAATCTAGTGTCCCTGGGTTACCCACCATTACCAACTTGTACTTCCGGAAGCAACTGACAGCTTCCCTACATGAATCAGACATGGATGACATATGCTGTATATTGTATTCAGTCATGGAGAACGTACGCCTCATCCGTTAAACACTACCACCATTGTATTGAAATTATCAAATTCACCAAAAATACCAAAAAACATTGTTTTGAAATGTTGTATCTAAACGTGACTAATCTTGTAGGAAATGATGTAATTAAGAAAATGCATAGTCATCTGATATGTTTCTGTTCAGTAAAAAAAAGTTACGGTCATTTGTGTCAACTCCGTATCGGAACATTTTGTTGTCATATTCATCAATTTTGTTTATAATGTTTTTTTTACACCAAATATTTACAGAAACAAAAGACACACATTTACTGACAACTTGTTGTTTCAAACTCTAACCATGTATAACCTTTATCTATGATTTTTACTGTAGGTATTGATGTAAGATACTCAGACATATAGTCCACCGACTCCTCCACTGGCAGTTCTCTGTGAGTTTCTCCATCAACTGATGTAATATTACATCTATATAACTCAACTTTTATCACAGATTTAATGTTTACAAAACTATTAACGAAACAATGAAAACATTGACGACTCATTGTGACAGTAAACAGCTCTATCTTTACTTGTGTTACATCAGGATGTAGTTGTAATAAACCATCATCAGGTAACTTTATGTACCACATTCTTAGTGACTTGATATATGGAAGAGTTTTCAATGCACATATCAATGTTTTCATTGTATTGTAATCTAACATGTAAGGTGCATGGATATAAAGATGTTCAAGTTGTGAATACATAATACAGTTAAATACATCAATATAACAACTACCAATCCTCTCAGATAATGGACACAATGTGATGGTCTTTATACCAGAAGTGTTTACATGATTACATACAATATTAACATCCTGCAGATATAATGAAGTGAGTTTTGCACAATGAGGAAGATTTAGAGTCAATGTACAGTCATTATCACCACGCTGGTGATTATCACAATACACATGAAACAATTTTATATATTCACTGAGAACATTGTCAGACAGAAATTTCACCAGATTATGTAAACTGTTATGTTGCATTGTAACACAAGACAGAGACAATGATGTCAGATGTTGGAGACTTCTCAGAGGTAATTCAGGTATCAATGTATCTTCACCTTCAATACAAACAGTGTGCAGTGTGAATTGATTCAGTAACATGCACTCAGTGAACTTTACAAAATCAGTATACAACACATTACCAACATATAAACATTGTAGATTTTTTAATTGATCAAACTCCGCCAAATATTTACCTTTAACAGAATTTATTGATTTTACACTTGTTATATTTATTAATAACAGTCTTTGCAAAATCTCATCATCAAAAAAATCATCAAAAATAAAGTCATCAAGTGTTAGTACAATATTTCCATCTTTCGATCTATTGACTTCCTCGTAACAATTTAATACAATATTCTGAAATGACTTTATGGAATATTGATAGTGAAATAAAGCATTTAGCCTGCAAACAGTTGAATCACTAGATATTGAAGAGTACATATCTTCAAACAAACTACAGTCATGATAAAGTCCTGCAAGCAACGGGAAAAAGTTTTCAAATTGTAGAACATCACTGAGGGATTTCCAACTGTTATTTACATCAGAGAATAAATTATTTGTGTCAAATGTTGATATAAACAAAGCCGCCAAAAATTCCATATAACTCTGATAAATGAAGCTTATCTTTAGTCTCTCAACAGAAAAAACACCAAAAACTTCACTTTTTGATAAAATACCATTTTTACACAAGAATTCAATTTCTTCCATGGTAATACAATATGGTTTAGCTAGTAACTGTTGTTTAGTAAATACTAGACTAGGTACATTTTCATCTTGTTTGAACAATGATCTAAATGACAGATGACATACATTATACAGTAAGGAGACATGTTTGTTCAAATATTCCAGTCCAGAGAGACAATCTGGAAGTTGCCATGTACAAGCTGTAGATGTAGGTGAAGGGAACTCAACTTCTTTCTGTTCAGCTCTCTTAAAAAGCATTTCTAAAATATTCGCATAAATAAGTGCTCTAGGCATATCAGTCAGTGTTACATTTTCATACCACAACACAACCAAGTGTGAGGAAATCATCGGAATGCATAGCTGACCACCAAGTCCACACTTACTTATTTCCCATCTAAAATCATCAGCTTTCCTGTTACCAGAATTTTCTTTATTCATATAACATATGACATGTTCAACATACGACCCTGCTGAATCCCCATGGATACCCGTCAGTTCAATTTTGTGATCAATATCTCTCTTCGGTGACAGCCGCACCTGTTCTATTCTATACGGCCTACACGTAGTTAAATATACGCAGTTCTCAAAATATATACTTTCTGGTAGTTTGTACACCTTTTTACCATCTTTCTTTGGGGTCCACTCATCCAGGCCGTCCATGAGTATAAGACAATGTTTTGTTCTTAGAATATTTTGAATTGTGAGAGGGTCATAGTGCTTTAAATATTGCTCTTTAATCATATCTATTACATCATAATGTTCAGTATCACGTAGACTTATGTAAAACACAAAGTAAAACTTAGACATATAGTCAACATCTGTCTGTAACTCTTTCTGTTCTTTATCTAACTTATCTTCACTCTTCCCAACACTCCACAATAAACACATAAATGTACAAAACGAGGTTTTACCCATCCCGGCATCACCAGTAATATATATTTGATTGCATGGCTTACTGTCCTTACAAAATATATCTTCATAACAAGTTATTTGTTTTATTTGCTTTGTTCCTTCTACACTATTCATTGTTGGATGTTGGTATATGTTGAGGATGTTTTCATCTTTATTTACGAACAAAGGTGACACTGGTAAGGTCTTGCAACGACGCTTATAAAATTCTATCAGATATTTTTGAATATCTGAAAAGAGAAAATTACAAAATAAACAATATTAAAAGCAGCAACTTATTTATCAACGTATGTCCATGTAATTAAGTTGCATGAACAATATCATAATTATATCAAAAATTCCAATATGCAGTACTGCTCCTAACAGAATAATTTACTCTCAAATAGCTCATTTTGCTCATCAAGCGTGCAACAGCATTTGGAATAATAGTTCTAAGATTGAACTGAATATATTCTGTACATTACTGTATACATGGACTAATTGCCCTCATGTTTTTTCCACGTTATGGACACACACCATAAATTCCACGAAATCTAGACCAAGCCAATATAAAAGACCGACTAAACTCAATACTGCCATTTTATTCTTAATTTTAGCTAATTCTCGCTATCATTCCACATAAAATTACATTTACACACTGTTTATAGAGTCATATACAGTACATGTCGAGAATTAGAAGATAGTGTCTCATCCAAAATATATAGCATAATAAATGGCATCAAGATGCTCTGTACAATAGCACAAAAAGACATTTATCCTCCCAACTGTAGATTTAAATGTTTTCAAGTGTAAACACTTAGTATCACAATCAAATGACAATTTTGTAAATATCAATGTCTGATATCACAACCATTTCAGTGAATATCAAAAAGACAACTTTCCCTATGGCTAGCATACAATACCATCTGTGCGTCCCTAGTCTGTATTTGAAAATGATAAATTAACGCTTTACCTGTAAGCTCAACTACATGTTGGTGCTTCATTTCTTCTCGAGTCCGCTCAACAACTTCCAATTTTCTCTGCCACTCTTGTATTGTCTGATTGAGTTCTTCCCTCAACTTTTCATCAATATCCATACTTTCTGCATTATCGATGAATGATTGTAACTGTACAATACCACCCACTTTATTGAGACGAAGGATAATCTGTAATTGATACAAGTAGAGGGAGACTTCTTATACACATGGGAGAACATAAAATTACAAATATGTTCTGCAGAATAAAATGTTTGTTAGTTCATTTCAACTATAAATTTCAAGTTTAACATAATAGTATAGTTATGTTCACAAGTTCCAATCAGTAATCAGAAAACTAACAAACATCAGAGTAACACACCGAAGTAATGACAGAATAGAACGGCCAGCACTGTCAAAAATAATATAACAATGAATACTTAAATGCAAAAGAATGTGTGCACTTTTTAATGTTTCAATAATGGAATATTATCATGTGTGGTATCGCATTTTAGCCTGTTCAATTAACATTCTAACCAATGTGTTTATTTTATTGTTTTGAATTTCGTTAAAACATACGACGCATCTACATGCAGTAGGGGTCAAAATAAAGAATACACAAATTGCCAAAGGGATGTTTCCTTGCGTTGATTAACTGTTATTTGTTGCAAAATGATGTTAATGTTGCATTAATAACTGGTATGACTGCCATTCCGTCTAATAACTCTGTAGCAGAGGCGGTTTGGTACCGACCTCTCATGTGCGTCAGCTCAATGTGACGGTCCAGTCTGACACCAGTCATGTGTGGCCTGCTGGATCGGGGACGGTCGGCAACAGTACCCGTTTGCATAAACCTATCACGTAACTTGATTATAGTGTTACTATGGCAGTTAAGTGCCCGTGAAACTGAAGCGACTGAGTCACCTACGACCAGAATCATTAAGGCTTCAATACGCAGACATATTCTCAGTTATAAATTTTCTAAATCTACAGTGATATGCGAACTATACATGTGTGAAAGAATGTAGAGAAAACAAGTTTGGTCACTTGTACTTGTGTATACATGTGACACATATATATCCACGTCGAAATCCTGCAAAATCGCAATTCGGGTTATTACGTCATAACTAGCCATCATTTGACTGATTTTTCGTTTTGCGTAACAACCGATATTCGTATGTTTCAAATTTGACAACTTTATACCTTGTAGAATTAAAATAATAAAAAATAAAAAAAAGCACACTTTCTTTTGCTTTTGAATATTTTATACGCAGCATAACTTACACCATTATCAACAATGTAAGCACATAATTAGAAATGTGTCGGAGTAACCATTATAATTATAATATAAAGATATCGAGAAAGTGACACGTCCCATGGCAGCCATGTTTTTCTACGAATGCAAATAAGTTGAACAATCTTTGTAGAGGGTTTACCACTGGAACATTTGTGAATTTTTTTTTCGAAATTGGGTCAGATTTTCTAAGCTTTTATTCTCTGGTGCCGAGGCAAACAGTGCTCTACATAGAAAGGAATGATATATATTGTGGATGGCCCGGCATACGGATGGGCAGTCATCACAAAAGCACACCCTGAGCTTTTGAACAGGTGAGGTAAAAAATTCACATGTCCACAATTCCATTTGATGACTCAGATATTCCTATGAATTTTCATGACTCTAGTCAAAGGAAGGATAAAGTTCGTACAGGGAACGACACATTCACATGATTATGCCTTCCACCTTTTAGATATGAGCAACACAAGTCGACCGGGCAGTGACAAGAGGCCTGACAGACATACAAGGGTAGATCTAAGAGCCGGCCCATTTGGTTGGGGAACAATAACATACATGTATTATGTTAAAAAAATCCCATATGACATAATTTAACATAGTAATGAGGTGACGTTACATGCAGTGATGGCTCCTTCTAATGTGCATAAAAGGATAATTATCCCACATTAAACTGTTTATTTCATTTTAAAAATCATTCAATTTATTAAACTTATTTCAGAAAAACAATAGAATGGCAGTAAATTTACTGAAGGTTACACCTACGTATAAATCATAGCATATAGATTATATCTTCATTCAACTCTGGATCAAGTTCTCACGGATATATTTCAATTATATGTATATAAGTCACCTTTATGTTCATTAGCACTTGTTTTCAACAAGATCATACTGCTAACTGTAGCTATTTTAACCAGTCACAGCTACCCAGAAATATGATTCCACAGTCAATGCAAAATGTACATCTTTTACTTCGACTGGATCGAACGATACGAAACAGGCTTCATCAAATTTTGAAAATTTTATACATTATAATTTGATGACTTTAACAAATACATTTGAGTTTTGAGCTTTTAGTCTGCATTTTGTCCAATGACTTTTAAGTGACTGTACAACACTGACATTATTCATTTGACTACTTATTGCTACAAATTTCTAATCCAGTATGATGACATTATGAAGCATTTATACAAACATACGACATTGTGCTATAGGCATATTCAGTTGATATCAATAACTGATCATGTAATGAAAATTACATATTTAATTACCCCATCGCTACATGAATATTTCTCTAGTTATACCACATACTTACCACACTCAAGTCTTGCCATTTAGAATTCAAGTCAGCCTCAGGTAAAACCAGCTTGTCGCTATGCATTAGCTGAAATACACAGATGAATTCCTTTTTCACAAATAATCCAATACACCATTCCAAAACCACGAGATTGGTCAGTATGATACACAAGAAACTATAATTATATAAAGATCTGTATTCTATTGTACAGTGTTGTATTTCTTGGAAGTTTGTAGACCTACTCTTTAGAGGTGGAGCTAACTTCAACGTCAAAACTAAAGAGGAAGAACACAATTATCATAATCAAGGACATTACCTAACAGTGCAGTTATGAGATACTTGAAAAGTTTTCGCACTATTGACAAGAAGCGAAATTAAATACAAATACTTTACCTGCTTGTGTACACATACTTTTTGCGAGTGGACTATGATAGAAACAGATACAATACTTTGATATGTAATACAGTCTCGAGACTATGCCCCCCGTCCAACTAGAGTAGATACCCTAATGTTTTCATACTCTAATATTGCTATCTATTACTAATTCCCATACATTTAGAATATTTATTAAAATTTCATCAAGGTTTTTCGGCGCAGCCGTACTAACATGGTTTTGCTATTTGCATAGTTGTGTTGTGTAAACCAATCAAATCTTACGTTAACCATCCCAGCATGTTTTCTTCAACCGAACAACGTTTGAAACCTTGACATGGTTTGGTTAACCTTTCGATAAAGGGTATGTTACCTTTCCGAAATCCACTGAATTTCGGTGAACTTACCAAAATCCATTTAGGATCTGCAGTGACCAGCAATCGTAACAGCTCGGCATTTTTTTGTTGGCGCAATGTGAAGGTTAAGATTTCAACATAACAAATCTTAACCTTCATATTGCGCCAACAATCTTTTTTCAAGATATTTCTTGTTAAGCTGCTAATTGCTTTATTTCCGGTTAAGATTGTCCATAAACCAAAAACCAATACATTTTCCTACCTTTACAGATACATCTAATAACACCAGACTGACTGAATTTGTATTTATGAAACATTTGATTTGTTCGAGTTACACATTTCTAATAATGTTAATTGCATAAAACTTGCACACATAAATAAACCATTAACCACATACCTGATTTCTGCATATCCTTAATCTTGTGATATCTGCTTCTATTGAGGTATCTGTTGACGCTGGATTTGACCAGACAGGATCCTTTGGTTGAAGTAGACCACATATATTTCTCAGTAGACAAGACAATAAAGTAATATCGAAATTTGAAGAATCCGGCTGGTTATCGATGGGTGGCAGTAACAGCTTCTGATCAGCAGTTATCGCCCTCAAATTTTGGATGTCTTGACTTTTAGCAGTCAAGTATTGCACTATGTTGTTACCTACCACCACATCAAAAACCTTCCTCAGAACGTCTGTACCCAGCTTAACTAACAGATACTGATATCTGAAGACGTATTGATCTGAAATCATACATATAACTGGAGTATAAATTCCTTACACTGAAAATTCATTTTTAAGACATATACCTACATAATTAAGTATGTCTATGATAGCATATCGTAGGTTTGGTTCAGAACGATTTTATCTACATTACAGATAGTAAATTGTTTTGCATCAAATGCTTGAGGATGTATTATTATCAAGTAAATACAATCAGACAACAATTACATTTTTAACCATTGATGATAATGACTAATACGCATATCATAATTGTTTTCCGTTTTATACATTTGTGCCAAGTAATTTATATAATCTACTGAAGAATAACAGTATTATATTCATGACAAGATTCTTTGACCTGTAAGTGTGACCTTGCCCTTTGAGCTACAGGTCAAGATCAACGTGTTTACCCTTAGGCATCTAGTTGTACAGGTGTTGCAAGCAACCCACTGCAGTATCATGGCAAAAATTAGTCAAGTAATTTAAACAATCCCCTGATAAATGATAGAATAATATTCCTGACAAGATGTTTTAGACCCTTTTTTGACATTTGACTTCTATGTGTGACATTTCCCTTTGAGCTTCGGACAGGGGTTTTGTGCAACACTGCAAGCAGGCTCATCAAAACTGGTGAAAAGTAAATACACAATGTGACATATATGAAGCCATGCTGCATTGACTAAGTTTTATATGGTAACTCACTTTATTGTAACAAAAGGTCAACAAACTAAATAACACAAATAAAACCTACTGATTAAACTGTCACAGATGGTAATGAAATAAAAAACTAGATGGTTGTGTTTTAATAAAAACATATGTCTCCCAGATGGCAGTTTGTAAGCTTTTGCAATACTGATACAGGATGTTAGAATAAAATATCAAGCAAAGCTGAAAGATAGTATATGATCAGTTCACCATGCACTGTATATGTATAAAAAACATCTAAGGGCCATAACTCAGTGAAACATTATCTGACAGGAATGAAACTACAAGAATGCACACCTACACTTGATGTTAAGCAACCCTGTAAAGTGTGGCTGAAATCCAACCAGCATTATTGGAGATGAAGCTCGGACAGAATAAATACAAAGGGCCATAACTCAGTGAAACATTATCTGAGCGGAACAAAACAACGAAGATGCACAACTACACTTGATGTTGATCAATCCTATGAAGCTTGGTTGAAATCCAACCAGCAGTATTTGAGATAAAGCGCGGACAAGCTAAATGTGGACGGACCGACAGACAGACAGACGCCGATGGCAAAAACATTATGAGAGAGGGAGACATAATTACCAAACAAAAACCGAACTGATTTTCAATGTTGGGTGGGGTATTAACTTTTACCGTTGCTGATATCGCTGTATGAAAACTTGGATCCCAACTACATTAAAATATATGGGCGCTCTAGAGTACTCATATATTGAAAATAATACAAAAAGTAGTAAATTCCTACCGGCTGGGCCAGGATTTTGTTCGATGCCAGCCATTATCAGTAGTAGTCGAACAAAGCTCACCGTCCCGATATATTTGATCATCACACTGAAGTCAAAGTAAAATGACATGCACATCACACCAGCACCACGATGGGGAACAAACATTCCAACCCTGCACCAGTAGCTGTCTATGTCTATACCAATTTTCACAACTGAAAATAAGGGCGAATTTGTTTTGCAAAACCTAGTTAAGGTTTGAGGTTTCAGTTTTGTTGTAGTTTGGTTGAAAACTTAAACCAGTTATGATCAAGATTGGTTTGCAAACAAACATATGGATTAGTCGAATAAAAATGACCCACATGATTTTGATTGTATAAGAACTTAATGTCAGAAGATCATAACGATTTAGTTGACACAGTCGCATCAAAATCTAATTTCATTTACTGCAGTTTTAACCGTTGTGATTGCAGACAGATTGGTGCTCGATAAGAAAGTCAGAGTTGAGAAATATGTAACTTGTGTTTTGCAATGTTACAATGTGGACGATTTTATAGCCAGGTTCCGATTAAGAGACATACATTTGACCTGTAGGTTCGACTGTAGGTTGGTGATTTACAATAACATACATTTACTGCTCTCTATACCTATCGTTGTAGCTTAATGCGCAAAAAATATACATGCATGTTCATGTTACAAGTGGTGTAACATTACAAAAGGAAAACTGTAATATCCAGTACATGAATAATTTAACGCGCATACAACTAAATGATGTCGATTTTATTAAAGTAAAGGTATTTGTATTTTCAGGAACATGATATGCTTTATAACAATTAGTGACAAAAACATGCATCATATTTGCACGCAACGATTAAAGATTTGCAATCTCATTGCTTAATTTTCAAATAACACTGACCATCTGTTAATACGATATAAAATTCCTTTAACAGATTTTTATTTATTGCGATTTGAAGATATTTTCCTTCTATAATTCTATAGGAAGTTGGTCGGACCACAGTGACGCGAAAAGTTAAGTAATGTTACATGTATATGTTTGTTTGTACTGCAGGGTTAAAGGAAAATACTCATAGTTATTGTCCTTGTGGTGATGGTGACTGGTGTAATCCGGATTAGAAATAAACATGTCCGATTAGCATGCATGTAATTCTCACTATTAAACCTTGATAAAAAGAAATATCAAACGGAAACTTAAACCTGGGAACAATATATACATGTATATATTAGTCCCAGCTTAAACGTTGAAACTATATTAGCCATACCGGATACATAATCTATGTGACTGCTTGTCATAATTTTTGTTTCTTCAAATTGCCAACTTTCTGGTCAGTAGTGATTGCTAAATGCAGTAACAGACAGATTGTGAACGTTCTTATAATGTTATTATAATCACGAACATAACAACCAGGGTTAGGGTTATCACTGATGCACAAAATATATCGACTTGTATAGTCTGCACAAAATAACTAAAGGAAAAAATACTGGTAAATACAGTAGTTAATATGATAATGTCATTAGATATACACTAGGCAAGCAAATCCACAATTCAACTATCTGCAGTCCCAGTCCCAGGCCTTCAGCACTAACAGCGCTTTGATTAAACATGACCCCACATTTGAGTGGCACGGTCACCCGCCATAAAATCAGTCCACCATTTTGTTTAACTAGTGTACGGTTTTTCAGATAAATCAAACCAGACAAACCACACCTGGAGGTAGTTCGGTCAGTTTGATTAACCAGTTTAAGATTTGTTACCAACAAATACAGAAACTTGTTTCAGTTGAAACCCAGTTGGTTAAAACAAATGAAAGGTTTGACAAACCAGTTTTGGTTTCAAACCGGTTAGGTACAAACAAATTCGCCCTAAATGTTCTCAATATGTACATACACATTTGAGTATCAAGTTATAATTTCATTTGTTTTGTTTTCCAGTAACATCTTTTCAATGTTAACACTATTCATTTTCCAACAAAAAAGTGATCTAACCGGTAACACTACCATACGCCGAGTGTTGGTACATTTTGTTGTACACCGCACTGTCTTTACTAGTTCTATTTATGGAACGGCACATTGCTCCGGCTTTACTCATTCTATTTATAGAACGGCATATTGTTTACATCGCGTCATCCTCGGTACCCAGGCTAACATAACATACATTATGATAATGTTATGAATAGCCTGGGTACCGAGGATGACATCGCGTATATTTCACATGTGTAAATCACGATAGATTACACAAAGTCTGCTTTAGTTTGTGAGGGGTCAATACGAGCTGAGAATCTGTAAAATTACGCAGTAACTTTTAAAAGCGTCATCACCAAGCTGTCTTTTCTGTGATGAATGGTCATAATTAAAGGGAGTACCCTCAGACACCGAGTTCTCTGCTACTTCAAATATTAGTGACATCCTTGTATTAGGAGAATCAAAGAGGGCAAACAGTGAAGGGGGGAATTAATGGATGGAAAAGATCACAGGACAAGACAGCTGGCAACAATAGGCCGAAAATAGGCCGAAAAAATAACCTGAACACTATAAAAGGTGAACACATTGCACAGGGGAAAGGGAATTGGTCGTTACATTCTAATACAAGAAAAGCATTGATGCAAAGCATCAAAGGTCGCCGCTAAAGAATTGAATGATATTTTGTTATTTACATTCTTTTGTACAAAAAACATGTAGCTAAAGCATTACACTCCTTGTTAGTACATGCAAGGAGAAATTATCAGCGATGACTATATCATATAATATTATAATTATTAAAACTGCCCACTTCAAGAAAATTTTAATAGCACATGTGAAATACAGGTAAAACAGTCAACGCGAATTCTTTTTCTCCTTCACAGGACATAACGACAGGCAAAGACACATTTTTTACCCGTCGCAACAATGTTTTACCTGTTGCAACAATTTCTTACCTGTCGCAATGTTTTGAACAGGATTAACAACTTAAAATCCTTATTTTAAATGTTGTTTTATGTATAACCATTATAATTAAGCAAGATTTCTCAGTTTTATTGTTCAAATTAAGGTCATGACTATCTCATCATCATTAAATACTAGCCATGGCCTACCTTCTTCAACGAACTAATCAACTTCCGATCAACTGGAAGTCTCGTCTTTTGCTCACTAGATGAATTTGGCAATCTTGGCTTGCGCTGGCTTTTTTTCTTGAGCCAATTTTGAAACCAGTCGGTTTCAGTCATTTGGGGGCTACATCACAGCACGCGATCAACAAATATTTAGTGCAGTTTGTCCCCTCAATCCCCAATATTCTATAGCATAGGACTTCGTTATTTCAATGTAATCCTTTTTAGTGTTTCTTTGAAATTGCTTTTAATAGTCTACAAATCATTCCTAATTGAGCTTGTGGGATGATTCAATGTAGCAATGTTATCTTATTTCTTGTCTATTTTATTCTTGTTATTCAAGTTTAAACAAACATCTCACTATCAATTATTAATTATTCAAATTGAAAGATGAAGACAATGTATACTCCCAAACACAAGTCAATCAAGTGCAAAAAGCAATACATGTTTCGAACAGTCGGCTGTACATAAAAACTAGGTCACAAATGAAACATAAACTAAACATACAGTGAGGTAAATTGTATGTGAATAGTCATAGCACAGACTATGAGACATAAACCATCAGTATATACTTGCGAAAATAATAGAATTCTGAATTTACTATAATAATTTTCATTCCTCGTAAAATACGGAGCGGGCGGCATTACGGACCGTACGGTACGGATTTTATCGTATAATAGACCCGAAAACGAAAGTGATTGCATGGTTATCACATACATTGCTTTTAACCGCGTTTATCATAGAAATTGAGTGGAATAAAACTTTCGCAAACGGTAATAGTTCGCCCAAATTAGAAAGTCATACTTTTCGACGGGACCGCTTTTCGATTATTTGATTTTTCTTGAGCAATTTCCGAAAATAAACGGTGCTAACTGAGCATTTTCTGAAATCGTGCCCCACATGAGGGAATCTACAAATAAACGTTCCGTAGACTGGTTTCAAATATTTTATCAGTCAAAATAGACCTTGATCATTTGAAATCGTGCACCACATGAGGGAATAAATTAAAAGATTTTAAAATGAAATAAAATAAAACAATAACAAAATATTACAAATACTTTTTCTGTAAAACTTTATTGTCAGTGGGTAAAATTATCTTGAATCGAATCATCTTGGAAAAAAAATAAGTCACGTGTCCCTCCACGTACAAAAAAGTCACGTGCCCCTCCATGTACAAAAAAATATCCCATTCCATACAGTACGCTGCACTTCAGTGCGGCGACAATCAATGAGGGGTTCCCTAACTTGACTAAGCCTTAGGTAGATTATACATATGTAACAACAGCACCGCCTGCGGGTGCCTGACAAAAATCCTACTTTTTCTCAGAAACTGTTCAAGATAACCTTCGAAACTAAATAGGGTATGAGTTAACTGAAACCTAGAATTTTGTTATTTTATTACCATGTGTATGAAAGAGTAAGCTTGAATTGGATAAACTTTATGTCAAGTAACTAACAGTAACTAAACTACATTTTAATTAAATATATTCAGTTATTACATTTTTTTTGCGATTAACATACCATAGTTAACTGACCGAACTGTGCTCGTCTGTTTAGTTTAAAAAGTATACCTTGAACAGTTTCTGAGAAAAAAAATTGTTGGGTCACACCCGAAGACTTTTTTTGTTTTTGTGAGTTTACAAATAAAAAATGAACGAAGAAATTTTTTTCAGATGGGAGTGGGCCTCCCCCCGAAGACTTGTTGTTGTTGTGAATTAAGAGGGAAGAGAGGCCAAATAATAATGGGACCCCATCGCCACCGCTGCCTCTTGAAGACTTTTGTTGTGTTGTGAGTTTAGAAATAAACAACTCAAAACATGTTGTTGTTGTTGTGAGATTAGAAATAGAAAAAAGTAAAACAATTTTTTTGGAAACCGCCCTTCCTTAACACTTGTTTTCACCCCTATTATGTCAAACAATCAATCAATGTGAAGTTTCAAAGTTATAAACTTACCCTTCTACAAGGAGCCGGCAACTTCTTCACATGAATACAATCAAAGCTATTTTACCAAGGCAACGGACACTTGTCAAGGTAATAGATCTCTGAAATATTACTATCAAATATGTCTGTCTATTTTAAGCTGCAAATGTATAGCATAGTCATCCAAACAGGAAGTATGTTGATCTAGAAACAAAATGACAATTCTATTCGAAACACGAGATGATCAGCTTAGTAGATCTATTATCGATAAATATTTCGATGAAAATCATGTGATGCTTTTTACTACGTTCAAAAGTTTACCTTTAAATGTAGCAAATGCAACGATATATATATACCAGCAGTCATATCTTCAAAATGGCGTTCTTTTGTGGTCTCTAGAGGGAAATACTAGTTTCCATATTACATCAGCCATAGGCTAGGGTACATACCACTAAATTGGGGGAAGTGTAAAAGGGGACAGGTTTAAAACACGACCAGGCCGTAACATAAAGCACTATTGGAAAGCAAAACACGGCCACCCCCTTAACTTTTTTATTATTTAAGATATCTTTAAAATTCTTTTTGCATATTAGAGGGCACCCAACGAATATAGAATGAAAACACGGCGGTAGGCATTAACTATTTAAATATGTGACACAATACTAAATTTGGAATCAAGTGAAAGGTAATGCTCCCAGCGATGATTTGATGTAGGTGTTTATTATTATTAAATATAATATTTACTGACACAAAGGATATATTATAAGAAGAAATGATATTTTCTGACTATGTATATATTTACACGGACATTTAAAACCATGGATTCGCAACAGGTTTATATTTCTGCATAAACTTGTTTGAACTCTCAGCAACGGCGAGATTTTTCATCCGAGATCATACGATCGGAACACCTCTAAATAATTTACGAAAATGATCCGAAATCAATTTTTATTGAATATTTAACCCACGTAACGTTATAAAACAATTTTAGGTTTTTAAGTTTAGAAATATTAAGAGACCTTACACTTACATTGTATATGTAATCGTTTTTTTTGTCTTTCTCTTCTTGTAAATTGTGATTGTATGCACTTTATGTTTATTCTACAAATTATTATACAACATACTTCCACTACAGTTACATTCATATACAGGACTGTTTTCATCTGTATTAACAGAACTACATACTGTTTATTGTATATATATATATATATATGCATTGTCGTATACCATATCCATGGAACGCCAAATCTACATAAACTCAAATATTTGAAGAGCTATTAATTATTAGAGACATCTTCAAATAATTAGTGACCTCTTCAAATGAATTGAAGAGTTCTTCAAATTAATTAAAGAACTCTACCATTGAAGAGGTCTCTAATTATTTGTTCCTATCATTATACAATTATTATTTTCACCAATAGAAAATAGAGAGCTCTCTAAAATACCTTGCACATCGTGTGTATGCTTTAATATTCTTTGGATCGAAGATAAGAAGTGTATGCTTAAATGGAAATACATATCTGTTCTGTTCTAATCTATTGCTT